>CM057455.1:819540000-820002500 GCA_016271365.2 Neoceratodus forsteri | reverse complement strand
CATTTGTATATACACACACCTACTGTAGAAACAAGCCTTAGGTCAGTGTGCCTTTCTCAGTCACCAATTTATATATAAATAAATGCCTACTTTAGAAACAAGCCTTGACTCAGTGTGCCTTCCAGTCACCAATTTACATATAAACACAAACCTAGAAACAAGCTTTGGTTCATTGTGCCTTTCCTGGTTACCAGTTTGGGCATAAGTAAAGAAATTCAGCTGCCATTATTCATATTTAATTTGCTTCATCCCATCAAACAAAACATCTGAAACTTAAAATTTAAATACTGTAAATTCACAGACTTGACTGGGCTTCCCCGGAACAGTTTGTGGCCTACCTTGGGAGGCTAGCCCACCATTTGAGAACTTCTGCTCTACTACCATTTGCCACATGATGGGAAGGCTGGTGATTACCTGACATTATAAAAAGGGATCATGAATATCCTGTAACCTCAGTGGTCAAAACACATGACCAGTTCAAACTCATGACTGCTTATCATTCTGTCATAACTGCACACCTGTGGTGAGGCTAAAATTGAGAAATGTATGTGTACAGGATCAGAAGAAGGCTGACCTCATCAGTGAGTACTTTTGCTTAGTATTCATGGTAGAAGTGGGGACCCACTTCCTGACTATGGTAGGTAGACTATGGGAGTAGGGGTGCAGGGAACTGAACTTGGGGCTGGTGTTAGGAGAACAGGTACCTAAGGGACTAGAGAACTTAAGTCTCCAGGACCAGGTGAGTTACACCCCAGTGTATTGAGGGACTTGAGACAGGAACTTGCATGGCCCCTGACTGCCTTATTCAAGTGCCCACAGGAGATTGGAGTAGTCCCAATATATGGGAAGAAGCCAGACATGGTCTCCTGTTCGAGAATGGGATCAGGAAGAATCCAGGCAACTATAAACTGGTTAGTTTGACATATATATTGGGAAGACTCCTGGAGACTCTCATCAAGGAGCATCTAGTGGAATTTCCTGAAGCAAATGTGCTCCAAGACAGGAGGCAGCCCAGTCTCATCAAGAGAAGGTCTTGGCAGGCTGACATGATTGAGTTGTTTTACCCTGTAATAAGATCAGTAGGCAAAGGCCAGGAAGTAGACACACTGTATCTGTATTTCAGTAAAGTCTTTGGCTCAAGTACCTCATACAGAATTTATCAAAAAAGTGGGGTTCTAAGGGTTCAGGCAAAGCTAACAAGGTGGTTAGAAACTGATTAGTTGCAAGGACTCATGTTGACATTAAACTCTGTTGTAGGGTAGGATCCAAGGAAGAGGTTAGTGACATGAAAAGGAACCTAGACAAGTTAAAGGGTTGATCCAAGTTATGAGAACTGAAGTTTAATGAGAAGAAGTGCAAAGTTATTTAGATACAGTGGTACTCACACACATGAGAGGTACACATGCTGAAGTAGCTTCATTTCTTCAATGGCAATTTGATCCAGTTACTTTGAGGTAAATGTGAAAAAATGTGTCCAACCACTGAGGAAGGGATTTTGGGGTCATCATTACTGAGAGCCTCAAGAAAACAAACCAGTGAACCAGAGCACTCAGGAAGACAAATAGGATGCTGGGATGTATATGGGAAGGATTCTGTAGTAGGAGAAAAGAGGTACTGTTTCCCCTCTATGGATCACTTGTGAGTCCATAGCTGGAGTACTGTGCCTAGTTCTGGAGCCCACACCTGAAAATGGATGAAGACAAAATAGAATATGTCCAGAGGTAGGCTACAGAGATGATAAATGGTCAGCAAGAAAAATCATATGAAAAGCATTTAGCCAAACTGAACATCTACATGCTGGGAGGCAGAAGGGAGAGGGTGAAACAAGACACAAATCTTTACGTATCAGAAATGGAAAGACAAGGTTGAATGCCATGACCCGTAAAGATCAGTGGCAGTCATTTTACACATTGTAAAAAAAAAAAAAAAAACTGAATTCAGGTTCTAGCTTCATAAGAAATGTTTCCTGAAAATTACATGCCATTTGGTTTTATGGTTTGCTTTAAAACAGCATTTGGTAACTTGTTCTGCCCTAACTGGAAACAGTCGGGCTGCTCCTGTCCCTCTGACTGAGCCTGGGAGAGTGATGACATCATATTGGACTAGGCTACAGCTTCAGCAGTGTAAGTACCTGCTTGACTGACGAGCTGTTAACTTCCCAATTAGAACAATCTGTTAGGTAATTGTTTGCTGTCCAGGGTTTTTACCAACTCAGTCTCTGGTGTTTGTTCAGTTGAATTAGTTGAAAATCCACATTTTGTTCTAAAGAGCTGATCATTTGAGATTCCGTGCTGAATTGAAGTGGTATGCATTTGAGAAATCGGCTTATCTGTATCACAGCTACTGACAGTTCTTTCTCATCAAACTCTTTGTTTTTTTTCTAGCTACTGTATAACACTGGGTTCTTTATTTAATGGATATAAAATAAGTCTAAAGTTTATTAGTTCATACAAGTAGTTGATCTTTTTAATGTAGCCTCATTAAATAGGTTCATGTAAGAACATTATTTTCCTCTCAGATCGACAGGTGCCTGCCACACACTGCTATTTCAGGCACATGTACTATATGAACTCACACATTTCAGTTCTTTGATGGTTTGTGAGTTAAAATACATCATGCATATGTATAACTAAAAACACTACATGGCATTCTGATGCCCCCATCTCCTACCTACAGTTGAGGCAGCAGCACTCTGCTGCCCCATGTCACCTGCCCCCCCATACCCCCTTGTCTCCTGCCCCAAATTCGAGGATGCTGCACCCTGCTGCCCACTCTCTTGTCCCATAGAGTCAGGGCTGCTGCACCCGGTTGCCCCATGTCCTGCCTGAACAATCAGGGCTTCAGCACCCTGCTGCCCCTGCCTGAACAGTTGAGGTTACTGCACCCTGCTGTGGTCCTTTGTCCCCCACCCCCTCAATCAGGGCCACTGCACCCTGTTCTACCTGTTCCTGTCACCACAGTCGGAGCTACTGTGCACTTCTATACCCTAGAATCCCATGCCGCCTGCTTCCACATTTGGGGCTGCTGCAGCATGATGCCCATGGCACGAGAGGTGGGGCTTTTATTGCACACTGCTACTTGTCAGGGCTGCTGTGCCCTGCTGTCCCCCTGCCATTTTCTGGCCCACAGTCAAGGCTTCTTCATCATGCTGTAGTCTGAATCCTGCCACCATAACCAGAGTTGCTGCACCCTGTTCCTGTCTACACAGTCAATGCTGCTGTACCCTTTTTTACCATACAGCCACTTCCTCCACAGCCCCATGACTCTGCAGTTAGGGTTGCTGCACCATGCTGCCCTCTGCCACCAAAGTCAGATTTGTTTGCTGCACTGCCCAAAAGAAAAAAAAAAACAGAAAAATGCTTTCATTTTGTGTTATGGGAGTAAAAGACAGAGGGCATTATGGTGCAGAAGTCCCAACTGTTTGGTCAGGAGACAATGGAGGTATTAGGGTACAGCAGCCCAAACTGTGGGACAGGATGTAGCAGCCACACCTGGGTGAAACTGACACAACTATGGGGGCAGAGAACAGGGGGCAGCAAATGCCCTAACTCTTGTGGCAAGTGGCAACATGGTGCACCAGCCCTAACTGTAGAGGCAAGGGGCTCTAGGGCACAGCAGGCCACAGCAGCCCTGCCTGAGTAGTCAGGAGCAGGGTACAACAGCCCTGGCTATGGTAGTAAGGGATTGTGGACAGCATGGTGCAGAAGCCATGACTGTGGGCAGGACACAGGGGGGCATCAAGGTACAGCAGCCCTGACTTTGAGATGGGGTGCTTATGGTGCAGCAGCCCTGCTCATTTGGTACATTGGATGTTGATAGCAGGGTGAAGCAAAAGCCCCATCTCTGGTGGCATGGGGCAGCAAAGTGCAGCAGCTCCAACTGTAGAGGTAAGATATAATGGACCCTAGGGCATAGCAGAGCTCAGGAGCCCTGACTGTGGAGACTGGAACAAGGAGCAACAGGGGTGCAATGCCCCCAACTGTGAGTTTGGGGGACAGTGGATAGCAGATTGCATCAACTCCAACTGTTCTGGCATGGGAAAGCACAATGCAGCAGCCCTGACTGTTCAGGCTGATGGTGGGAAACAGGGTGCAGCAACCCAAACTATGTGGGAGAAGACAGTGGGCAGCAGGGTGCAGTGGTCTTGAATGTGGTGCAAGAGGCAGAGGGCTTGTGGGAGCAGAGGACAGGGCACCTGAGTGCATCCGCCTCAACTATGGCGCAGGAGACAAAGGGTAACATTATGCTGTACACTGTTTCTAGTTATATGTAATGTTTTTTTCACACAGAACCATCAAAGAACTGAAATTTGTGAGTTCATGTTGTACATGTGCCTGATATAGCAGAGTGTGGAAGGCACCAGGCTGTCAATCTGAGGAAGAAAAAATTGTTCTTACATGTATCTATTTGTTGAGGCTACATCAAACTACTTGTATGAATTAACATACTTTAGATTTATTTTATATCATTACATAAAGAACCCAGTGTTATACAGCTAGAAAAAAATAATTTAATGAGAAAGAACTGTCAGCAGATGTAATACAGATAAGCTGATTTCTCAAATGCATATCACTTCAATTCAGCACTGAAACTCAAATGATCAGTTCTTTAGAAGAACAAAATGTGGATTTTCAGCTAATTCATCTGAACAAACACCAGAGACTGAGTTGGTAAATGGACAGCAACCAGTTACCTCACAGATTGTTCTAAATGGTAAGTTAAGAGCTTGTCAGTCAAGCAGGTACTTACACTGCTGAAGCTGTAGCCTAGTCCAATATGATGTCATCACTCTCCCAAGCTTGGTCAGAGGGACAGAAACAGCCTGACTGTTTTCAGTTAGGGAAGAACAGGTTATTAAATGTTGATTTAAAGAAAACCACAAAACTAAATAGCATGACATTTTCAGAAAACACTACTCATAACACAGGGACCTGAATTCAGACTTTGTCAGGCTTTTTTTAAACAATATGTAAAATGGTTGCCATTGATCTTTAAACCTAGTGTGGGATCAGCAACTAAGGGACAAGACTAGAAATTGGTGGGGGTAGATCTAGGAAGGATGTAAAACGTACTTCACAGAAGAGGTGGAGGCTAGATGGAGTGGTTTGCCAAGGGAGGTGGTAAGTACTATGACAATGAGAGATTTCAAGAGTGCACACGAAAGCTATAAGGGTTTGTTAAAAATGAAGACATGCGAGGGATTGAAGAGTGGAGGAAGGGGATAAATTGCCAATGGGCATTCTGCTTAGTTATGTCTGAGGGTAGGTTGTTAGAGATCAGGTAGGGACATGGAAGACTCTTAACTCCTTTTGCTCTACTGCCTTTGCTATGTATGTACTTATCAGAGTCACAATTACGGATTGCTTAAACTCTGTCAAACATAGTGCACCTAATAGTTTTAAATTTGATAACTTAAAAAGAGAGCTGTTTGGTTTGATAAAGAGTGTCTTTCACTAAAAAAGACTGAATTCTCAAGGTAAATGATTAAAAAAATTCAATAATTTGTTTTCTATTATCTGTTTTTCCTTATGGGAGCCTAGCAGGGAGCTCCAGTCCCACCACTAGGAAAGGACTTGGTCTCCGGCCCCACCATTCCCTGCCTGACATCCCCCACAATTCCCCATGGGTTTCCCCCCATGACAGGGCCAAGGCAAAAGGGCACTGACTTTCCGCCAGCCCCGGAGAGAAATCACGGATCCTGCCAGCTCCATTTTCCTCCAGTTTTTCTCCATCCCCCCCCCACGCTGACATTGCAGCATCAGCAATGTGCCTCCTGCCTCGCATCTTCTCCAGCACTGCCAGAGGGAGATCGACAAGCGGGACGGCAACCCCTCCCTCCCCGAGAGAGGACAGCAGTCCTCTGGATGCTCAGTCCTCTCTCTGCCCTGCTGACCCCCAGTGGTCCAGACTCATTCCTGAACCCAGGTTGCTGGTGTGGCACCCAGTGTCTCAACCCTCAACACCACAAGGCTGACTCAAAATTCAATAATTTTTGAGGATAGGTTAGCCCTTTATAATTTAAGGAAAGAATGTAAACAGATGTTTAAAATGAAAAAAAAAAACAAAACAAGTAAAGGATCATACACCATGATTCATGATGCAAGAATCCATTTAAAATAAAAATAGTAAACTTTTTTGGAATTTAGTTGCTTTATAGTCTGGAAATCTCAGGAACAATACTAAGCTGTTATCAGTCTGTTTGAGTGGGCCCATCATTAAAAAAAAAAAAAAAAAAAAAAATCACAAAGGAAATCTGGGAGAAAGACAGTTATCACATTATAAAATTGGTCATATCACCAATGAATCTAGTGACCATTCCTCGTGGATAGATTTTACACCCACTGAAGTAACCAATGTTATGCAATCTCAAAGGAAAAACAAGGCTCCTGGAGTTGATGGATTTCCTGCTGAAATTTTTCACGCTGATAGTGTTTGGAGGACAGAATTGTTGATCCTTCTATTTAATTTAATTGTTAAGTATAGGTCAATTCTTAACTCATGGAAGCTTGGCCTTATAGTTCTCATTCATAAAAAGGGTTCAAAAGTGTGGGTTGAAAATTATAGATTCATAATTTTGCTTCCTGTTATTCTAAATATTTTTTCTCGGCTTACCTGCAGGTCCTGACTGCTTTCTTACTCCCCAGTACTGTTTGCGGTCTAGCAGGTCTTCTGTTTTTTATACTTTATTTTTATTTTAATTATAGTTTTAAAAGAGGTACAGTACATTTCAGTCATAGTATAGCTTGCAGAATTATACAGCCATAATTTCATGTCAGTCAATTCATGGTAATACAATTGTAGAAGGGAAAATACAATCAAATTGTTATATATCTGTGATCTACATTCTGCCAGAGACTCAGATTAATGGAACCCCCTTACCCCACTCTCACCCCTTACATCAGGCAGGTCCCATATCCCATTCCTCCCTCTCGGACCATCTTCTTTGAAGGCATGGAAACATCATCATGGGACAAATGTAGGGTCGCGTGCTGAATTATAGAGCACCCAAGCCCTCCATCTGATTTTGAACTGCCCCCCCCGGCCTAAGGTCCTGGCTGTCATTCTCTCTAAAAGATAATGGTCCACCAGCAAGTCATGCTATTTGTCTGCTGTTGGGGTTCCAACTTGTTTCCACATTTTAGTAAACACTTTCTTGGCTAAAAGAGTAAAGGTATAAATAAGAGGCCTCCTTTGTATCTTAAGATCTTCTGGAGGAACTGACAACAGTGTGAACTGTGGCGTAAGTACCAGATCTGGCGAAAAGATTTCCTTTAAGGCCATCTCAATCTGTTGCCAATAAACTTACAGTTTGCAACACCCCCAAAATATATGTACCTGGTTTGCCCATCCTTCCTCGCATTGTCTCTAACACTCTGCCCCCAGTGTAGGGAAAATTTTTGTCAACTTTGCTGGTGTATTAAAGTACCTATTATGGGATTTCTACGCATACTCCCACCAGTATGGCGCCCAGGAGGTCCCTAAGGAGGGATGGGTGTATTTTACCCATAACTGATAGGACACCCAGGAGGGTAGTTCTTTATTTCGTGCCTCTAACACTGTCTCAGAGGTGTCAGATACAAATTCTGGTATTCTTTTATACAGTAACCCTATCATATGAAACTGATCAGACCATCTAATTGCATTAATAGCCAACTTCAAAAACAAAGGAGGAGGCTCAGGCACGCAGCTTCTAAGAGGACCTTTATGTAACAGAAAAGTCCGTCCCTGCAGGTACCCATAATGGTCTCGGGTCCCCAGATCATAGTCCTTTTGGAGCTGTTCAAATGGAACTACCCCCTGTGGGTCTAATAACTGAAAGATAAATGAGATACCTTTCCTATGTCAAATTCTAATGTTATATCGAATTTAGTCAGGAGAAAATCAGTTTCTTTGGATAATAGTCTCAAATAGTAAAATACAGATTCCATAGCTGGCAAAGCTCTGATTCTATACCAGTTTTGTAATACCTGCCTAGTGCTAGTTTCAAAATCTGTTAAATTTGGTAGGTTAGTCAGGGGAGCAAAAACTATCTTCTGGGGATCATGTAAGTCATTAAGAAAGCATTCTGTTTTCTTCCAAGGAGGTTGGACACCTGTGTTCACCCATGTCAAAATGTGAGTTGTTCCTACTGCCACTGCATATTGAGTCAGATCTGGAAGATTTAGACCACCCTTATCTTTTGGCAGCTGTAACAAGGACCACCAAATATGCAGTCCACGGCCGTCCCTGAGAAATCTGGATAAGATTTTATTCCAGGAATTAAAGTACATCTTTGGAGGGGTAAAGGGGATTGTTTGGAATATATATAATAGTCGGGGGAGAATATTAGATTGTATAGTGGCTATTTTTAAGTGAAAAGTAAGCTTCAGCTGGGACCATTTTTGTATATCAGCTTTTAGAGCTTGTGTTAGCGGTTCATAATTTACCAAAATCACATTAGATATCTGTAGGGGTAATTGAATACCCAGGTACTTTAATTTCATAGTTTGCCATTTATATGAAAATGTTTGCTTTAGCTGAGGAGAGGGTTGGAAATTAAGAGCTAAAACCTCAGTTTTTGAGGAATTAGTTACATATCCAGAGACCGAGGCAAAATCTTCCAGAGTCTGCCAGGTCCCCTTCAATGATGGTTCAGGATCTGTTAGTGTTACATCATCTGCATATAGTGACATACAGTGTGACTACCCAATTCTGCCCCACATACCTCTCTAGAGGCTCTCATGGCCATTGCCAAAGGCTCTGTATAACGAGCAAACAGCAATGGTGACAAGGGACAACTCTTTCTAGTCCCCCGTTTCAGATTTTTGGGAACCGACAAAGATCCATTTACTTTCACAAAAGCCCAAGGGTTGGCATAGCGGTCACCAAGCCAGGTAACAAACTCACCGGGGAACCCAAAAGCCTCCAGGACCCACTAGAGGTAGCTCCAAAGCACCCGATCAAATGCTTTATAAACATTTAGACTAGCCACCACAACCGGGAGGGAAGTCTTGGCAATATAGGAGAAAAGATGAATAATTCTAAGGTGTTATCTGATGCTTGTCTATTTTCTAGAAATCCAGACTGGTTTTGATGAATTATACCTGGCAACACTTCCTCCATTCTCTGAGCCCAGACCAACATATATAATTTGTAGTCACAGTTTAGGATAGAAATGTGTATATATGATTCAAGGTTGCTAGGGTCTCTGCCCAGTTTAGGAATTGTCAAAATCTTTGCATATGCCCATGAAGGTGGGGGGCTCTCAGTTTGGATCTCCAAGAATGACTGCTTCATTGGTCTAATTAAGAGAGGGAAAAGGGCTTTATACCATTCTTGGGGGAAGTCGTCCGAGCCTAGAGACTTGAGAGTTTTCGCTTGTCTGACCACCCATCTGATCTCTGCTTTTGTTACTGGGGACCTCAATGTCTCTTGCTGGGCAGAAGTTAGTTTAGGGAAAGGTAGGGGTGAGAGGAACTATTCGATACTTTGCACCGAGGGGGGTAAGGGATTGGCATAAAAATCCCTATAATAGTTTTGAAATATTGCCAAGATTTCCAAGGTGTTTCCCTTCATTATTCCTGTTACAGGGTCCTGCAGTTTCGTAATACCAGCTGTTTGCCTGGAGCCCCTAAGTTTCCGGGCTAAGTTTCATGCCCCTCTACAGCCCCCTTCATAATAGTATCTCTTTAACTGCTATAATTTAGCATGTACCTAGTAGTTCACTATAGCCTGGAGCTCCCCCTTGAGGCATCTTATTTCCTGCTCTCTTGTCCCATTGAGTGGATCCTCATCTTGCTGGAGAAGAGTCTGCCTAGCCTGTAACCACTTATACCTACTTTCCCACTGTTTTTGCTTTTGAGCAGCATAAGCAATCAATTTCCCACAGATTACTACTTTTAAGGTACAGTACCCCATATTAAAACAGCAGTCATATCTGAAGTAGTATTTTCCTCAGTTATCTGTGGGATCCTTGTTTCAAGCAAATGTTTAAGTTCCTACTCCTTAAGCAGAGACAAGCTAAGTCTCCACATAGCCTGTCTATGTGGTCTTCCCAGATCCAATCTGAGCAACAACAAGGTATGGTCAGATAAAAACCAAGCATTTAGTGACAGATCTCTTAAGACATCCATATGTTCCACGGAGATGAAAAAGTAATCTACCCTAGAGGAGGTCTTAAACCTTGGTAATTCATAAGTGTACCCACCCCTCCCACAGTAGAAATGCCTCCAGACATCTAAAGACCCTAGGGTCTTAATCTGAGAGTGTAGCCATTTCTATGCTGGGGATTGTCAGTGGGATAGGGGGTTTGAAGTATCTACTTTAAGATTTAGTGTAATATTAAAATCTCCCCATGATCAATAATCCTTTCTGAATATCTATGACTTTGTTTAAGAGTTGGCATACCCTGGGCTGTGGGGATGCTGGAGTGAGATACATATTAACCAGCGTAATATCTTGCCCAAATAATGTCCCCTGCAATGTTATATAACACCTAGCAGGGTCAGTATATTTGACCCCAACCTCCAGTGGTAACATAGCAGGAACTAAGATTGCCACCCCTTCGTCCTGTCCTTTTGCAGCTGAGTATACTTTATATCTTCCCCTGCCCCTAACTTCATTGCTCTAACCTGTGTCAGATGAGTCTCTTGAATATATGTAAGATCTGGTGCCTGTTGCTTATATATGAAGCAGCCTAGAACATTTAATCGGCTACTAAGTCCATTTATATTTACTGAGAGCACAGTACAAGGTGAATTAGCCATCATTATTATGAAGATGGACACTGTCCCATCTTCAAAGGAGAATACCTTCTCCTTGCCCCCTCCTCAGTCGACCCTCATTCTGGAATACCACTCTCTACACCCTTGCCAAGTAAGACAATTGACAGTCATTTTATATTTTAGCTTTAGGCTGATTAAGAGCTATTAGTATGTACAAGGTACATCTATTTGAACAATACAAAAGCTTGAAACAACCTAGCCAAAAAGAACCTTTTGCCAAATTTGCACAAACCATTGAAACAGGTATATAACCAATAACTGTCCATAACAGGACTGAAGCAAAAATATATATACAGTAGAAACTGGCACTTCAAGGTAGGGAGGTTAACCTTATCCTCCCTGTATTCCCATCCTGGTCACTTCGGTGAACAACCGGTGCCAAAGGAAAGGAGGAAAGCCCAGACCCAAAAGCCTGGGGCCTCCTGGAGCAATAATATGCTCAAAAAATATCAATTAGGAGGAAAAAACAAATATGTAAGGTAAGGATTTTTAATGCCAATGATCTCATTTAACCACTACAAACAGTCACCCAGCATAGGGCTCTACTCCCATCACACAATACTAGAACTGAAAACTGGTGCAAGCAATTCTTCTGGAAGTTAAAATTATATAATCCTGAACTAGGTAGTAACACATTTTGCTGTTTTTATACAACTTGGTAAAATTCAACAGAAAGCGATAGTCTCATATATAAATGGTCCCTCCCATTAAGTTCACTCTTCCAGGGGAGGTGGGAGGAGGTGGCACCAATTCCCAACACCACCTCGGCAAGTGGCCCATCTGTCTTTGTTAACATTGTAGTATTACAGCCATCAATATGACAGGCCTAGAGTCAGGGCAGTAGAGGAAAAAAGGGCCCTGGGATAATCCCCTCACCCTCCAACTAACCTTCAGTTATGTCCTTATCTCCATTGAAAGGCCATTCAGGTCAGATCATTCCTGGAGGTATTCTCAGTGTGATGAAAAGCAGCCAAAGTGTTTTTTGCATCCTGATTGTTATTTCTGCTCTTCCCTTCTTTTATGGCTGGAGGAATTGTTTGCCATCGAGGGGGGTTTGGAAGTCGGTTTTATTGTCCCTTTCGCATGATCGAGAAAGTGTAGACCCATACTGATGAGATCTTGTTTAGCCTTTTGTGCTGTAGCATATTCCTTTTTGCCATTTGGGAGATGCACAATTAAGTGGTCTGGGTAGGGAAATGAAAATTTATATCCTGTGGTCTTAATCACCAGTAACACCGGGAGGTATGCCTGGCGTAGTTTCATGGTTTTCGGTGCATAGTCGTGGTCCCAATAGAAATGCCTCTGTCCATAAAAGGGTTTCTGCTTTCTCCATGCCATCAGGAGAATCTGTTCTTTTATAGCAAAGCTATTGAAGCAAGCTATTGTTGACCTTGGAGGGGCCACTGGATCCACTGATTTCGGGGTTATTTATTTATTTATTTTGCTTTTGGTAACGGGTGAGTGCACTAGGCAAAACAATGCCTATTTTCAGGCACGACCCGGGAGAAGACAGTTTACAGACAAAAAATACACATGTGTTGCAGCACATGGAAAACTATGCAGTCAGAGTGAAGAAACAACAGTGTTTGGATATTTGATACAGGTACTTTGACAAAAGAATAATATACATGTGACACAGCACATGAGAGCAGTACAGTCAGATTGAGAAACAACAATGTTTGGATGTTTGATACACGCATTTTGATAAAAGAATAATGCAAGTAAGAGTACTGTGAGAACAAATAATGGTTTGGAGTGTGGTAACACAGGAGATACATTAAAAGGAGATAGGTAGAGCAGTACAGATTCAATAAGTGCCAAACTATAAGGTTAAGTGGCTAGGGGAGAGAGGGAAAAGAAGGTGGGAAGAGAGGAGAGGCGGGGTAAGAGAGTGGATATGCGAGGAAGTAGAGAGGAAGGGGAAGAGGTAATCAGGTAGGTGAAATAAACTGAAGATAAAGAAGGGGGGTGTAGGTTCAAGGTGAGTTAAAGCACGTGCAGGGGTTTAGAGTGTGTAGGTAAGGCCCGATGTACTCTTTCTAAATTTAGTTAGAAACCCTCAGGTAGCTCCAGGGCCATGCGCAACAGAGTGTCCACAAATTCCTTGATATTTGAGCCTTCAGAATTCTCTGGAATACAGTATATTCGTATATTCTCTTGTCTGGCCCTATTTTCAGTGTCCTCCTGCCTAGCTTCTAGTGTCTCCTGCTGCCGTTGTATTTGCTGCATTTGTAAACTGCCTTTCGGTATCATCTGCTCTCTGTTCTAGCATCATGACATCTTTGGGAAGCTCCCCATAAAGCTGCTTGACCTCAGCTCGAAAGAATAGTAGCTCTTGATAAATTAAGTCAAGTTTCACATTCTTTAATTTGGGTTTAGATGCAGAGCGAGAGTTCTTCTGCGTGGCCCTGCAGCAGCCTGAGCCTTTGACCTCCTGCATAGTTTCTGGGCCCGAGGCGTCTGATTCGGATCTTTTGACATCGCTCTCCATAGCAGCTCACCATATGCGAAAAACACCAGTATTTCTCTCAGAATACCCTTCATTGCCTTATGGTACGATTTTGACTGCGTTTATAACCACAAAAAGCATTTGTTGGAGGATATTAGCTCAGGAGTTGAGCAGGGCTCCACACTAGGCAGCCATCACTCGTGGGGGCGGAACCGGAAGCCACCATCTAGCAGGTCTTCTGATTTCTCTACATTACTCTGTAGTCTAGCAGGTTATTTGATTCTCTAATCACTATTTAATCTGGGTTTTCTCATGCTATTTTTCAGTGCCTGTGATTGTGATGCTCTGACAATTGTGAACCTATTATATCTTGTAATCTACTATGTATATGTAACACTGCTATTTGCTCACTGTTTAGATTACACTCTGGCAATGGTACGTGGCCCGGATCGTGCCTGAAAACGGTCCCTGGGATCAGCGCATCTGCCTGGTTACTAAAGTCATAAATAAATAAATACATTTTGGACTGTGAATAATGATGGGTAGAAGATCTAAACATTATTTCTATCAATCAAGGGGGCTTCAGGAAGAACACGAGTACGCTAGATATAATTTTCTTGCTTCATTATTTAATGGATAAATATGTTAACACTTTTAAAAAGGTGATTGCATGTTGCGTTTATCGATATCAGAGCAGCTTTTGATTCAGTGAGTAGATCCATTTTATGGAAAATCTTGGAACAGTTAAATATAAACATAATTCTTCTGGATATTCTTCAGGTGTTGCAGTATAATACTCAAACTTACATCTGCATAAATAAAAATGGTGAAATGTCTGAAGCCTTTGATGTGAATCTTGGTGTTAAGCAGGGATGTCTCCTAGCATCCTTACTTATTAATTTTTATACTGATAATCTTGTGGCAGACCTAATGGGGTAGACACCTTTGCTCTTCATGTAGATAAAATATAGACTTTGAAGTCTCCTTAAAGTAACGGTGTTATTTATTTATTTATTTTTTTACATTTTGGGCTTCATAGCCCATTACCCTGGGGCGGCAATAGCACCACTGTGCTAAATTATAATTGTAATGCACTCTATACAATTTGGGAAGGGATGCATAATTCTGGCCAAACTGCCAGCCAGTTGATCTCTTCCACTTCCTAATCCACTTGTTCTGCCACTGCGCTCCCATAATTTTGTGACTTGGAGCCAGAGAAGCCGAGGATGCACCCTGTACAAGTTTATGGGGCTCATTTTCAGGCGATTTTTTCAAACCTTTAAACTACCTTTTGATAAAATGAAAGCCACCACTCAGTTAATAGGGACCCTATTAGTTGAGCAGTGCTTTCATTTTAACAAAAATGAGTTTAAAATTTAAACTCGTACTGAAAATGAGCCGCCACTGTGGGGTGCATCCTAACTTCATCTGGTTCACGTCACAAAACGTGGAAGCAGGTGGAGCATGTCGACCGGGAAGTGGAAGGATCAGCTGGCTGGCAGTTCGCCAGAATTACAATCCTTCCCAAACTGTATAGAGTGCATTACAAATTATAATTTAGCACAGAGGCTATCGCCACCCCAGAGTAGTGGGCTATAAAGCCCACAATGTTATATCACACCTGTACTTTAAAGGAGCTATTCATAAAAGAGACCTAGGGCCTGATTCTAAAAGAGCCTTTAGATCACCACAAAGTTCCAGCGATCTAGGGCTGTGGCACACTCCCAGTGCATCAGGAACCATACGTCTGATTCTGGAACATCAGGAGTCCCTGCACCACTGCACCTGGGAAATGCCACAACTGCAGGCTAGCACTGAATGCTAGATGCACTTGCATATCCTGATGGATGGATCCACCACTCCAGCCCACTAGGTGCAAGAGGACCACAATGCCGGAATGCCCCTTGGGAAGCACGTGCACAAGTGATTTCCATGGGGTGATTGAGGAGCCAGTGTGTATGCTGGGGGGTGATTGGGTACCTGTTGGGGGTGCCCTTGTCTGTGCTAGCCACCTACTGGTAGCTGCAGTGCCAAATGACTGTCACCCTTGCTGGGTGCCCCATTCCACTCCTGGCAAACATACTGGCACCCTAACACCTCTGGGGTACACCCCTGTCCCTACTGACCCCCAGACAACACATATGGGCCTCCCTAGCAGCTTCCTACCTTGCAGGGCATTGCTGCAAGGGATTTAGACCCCCATCCTTCTGCCACTGCAGGGCTTTTGCATTGTGAAATTAGTGGCTGTTGCAGCCCATGCTGTTGTGCAAGCCCCCTTGTGACCTGGCGTACCAGAAGCAGGTCACAAGGGGTACAGGCACCTCTTTGCGCAGCAGATTCCTCACTGGTGCAGACCATGTACTGGAATAGTGATTGCAGCAACAAATGATGCAAGGTGCAACTTGCATCATTGCTCTGAATAAGCACCTTATGCTCAGCCGTACCTCTTTGAATCGGCCCACTGTGTAAATGCATTTAAATTTGTTAAGCCTGGAGATTTTAGAAACATGAAATAATGTTCAGCTTATTGTTGATTGTCTATACTGTTATTGTACTCATTAGTACAATGTTGTAGTTAAGAACTTTAGTAACTGTGTTAGAAATTTGCTTCACTATTGTTTTTAAATACAGTCTTGTATGCCTATAATTGTTAATTGTAATCTGTTTGATGTATATCATGGTTATTGTAATGTACTGCCTTTTTGTGTTTTTTTACAATCTGAGTCAAGCCTGTAAAAGGGCCATGTGGCCCAGTGCTTTTCACCTTGTTAACAAATTTTAAATAAATAAATAGATAAATAAATGAATAAGATAATTTTCCTATTCAGATATTATTGTATGATGACGATGCAGTGTTTTTTTCTCAAATACCACTGTTTCTTATAAGAGTCATGCCTATGGTTATGTCAATATTAGATAAACTGCAGCTTCATTTAAACACAGAAAAAAAACAAAATGATGGGCTTTGTAGGGGAAAGAAGTCAATACCTCCTCGTGGGTAATCAATGATTGTACGTTTGAAGAAGTTTCCACTTCTTGTTACCTAGGTGTATGGTTTGGAAAGAATCTTGTTTGGTTTGCACATCTTAAAAAGGTCAAAGAGACTACTATAAATTACTCTCTGGTAATTAACTGCTTTGTTAACACATATGCCATTAATTCATTTATTGCCATAAAAAGGTGCTTTGAAGCCAAAGTCGTCTCAAAATTATTATATGGTAGTGAAGTGTAGGGTTCTGTGAAAGTAAACTTATAAATTATATTGATGTCATCCTAAATACCTGCCATGGAATTGTTTTGAGATGCCCAAAAATTACCTCAAGTGCTGTGATCATGGTTGAGACTGGTTCTCTTGACGTGAGAACAAGAATACTTAAAAAAGCTATAGTCCGGTGTCATGAAATAGTATCATTGCCTGATACATGTTTGCCCCACAAATGTTGGAGAGGGTAGCTAAAATATAGTTCTGACAATCATTAGTCTTTCAAATTAAATAATACTCTTGCTAAATTGGGCCTTGAAAAGATTTCATAATGAAACCTTATGAGAAATGCACACAATTTTTCTGCATGGCACTTTTGAGAATTGTAGTGTGTGTAGTCCAAGATGATTTGGATAAAATTCACTCCTTAGATCTACCCTCTTCATAGGGCTGGCAAAGCAAAATTGGGTGGATTTTTCACTAAAATTCTGTGACTCTGCATCACATAGGAGGCAATTATTACACGTAGACTGAAATTATTGGGCCTCCCCAGTACATTCAACCTTACTACCTTTCAAAACCATAATCTCTTATTAGTTTGTAAATGTAATCATAATGTCAGACTTACAATTATTTATTTATTTATGTATTGAAATGTTTCACCAGGATGGCACACTGAACAACAAGTTACTCATCTCCTGGTGCAACCTGGGGGGAGAGGGGGTACAATTGGATGAAGAATTAGACATACAGTTTAACATTTAAAATGTACAAGAAATTAAACATTCAATTACATTTGTAACAAAACATACATTTAAAAAATATCATAAATAATCATACAGTCACATTTGTAACATAGCATACAATTAAATATATCATACCTGTGAAATATGCATTTAATTACAAGTGGCATATCTGAGGAACATATTACATAGTGGTGAAGGGAGAGGAGAGTGTGCTGAGATGCAGGCTGGGGGGATGGAAGGTTTAATAGGTGATGTGAGTCATGGAGAGGAGCAGAGGCATAGGAGGACAGTTGAGGGTTAAAGCAGGAGCAGTTAGATGACAGAAAGTTATGTAAGGCAGAGGCAAGGGAGTGGGAGGGAGGAGTGCTGTATTTGGGGGGAGTTCCAGATTTCTGGGAAATGATGAGTAAAGCCTGACTGACCGATGAGAGTGGTACGATGGGGGACCAACCAAGTGCAAGTGTCAGAGGATCTGGGGGAGTGGGTGGGGGGAGAGTGAGCATGAGAGGTAGGAGGGACATTCTCCTAACCAAAATTTAGAAGTGAATTTGGCACAATGAGTGAGGCACCTGTTGGCAAGTGGGGAAAGGGAAATGGTGTGGTAGAGGTCACAGTGATGAGTTTGTGATGGAGCATCAAGGGCAAATCGACAGAAGGAGTTAAATAGAGTGTCCAGTCTGGTTATGGAGAATTTGGGAGCAGCATCATAAATTACATCACAGTAGTCGAAATGGAGAGGATCATCTTCTGGACTAATTCACGCCATCCTGTGAGGAGGGATGCAACTATGGTTCCTGAATAGGCACCAAGCTTGGGGCACATTTTTTTTCAGGATGGCGTAAGTGTGGCCAGAGAAGTTGAGGTGTTGGTCCAACCAAACCCCAAGGTATCTGAATGAGGAGGTGTCCTCTAATGTTGTCCCATCAAAGGTATGGAAAGACGGTAAAGGGTGGAGCTTAGAGAGTCTCTGCCTAGTGCCAAATGTCATGGAGACAGTCTTTTTGGCATTTAGGAATAGTTGATGTGAGGCAAACCATAATTGAACCTGGTGGAAGTCAAACTGAAGAGTGGTTGGAACATCAGCAGGGCATTTACTAGATGAGAACAGGACAGTGTCCTTGGTGGAGGGGGAGTATACTGAGGGCAAGTCATTTAGGAAGATGGAGAAAAGAATGGGTCCAAGCACCGAGCCCTGTGACGCTCCAGTGGAAATAGAGAGGGAGGAGATATTGTATTCTGGATTTTGACTGACTGTGTTCTGCCTGAGAGGTAAGCTCTAAACCAGTTTTGGGCAGAAGTAGACAACCCAGCAGCTGTAAGGGAGTCAAGAAGTAGGGCATTGGTGACTGTGTCGAATGCCTTGGAGAGGTTGACAAAGATGGCAGAGGTAATGACGCCATTATCCATCCCAGTGAGGATGGAGTTAGTGAGCCTGAGTAGGGCGGTGGTAGTGGAGTGATTCTTCCGAAAACCAGATTGGAATGGGGTAAAAAAGGAAGAGTCATCGAGGAAGGAGGTTAGCTGAGAGAGGACCAGGTGTTCCTGGAGTTTAGCAAGGGCAAGGAGTAGGAAGATTGGGTGAAAATTTGCAGGGGAGGAGGGAGGACCACTGCATGTTTCCAGGATGATTTTCCAGGATGAAGGAACAGATAAGGACGTGAAGGAAAGATTTAAGACCCGGGATTTAAGATCAAGGAGAGAGGGTAAGCTATAGCTGAAGCTGAAAGGTAGAGGAGTTTAGGTTCAAGGTCATCCGGTGATGAGCCTTTGGAAGGATTAAGAGAGAGAAGGGCCATTAGTATTTCTTCTGGGGAGACTGCAGAAAAAGAGAAGGAAGGATGGGCATGGAGGGGTTTTCTAGGTGTGGGAGGATGAGGAGGGGGAGGTTAGAGTGGAGTGACTTTAGAAAAATTACCTATGTCTTGTTGGAATATCTCCATCTAACAAACTATTTGGAAAAACTGTTGTCTCCCTATATCGACAGGATGTTGAATCAGAAGAAAATAGCTTTAAAAATTCTTGTTACTGAAATTAAAAATTCTTGTTACTGAATGTAAGGCTTTAATATTTGCACCTGGCACTTTTTCTGTAAAAGCTCATCAAATTCTAAAAGTATGAATGGTCTCCTTGGATTTGTCTGAATGTTCTACTGTCTAATATACGTCTTACTATGCTTTTAGTTATTCCATATATTTTATTGTTTGTTTTGTATTTGTATGCAAGATGTGTTTTATGTGTAAATAAAATAAACTGAGACTGAACTGAACAGGTAGGAAAATGAGCAGACAAAATGGACTATGAGTGTTTTTCTGCTGCTGCCTTTTTTTTTCTATTTTCTAATGCTAACAACAAAGAAAAAGAGAAAATAGTGCATTTCGAGAATTAATTATCCCCAAGGTTATTTTCTTTACTTGATAGTGGTGGGCTGAGGCTAAATGAGGGTTTTTATAATCATCTCATACTGGATAATGGTTTTGAAAGGTGGGTGTTGTGGAAGGATGGTGGTAATGGATGCTAAGTGGGCTGTAGGGATGAGGGTAGTTTTTATTTGTGTGGGGAAGAGGGTGGCATGAATGTAAGTGGATGGGAAGGAAGTGCACCAATTTCTGAACATTGGGCATCTGGTTTCAGGAACCCAAAGGGTAATGTAGTGAGCCACTGGGTTTGGGCACCTAGTAGTCACAGTTTGTGCTGCAAGGGCACTTTTTCATGGAAACTGCATTAATATCTTTGGTTTCCATGAAACTCCAGTTCATGCAACAAAGGGACTTTTTCACACAAACTGCATGATGATCTTTCATTTTCATGCAGCTTGTGCAAAAGCTCCCAGAAAATGGGGATTGTGAGTCATGAAAACAGGTTCTGGAGGTACGAAAGTGGAATCTGTTTTTGTGAATTGCAACAGCCTAATTTCTGTAATAATTTTAAAAGTTTTGTTTTAATCTTATACCCTACTCTGTCTACCACATAGGTTTCATATTACAGCTCCAAGCATTTTATTTTGGGGGGGGGGCAGGGGTTGGTGTGCAAAAGTTTCCCTTCTAAACAAGAATTTAAACTCACATAAATGGAAACTACTGCTGTGAAGAATACCTTATTAAAATGTGTGAAAACTGGTATTGTCCAGAAAGCAACTGTATGTATAATTAAAAAGTCTACAAAGTTGTCAGTTAAGCCACATAGCAAAGAATTATCAATGGTCCAAACTCTGACTTAAACATTTCAGGCTTTAAAGGGGAACAGTCAGCACACAGAATGTGGGGCTGGTTGCACTGTGCTCTTTGTGTGCAGAAACATTTTGTTTTACTGACTGTTTACTGTAGTATTGTAGATTGTATCAGACTACTTTTGTATACTTCTTGGTGGACAACTTCTGTAACTACTAATTTCAGAATCCCCAGCATCTGACATCAGAGTAGGACTGCAGCTGTGGGAAAGTCAAAGATTGTAGTGCATGATGTTTTATTAAGGTTTTATTCTACAGCATATTCAGACCAAGCAGCAATATATTTGACATTACTGTGTTATAGGACTTGTTGACTGTCTAAAGCCACTATCATGGATTAATTATTTTTCATATAGAACCAAGGTAATGGATACATTTATTTGATATGAATAGCATGCATATACCAAGAAGGATATGAATTTAAGTTGAATATGATTTACCTGGTATACTATTTTGATGTATAGTATTAAGCTTGAAGAAAGAGGAAGCACTCTTTTAATGGGACACTTCTCATTTATTCTATAACACAAGTGAGTGTGGTTTATGTATGTTTACCTTTTTGGAATGCATATTCTGTATAAATATATATATGTTCTTTGCAAAACATCTTTGTTAATGCACCAGTTAGGGTTCAGATTAAAATGACAAAAGTAGGGCTATGTGGTGTTTGGGACCACCCCCAAGCATGAAAAGGAAAAAAACATGGTTTTTGGTGTCCTGACTGTTGGCAAATCAGGGGTGGGGTCTTTCCTGGGGTATTCAACCCTAACACTCACCCATTCCATGACCAAAAAAGGTGAGATGTGATATGCTTTTTTCAGGCTAGACCCACAGGCCACTGGCAACATGTGAGGAGACACAGTTCTATGAGTTTGAAGATGCTATCACAATGGGGTGAGCATTAGAGTCAAGAACCTCAAGGAAGACCAGCCCCTGATTCGCCAACAGTCAGGACAGTGAAAACCGAGGTTTTCCTTTTCTGTTTTGAGGGGATGTAGTTAGGGTTGGAAATCCTAATGGAACATTTCCTAACTTTTAACACTTTAATCTGAACCCTAACTGGTGCATTAATGCAATTTATTTGCAAAGAAGATATTTATATATTTTATTTTGTGCAAAAAACTTAATTACTGCACTAGTTGGGTTCCAACATCAAAATGAGGAAATGTGTTGGGGTTTCAACCTAATGCTACCCACCTGCAGGCAACTTAACAGGCATGGGTTGTACCTTGGAGTTGTTAACCCTAATGCCCACCCCATTCCATGAGTAAATAAGCTGAGATGTGTACAGCATATGAGAATGGGGTGACTGTTAGGGCTGATAACACCAAGGCACACCCCACACCTGTTGCTGCCTGCAGGGTTGAGGTGAGGTGTTATGGTCGGAAACACTAACACAACATTTCCCTACTTTTGATGCTGGAATCCTAACTCGTGCATTAACAAGGTTTTTTGCAAAAAGTTTCCTCACTTTTGAGATAGTATAATCAAATCCTTATTTGCTTGTGGGAGCGCAGGGCCCTCACTTCAGTCCATAATGGTATCCATATTGGAGTGTAGGAGTGCAGGGCCCTCTGAGCCCTGTGCTAGTATCCATCCATAATTTTTGAGATATTGTAATCATATCCTGATTTCCTCTGAGAGTGCAGTCCATGATAGTATCCATATTTGCATGTGGGAGTGCAGGGCCCTAAAGATACTGTAGTCGTCTTCCATCCCGTGCTGCACAGCACTAAAGAAAGACCTCAAATTGCAATGTCATCCTATGGGAATCACAGGAAAATTTTGAACCTGTATAACTCACAGCAAATTAATATATTTTCACTAAACCAGCAAAGAACACATCTGTAGGGCAAGGCCCTTGTACCCTGAAAATTTCATACAAAAATTGGAAGCCATGTCTTCACAGCACAGTGACAATGAAACAACTGCGTACATCTCACATTACAATGTTTTCCTATGGGAAACAAAGGAAAATTTAAACCACCAGAACTCCAAAGCAAAGTAATCTGCTTTCACCAAACCAGCAAAAAGCATATCTGTGGAGCAAGCCCTTTGCACCCTGAAAATTTCAGACAAAAATTCCAAACTATTTCTTCACTATGAAGTGACAAAAAAACCTGCATAAAAATTCTTTTTCATGAAAAGTCTGAAATAGGATCCTGTTTGAGCTTTTTGCAGATTGCAAAAAGAAAATCCTTTTGCAAACTATGAAACAGAATCCTGATTTGTGTTCTTTTTCACAATTTGAGAAAAGAAAACTCCTTTTTCGTAAACTGTGAAACAGAATCTATTTTGTGATTCTTTTATCGTAAATTTGCAAAAAAGGATTTAGCATGTTGAAAAAACACATTTCAAGTGATTTATGAAAAATTAACACCAGAATTCAATAGAATTGGTCCCAATGAACAGAACACATTGACTAAGAAAAAACAAGATAGCGGCAGCACGAAAAAAGATTTGCCATTTGCAACAAAGGATTACTCATTTGCGACACAGGATTGCCTAAGGCTCACATCTAACTTTTCGCATTGAAAATAATGGGACATTTTAAAATGTAATAACTTTTGAATGGATTAATATTTTTTCACCAAATCTTCAAAAACACATCTGTGATCCAAGGCCTTTCTGCCCAAAACATCTAACACCAAAGTCCCAAACTGTATTTGTGCAGTAGTGACAAAAATTTTACAAAAAAATGGTAATTTTTCACATTTGTTGACACTCCGTATTTCCACACCCACACATCAAACTGGAATGAAACTTTGTGCATCTAATGATCTCCAATCCCTGATGGGGGCATGCATAGTTTCATGCAAATCAGTTGAATGGTTTTGAAGATATTTAAAGTGCAAAATTTCAAGTTTAACATGGAAGTGATGGTTGAACCCTAACTATAGGGATGAGACATTTAACACTCCATATATCTGCACCCACACATCTGACTGAAGTTAAACTTAGCACATCAAGAGATTTCCATGCCTGATGGGGCGTGTCAAATTTCATACAATCGGTTGAACAGTTTCAAAGTTATTAAAGAGCAAAAGACTTCATCAGTGACCACACCTACTTACATTGTCCTAACCACCAAATCAATCTGGCCTCCCCCAAAACTCCTGTCTATCAGGAAGTTTCATCACCAGGACCTTGACTCTGTCCTTACCGATTCCAGGACTATAAACTGGTCCATACTCTACCCGTGCAGGGATGTCTCAACTGGGGTCATATACTTTACCGATGTTCTACAGAAACTTCAGGACAAACATTTCCCAGTCAGCACCAGAAGGGTCAGAGGTGGCAGCACCTGATGGCTATCCAAAGAACTACTGGCCCAGATGAAAATCAGGGACAAAACTTGGAAAGCCTATAAGTCATCTCCCTCCCCAAAGCTCTGAATGCATACAGACAATTAGTAGTTTCTGCAAGAAGACTGTTAAGTTGCTAAAGTGCAAATACCATACTAACTTTCAAAAAGACACACTAGTAACCCACGCAGTTTCTGGGCACAATAGGGTCCCTCCTAAATCCTAAGTCTAACAAACCGACAACACAACTAAACTCACTCTCAGGTCCCATCGCTGAACCTGGTGCAATTGTGGACACTTTCAACAGAATGTTTATGGGCCTCTCTCCCTATCTTAGCAGGCTCCCTACTCAGTCTCCCTCTGACCTACATGGCAAATCTCAATGCTCCCAGTCGTCCCGTAGTACTGCATATGCTCCTGCATTTTGCTTTAGGATCATTGGCCTAAAAACCACTGCCAAACTCTTAAAGACACTTCCTACCTGAGATAGCCCAGGTAGTGATGGGCTATAGCCCACCTTCCTGAAACTGCTCTTCCCAGTTATTGTACAGCCCCTAACCTACATTTTCAACCCTGCCCTTTCATCTGCAACAGTTCCTGACTCTCAGAAGCATGCTCATGTCATACATATATTTAAAGCTGGGGATTCCCTTACCCCCGACAAATTATAGGCCCATCTCCCTATTTTCTCACCTGAGTAAATTACTTAAGAAAATCATTCACCAACAACTATCCGATCATCTAGAAAAACACCACCTCCTGTGTCCTCTCCAGCATGGCTTCCGCAAACACCATAGTACCTCCTCCACCTTGGCACTTTTCTTGAATCATATCCTTAGAAATATGGACAAGGGCAGGGCCACAGGTGCAGTGTTTGTGGATCTGTCGAAGGCTTTCAACCTCGTAGACCACCATCTCTCTACTTCACCCTGCTAAACTTTGGCTGCTCACCAGACATGGTTACATGGTTCTGTAGTTACCTCTCAGGCAGGTCCCAGGCCATCTTGGTTGGTAAAATTCTCTGCTCCACTACCTACCCACACCAGTGTACCTCAAGGCTCAATACTGAGGCCTCTACTTTTTCCATATTTATTAATGACCTCCCTGCTGAAAGCATCACTTGCAAGGCCATCCTCTATACAGATGATCTAGTCATATACCACAGCTGATAATTCCATAGAGTCCTTGTTCACCACCCTCACAGCAGACTTTGGGGCCACACGGAGTCTGGTTCCTCTCTAGAAAACTTCTCATTAATGAGAAAAAGACAAAGGCCATTCTCTTTGTCTCTAAACCATCCCTGCATTTAAATATCTAGGTGTCACCCTAGAACCCTCACATACTTTCAATGAACACATCATCAACATTGTGATGCAAATCCACCAAACATTAGGTGCTGCCTACCACCAAAATCAATTTCTGTCCCCGGAAGCTCGCCTAGCCTTTGTTCAAGCAAACCTCCTGCCCCTCCTTGACTGCTGCTCCCCTATATACTCTACTGCATCCTCTTCCCTATGGACCTGCTTACATACCACATAAAACTCCATCTGCCGCTTTGTCCTTCAAGACCCTTTTACCACCCACCACTGCTTGCTATACCAGTCCCTTGGGTGGCTCTCTCTGCAGGGTCCTTTTGGCTTTGCTATGGGCAGCCTTATTGACAGTGCACTCAGAAACCATCAGCTGTCCCCTGCTCCTCCCTACTCACTGATAGAGTGGTCTCCCCACTGGAAGTCCCTCACACTACTATTACCATGGGTATAAAGCTCCTTCTCTCTCTGCCCTTCCCTCTGGAATAGACTTCCTTTGTCCATCATATCATCCCTTTCATCAGTCTTTCAAGGCAAACTTAAGGCCATGGCTCCTGGCTCAGGCCGCTTGTACCTGCAGCAGTTCCCCAGGTGGTACCAGGGTCTGTATCCTGGCATAGCACCTATTCGTGCCCTCACCCTACCTCCAGTGCCCCTACCCTCTTGCACTGTTCTGCTTCTCTGTTCAACCTGGATATGACTACTTGTTTTATTCTGAACTGTTAGCAGGTTCTGCAACTTAACTTAAGTTACATTTCTGCCTATGAATTGTGCCTATACCACTCCTGGTGATAGACTGAACCTTCGTTTTAACTGTATTTATTTCCTTGGCTCCCCAGTGACTGTATGTACATTGCATGTAATACTTTACCATAATCACCAGGTTAAGACTTTTATATTACATAGCCACTCCTCACACCTATGCCTCACTTTTGTGGCTCACTTTGCATTGAGTTCTATTTAATTCAGGTGTGAATGGATTTTAATGTATGTCACTACAGCAGTATGTACTGATTTCTCTGAAATATTTGTACTATATAATCTGACCTCACCCGAAGTGTATTCAGCAGTCCTGTTTTGTTCTAATTGTGTCTCTGTATTGTATTGATGTTTGTTGTGTTTGACACCTTGGTGGCCCAGGTCGCGACTGAAAACAGTCCTCTGGATCAGTTTGCTCACCTGGTTATCAAAGACATAAATAAAATAAATTAATTAATTAAGTAAATAAAAGGCACAAAAGATTCCTCACTGGTGACAAAGAATTACCCATTTGCAACAAAGATTGACCATTTCGACAAACAATCCTTTTTGCATGGGACATCCTAAACTCCCATTAAAAGTAATGGGAAATTTTAAAATTTAAAAACTTTTGAATAGATTAATATTTTTTCAACAAAACTTCAAAAGGCACTTTCTTTGACCAAGGCCTGTTACCCTGATTATTTCAGACCTCAACTCCACACCATTTTCTGCTGAGTGGCATGACAAAGAATTTGACAAAACATGGTAATTTTACATTTTATGACACCTGTATCTCCCATCACACATCCGACCTGAGCGAAACTTGTGACCTCAAGAGATGTTTGGTCCCAATGACTCATGTAAAATTGCATGTGAATTGGTTGAACCATTGTGAAGTTATTAAAGTGCACAATTTTGAGTTTAACATAGAAGTGACAGTCGAACCCTAACTACAGGGGACCAGCTGTGCCCCTATAATATATATGTGATACATCTCATGGACCTGTGGAATCAATGATTTATTTTCATCAGTGCTGTTTGACCTTGGGTAATCTCATGAATGGCATAAGCCACAAGTGATGAGCCAA
Source organism: Neoceratodus forsteri (assembly GCA_016271365.2). NCBI lineage: Eukaryota > Metazoa > Chordata > Ceratodontiformes > Ceratodontidae > Neoceratodus > Neoceratodus forsteri. The sequence continues at coordinate 819,975,670 of CM057455.1, read as the reverse complement.
GGAAAACAGCATGATGAGGAAATAAAACATTTATTTATTCCACAAGGTCCTGCTGTGTGTATTTGTTATGTAATAGACAGGAACCTTCTACTTGTAGTTTTTAAACAAATGTTTGTTGTTTTATTTTAATTTAAAATGTTCCTGGGTTTCTTTAGTAAGGTAAGGTAATGCTTCTCCGCCTCTGAGGAATGCCGTTGCAATGCCCATTGTAATGCCTGCCGTATCATGACACTGGCATTGATGTGGCAACATTACTGCTGGTTGGTTGAGGAGCAGCTGAACGGTGGGTCAGGAGCTCAGTGGGAGGTGTGGGTGCAGTTTTTGTTTCTGGATTGTGGTTTGGTTTTATTTAAAAAAATATGTGGAGTGATTATTGTTTACTACAGAGACGTTGTCAGCATGAAGCATGCCGAATCCTGGAGTGAGATGAGTGCTGAATGATGGGGAGCAACTGCAGACAGAAAAGAAAGAATGTGAGGTATTTGGAAAGAGGAATGAAAGAAATAAAATGGTGTAGTTATTGAGGTGAGTTTTTGGTGACTTTTGTTTTACTGTGTTAACTTCTGAGACAGGCATGTGGTGCTGGGGGGGGGGAGTGGCTGTGTGACAGCTGGTATGGCAGATATTTGTTTTAAAAGAAGTGCTTTTGTTTTTGTGTTGATAGTGTGTAACGTGTTTTGTGTGGGGACTGAGGTGAAAGCTGCACAGTGGAGAAGGATGCATTTTTAACTAAGCAGCAGGTTGTAGTAGCAGTGTGGTTGGTAGACTTGTCAGACCAGTAGAAGAAGAGCCGACAAGGCGGGGGGAGCACATCATAATGACTTGTCTACTATGTACATAAATTCTGATGACATGTCTACTGTGTATATGCAGCAGTCAGAAATGACAGTGGCCCACTAGCCAAATGCTTGTGGATTCTGTATTGCTCTAATAAGATTTTCCTTTACCTAGCCCTGTGGGATTGTACTGGAGAAGATAACATTTCAATAACACACCGGCTGGGCTACTGAAAAAGTCTGTTGGGCTACTAGATTATCCCAGTCACTAGCCCTGATGTCTTGTTGCTGGGAAACTTAATGTCGAGCCCTGTACATAAATTATTTTTATGCAACAGTAGCTCAAGTATCAACAGTTATATAATGGCTTTTATGTCCACACCTGTTGCCATGTATTTGTTTCAGATGTTTTACCGGAAAAGCCATACTGAGCTGGTATCTCCTCATTTTCAAATGCGTCCTGGGGAGGGTTGAAGAAAAGGAACAGAACAGATACAAAGAACAATGTACAAAATAATACAATATTATGGAAATAAGTATGACAAGATACATAAATTACAAGAAACACTTCAAGAATGGAACTGCTAGACAGTAAATTACCATATAGTAAATTGCAGAACATGTGAAAAATCATTAAACAGTGAGCAACAAAACAATAATATGGAGCAGGGAGCAGTGACCGATGAACTGAGGGAGAGGGGCTGTGCTAGTGTCAGTGAAGGGCAAGGCAGGTGATTAAGTCCACCCAATACCAAAAACAACTGCAGGAGGGTCTAGAGAAATCATGGAGGAGAGATGTCAGAATGAGAAGGGAAGGAACACAGTGAACAGAAGAGGGGAGAGGGCCCCATAGTTAGGGAAGTGGAACAAGAAGGTAGCTTGACCGAACAGTATACACAGAGGGCCAGATATTCAAAAGGGTTGCGCCATGCACAATAGGGTTGCACCTGTGCAAGTCCCAAATTGCTCCATTCTGCGATATTCAGCAGGAGGCAGTTGCGCCACTGAAACATGCTGAGCAACAGTGCAATGCAAATGAATGTATGCTGAACTGGAGGGGGAGGAACCATGCATAAACTGCACAGCCTGATATTCAGCCGGACTGTGCAGAGTTGTGCAGGCGAAACCCCCAACCTGCGCCTGCACAACTTTGAGCCCCAAAAAAAAGGATCAAGTCGAGGGCCACCCACAGGTGAGCTGCCGCATTGCAGGGTGCAACACAGCAGCTGCCACCTGTGGCTGGCCCTCAACCCACCCCTGTGCCCCCTGCAGCCCAATCGCGGCAAAAGAGTGTAAAATCCCCACCACCACCCCACTGGCCCGTCGCGGGCATAGCTTTAATTCCCCTCCCACCAGCCCGATCGCGGGCAGCAATGTGTCTCCCCCAACACATCCCTGGTGGTCCAGTGGACCGATAAGCCGATCGTGGGCTGGGTAGTAAAACACACACACCCCTCCCCGAACATATCCCAGGTGGTCCAGTGGACCAATAAGCCCGATCGTGGGCTGGGTAGTAAACCTCCCCGAGACATATCCCTGGTGACCTGGTGTCCCCCACCCCACCCACCCACGAAGCCCCACCACCCTGCCTCCCCAGCCAGCAGACGGCAGCATCCCCACCCGCCTCAGCCGCCCCCACTGCCCGCCGACTGACTGCTCCAGTAGGGCTGCACGCCCATTGGTGCAGAGCAAGACAATGGGCATGCAGCCCATACCATACAAGACAGTCCAGATTTGTGAATGAACACCACAGTGCTGCCATGCTACACATAGTGCTGCTGACTGAAGTAAACTAAACTCCATGGCTACACCTCCAAGAAACCAATCAAGACCCTTCCAACATCCTTGAGATCAGAATGTATATGAGAATAGCATTGTGTTTGCATGGGCATGGTAACAGGATTGCATTTGGCCATGCACGTGCCAGACATGCTGCATGCATTTATGTGCTCCAGAAACTTATTGTAGTTACAATCAAAACAGCAAACTAAATTGACTCTGTCCAAATACATTATACAAAACAAACAGGCAATAAGCTACAGGAAGGGAGCCATGCCCAATGGGTCTACTGCTTCAAGCTACGTATATGGAGCCATGTTCCTTTGACCATACAACTGTGGTGTACTTGGAAATAACTTAGTTGAAAGGTGCTCATGAAGTAATTAGTTAAGAGCCACAAGGCTGTGGCCTCATGGCTAATGACTTTATGAGCTCCCCTCAGTAGTACTCTTTCCTTACACCACAATTGCTTATCATTTATTCTGTAATGTATTGAATACAATTGTTACTGATATTGCTTCCATATGTAACCCCCCGGGTGGTGCTATCCCAAGGCTACTACCCCTGCCTGCTTGGCTAGTAGCAGGTTAAGGGGCCTGAGTTCTGAAATGGGTGCCTCCACCCGGAGGTCAGGGTTGGTAGTGGTCAAGCTAACCTGGGCACAGCCCTCTGGGACTCTTTCCTTACTAGTGGCCAGAACAATACACAATAATCACTTTCACAATACCCCTGATACACCACACAAGTACCCACACTGTTTGCAGTTAACCATCAGGGCTTTCCTCTGGACTGGCCCTGGGAACCCCCTGTAAAACAAGGTTATACCCAGTAAATAACAGCAGTACAGTGCTCTTGCGCAAACTGGAACCACAGTCAGTGTAAATGCAAAAAAAAGAGTTAGATCTGATTTATTTAAGGGACTTGAACAAGAGAGGGGTGTAATCAGGTTAATTTGCTTAAAGGCTGTATCAATCAAACAGTTATGCATGCACTTCAGGGTCCATAAACAGTCACACATTCTGGGTACCCAAGTGGAGAAGGGCGAACTAGCCAGGAACGTTGCAGCTGGTTGGGGCCCTGTGAAGGAAGAAAACAACATGCACAGCACACACTATTTGTAATCTGGAACCGGAGGGCTCAGTTCATGAAAAGAAAACAAGACAATCAGATGACACACTTTTAGATTAGGCTGTTATTGCAGAGAACTACGCTGATGATTACTCATGATACCCAAGACTGGACACAGGCTGGACGAAAATCAAGGCAGCAGGTGGTTAATCTGGAGTGCCAGGAGAAGCAGGGCCCCCCATGAATCGCCGAGGTGTCATTCCTGTTCAAGCATGGAGCAGGGAGCTGATCCCCAGGCAGGTCTTTCATTGATGGCTTTCTCTGTGCAGTGGGTAGTCTGGCTGGGCCAATGTGGCAAGGCGCAGGCCAAATGGAGACAAATTCGGATATAATCCGTTTGGGCTGGATACAGCTTCCAGCAAGCAGAAAACAGTTCACACAGTGGGAGACCAAATCACGACCCACTTTCAATACACAGCACATTTACATGTAAGGAAATTCTAGTGTACCAGGCAAAGCACTCTCCGTTCATGATCGCAAAGTCTCTGCACAAACTGGGGATTCAAAAGCAGCTGGAAATCCTGACAGGCTTATCGCATTCAGCAAAATCTTTGGTCTTCTTCAGGTATGAACCTGATAAAAAAATCAGTGGCTTACTTTGTTCTCACAAACTTGGATTTAGTCCAAAATAATTCTCTTCTCGCCCTCTCAGGGGCAGCAGGCAGACATGCAGGCCAAAACCCAGCCCTTTCACAGTTCTCCCATGCAAAACTACATAGAACTACTGCCCAAATCACTTGAGCTGTTCTCATCTCACTTCCCAGCTCAGAACTACCTGAAACAGCAGGCAGCTTGGGGATTTCCCTCAGGTCCAAAAGATTTGGTTGGCTGATCTGTCTGTCAGTCACAACAAAGGCTCCCCCTTCAGGTGCAAAAAGGCACCAAAAGCCCAAAACTACAATTCCTACAGATTTTGACTCCAGACAGCTCCTGTAGTCCGGCTCCATTTTAGGTCCCACCAGACTGATTGGTCCAATTCGGCAGTTACATGCCAAAATGGTGGGGATAAACAAAACAGTCCTTGCTGCAAAGAAGGCAGGTTAGACAAACTGCATTATTATTACTACTCTAATGAATGATCAGCAAACAGTTACATCTATTAACAGGGCTCCATCTGCGCAATTAGCGATGGCAGAAACAGAGCGATTACCTGGAAGCCTGGGCGGGATTCGAGCATGGCAACACTCAGCCCCCTCCCAGATTAATTATTACTGCAATCTAGGCAGCTCTTAAAGTGACAGTAGGCTACACAGTCACTCTTTGACAATAACGATTAACTGCTAAACGCAGGACACCAGCCTGGCAGTGAGCATTTAGGCAAGCTCATGGAAGACTTTTCGGTAACCCACATTTGTAGGGGGGTTACATATACTTGGGGGAAGGATGGCACACAACAACTGTATGGTTCTGTACAGTGCATCTCCTTCAGTTTATCTAACTCCCTAGGTGGTCTATTTCAGTGTAGGTGTGATTCCCACCAGTATGGTGCAAAAGTTTGTGTTTTGCTTTTAAAGACACTGCTTTGTTTAATGGTTGTAGACATTGAATTCATTTCTGTGCTAACAAACTGCATATGTTTTAATTTAAAAGGGATAACAAAAATAGCTTTAAAATATATTTGATGATTAAAACTACTGCAAAGAAAATGTGTTGAAATTGTATTTTTCCCTTTTTTCTCATAATTCTTCATATAGTAGGAAAAAAGTAGAATAGTCATTACTAGTGTAAAGAGCTACAGTGAGGTTCTGAAACCACTTCAGATTTACTTATGGCTTATGATGCCAGCAATTCTTTGCTAGAATTGCAGACTTATAATGTATGGTTGAATGTAATTGTGTGGAAATCCATACACTGTAAAAATCATTCTGCTGCAGTAGTGGCGTTCATACTAACACAGAATGACTTTTCATTCTGTGTTTAATATGAACATCTCAATGCAAGTGGCCCCATCAGCGCTGTTGATAGGGCTAGCAGTGGTTGTTGTGTGCATGAGCTGGCCGGTGGGTGGATAGCCAAGAAGTGCAGGTCGTGGATGGCAGAGACTGACTGCTTGAAGCAGACAAAGTAAGCTATTGTGTTTTTTTGGGTCCATACACAACCTAAAATAGTGTATCATTGCCCAAATACACAACATCACTCTTCTCACACCTCATGGTTACTGTGACTTCAAAGGGACCTCTTGAGCATCTCTCTCAAGCTCCTTGATGTCATAATAACCACTCAGTATAAGAATAGTGCTGTTGTGTATGGACTAGCATACACTATCCTAAATGTAGTAGATAGCTAGTTATACATTTTATACTTGGAACACATATACTGTCTCTGTCTAGCTGAGATATGGTTGCTAAGGGAGACAGAATAGCACACTGGTATATGGCTCTGAGCTGCAAACCTGGAGACCTGGGTTTGAATCCCACAGCCCCCACTTGCATACTGTGTGACCCTGAGCAAGTCACTTAACTTCCTTGTGCTCCCAGGTCACACCTGTAAACAAGCTTTCAGCTTAGTGTGCCTCTCCTGGTTAAAAAAAAAAAAAATTCAGCCGTTTAGGTTGTAGGCTGCCACCTACTGGCCATGTGTAATTATATTTACTACAACAACAATGCCACTGTCATTTTAGTAGTCTTTGGTTCCATGGATTGAGTTTAAATACAATGGGCAAGCTCAGTGCCATTAAGGCAGTTCCATCAGCAATGTCATACCTTATTGACCTGAAGGGCTTGTGTTGTCTGGGAAGGGGTTGAAGGGGAACTGGGAGTAAGGGGAAAGTGGCCAGTCAATGACCAGGAGGAGGGCTGCAGCAGGGTTTAAAATCCAACTTTTATTTCTACACAGAGAGCAGTTGAGGAGGGGATGCACCATCAGCTAGAACAGCTAAGAAAGCAAATTGCAAGTATTTAAGACCTGAAAAGTGTTTTTTCTTGCCTACAAGGACCTGTGTTGTCTGGGAGTGTTTGCTAGGGAACCAGTAGGAACTGGAACCATTTTGGGCAGAGTAAGAGGCAAGCAGCCAGTCAATGAGCAGGAGGAGGGCTGAAGTAGGGTTTAAAACCCTGCTGCTCTAACACAACCCAGCACATTCATGTCCCTGCGAGTGAGTGGAACAGGTGAAACAGTGAAGGAGTGAAACAGGTGAATATTTGATGTCTTAAGCATTGTCAGGTGTCCGCAGGAGGAAGCAGGGCACTCTGTGGGTCGACTGAGATAATGCACCTCTTCACTTCTCTTGTTGCATTCACTGCCGGGATGGGTAGAGAATAAAAGGATAGACTAAAACAGGGAACAGGAACAACACTTTATCTAGGGTAGGTGTACAAAGGGGATTAACAAACAACAAAAGGAGTAGAACTGAAAACACCCTGCCAGGGGCAAAAGGTACATAAGGGATGGGTGAAAGCAAAAAGGTAGGCTCAAACTGGGAATAGGAGCAACACATTGTCTAGGGTAGGTGAACAAAGGTGTACAACAAACAGCATAAGGGGGAAAACTAGAAAAACCTTAGCAATGGTAAGGATACATAAGTATTTATAAGTAACACAGGGAGAGTGAGAATTGGGAATGCTGGGAGTGGTCTAGTTCAGTCGCTGTAGGGGTGGCTCTTTTCAAAGAGACCTTCTGGAGCCTGTTGTGCTACTCCATCTGCATGCACCTCTCTGGGTTGAGGGAGGAGGCTGTTAAGTGCCAGGTTGAGTTGGCTAGGATTCGGGGGACATAATTCCCACTCAGGGGCCACCAGATCTATCACCATTACCTCAGAGGATACCAGAGAGGAGGAATAGCTGGAGTATGGTGAGCTCTGGAAGGGTGGGGTGGTGAGTTAGAGGCACATTCCTCAACTACTACCACTACAAAATTACTACGCCACTCTGAGGCACCCATTGTAGTAGCCATGGAAGATGTGGTGGTCCTCCACAGATGAGACCCCGAGGAAGGTGGGAGAGGACCCCAGAGGAGGAGGAAGCAACTTCTACTGGGGACTCAATTTTCAGGGGGATATACTTGGGACTAGGTAGGGGTGATGAGGGAGGTCAGGTGACAGTGAGGCACCATGGCCTGGAGTGATGAGAAGTGGATCCTGGGGATTGGTAGAGCATCAGAACATAAAGGGGAGCTAGATGTCATTGTCCACCTGATAAGTGATCTGGTTAGGGTTGGGATAGTGCAGGAGCAGTTTAGGAGCTAGGAAGTAGTTTTGGGTAGCATGCTGAGAGGCTTTCTCTGAGTTCCGCCTGTCTATGACAAGGAGGGAGGAGGAGGGATCTCTGCACCAGAACTCAACTCATGATTGAAGGAATGGTGCTGGAGAAGTAGTGGCCCACAGTACAGCTACGCCAATACTATGACAGACGAAAAAAGACCATTACAGCGAAAGTCGCTGTAATGGTTTGCAGTTCACTGACACGGCTTCTCCCAGTGTTGTTCCCTCTCCCCAAAACAACTCCAGCCTGGAGTTAATTATATATAAATGCAGAGGGTGTGGCGGGGTGAACTCATTGATTATTGATGGCACAGTACTGAGTGTCTGCATTGTGCTGTTGCTGTACTGGATGTCAGCAGATTTACTGCCAACAAAACATGGTGTTTTGACAGAAAGGAGGGGTTCAGCTACATTGGGAACTGGGACTCCACCTGGAAGGATAAGGGCCTGTGCAGGGGTGATGGCCTGCATTGCCTGGGAGGGGAACCGCAGTCCTTGGTGGATGGTTTAAATATTACTTTTGATGTACATTTAAACTGAGAGAAGTGGTGGAAGTATTCAGGGAGGCAGAAACAGCCCCCCATAGATTAAAGTAGAGAGTAGGGAGAACCCGGTAAGATAGTTACCCCCAAGGTGCAAATCAATAAAAGAACTAGAGTGAGAGAAACAAAGGGGGATGGGAATAGGAGCATTAAAAGAGAGGTGAAGGAGGATGGGCAAAAGGAGAAAATGGGAAAACAAGCAAAGACACAAATCTGGAAGGCTACATGCGAATGCTATAAGTTTGGGAAATAAGATTCTGGACTTGAGGCCATCATGGCAGAGGTCAGCCTGGATAGTTTGGTCATTACGTGTCATGGTGCACTGAAAACCATGACTGGGACATGGCTTTACCATACTGTACTCTGTTCAGGAAATGTGGGATAGGAACGAAAGGAAGGGTGTGGTGCTTTATGTGAGGGGAAAACAGAAAAGCAACAGAAGTACATAGAATATGTGGGGAAGAGGTACTGTGGGTCACCCTGGAGACAGGTAGTGGAACTACAGATGTGATACAGGTGTGATCTACAGATCCCTAGCACAGGGGGAGGAGTTAGATAAGGTACTGTGGAAGCCACTGGCAAAATGACAAAAAGGGAGAAGTGCTGTGATTGGGAGACTTCAGGCTGCCAGATGGAGATTGGAGCTTCCCAGCTGCAGTTTCAGCTAGAAGCAGTGACATCCTGGACTCACTGTAGGTCATAATACTCAGACAACTAGTCACTGAACTCACTTGTGATGGGGAAATACTGGACCTGCTACTCACTAACGGGGACAGTGCCACAGATGTCAAGGTGGGAGGCCACCTGGGGACAAGTGATCACTGTACAGTGTGGTTGAATATGAGGATGACTGTGGAATTGAACCACACATGGGCGATGGTACTGGACTTTAGGAGGATAGATTTCATAAAGATGGATGAATGCCTCGGGGATGACCCAGCAAGGTGGAGAGGAGGAAAAGTGTGCAAAGCTAAAAAGGGGCATAGTTAAAGCGACAAACCTCTGTGTCAATCAAGTAAGCAAATGCAAGAAGAAAAAGAGAGCACTATGGTTCTCAGAAGAGGTTGCTGAAAAGGTAAAGACTAAAAGGGTAGCATTCAGAGACTATAAGGAGACACAGATGGAGGAGGATACTGAGGTGTATCAGGGAAGCAGAGGGAAGCAGGGAAAGCAGTGATGAACACAAAGGCACAAACTAAAGACATAATATCCCAGGCAGTAACAAAAGGGGACAAGACATTTTTTAGGTATGTAAGTGAAAAGAGGAAGGTCAAGGGATGGATTGTAAGGCTAAAAAAAGGAAGGGGAGGACTGTGCAGAGGAGACTGAGGGAAAGGCAGACATCCTGAACAAATACTTAAGCTCAGCATTCTCAGAGGAAGGAGGGGACACAAAAAAGTTAACAGGAGCTTTGGAGGGGGAAGGTGGACACTAGTCCTTTTTGGGAGAGTCTTGAAGGGACTCACTAATATAAAGTAGACAAATATTTAGGGCCAGATAGGGTGCATCCAAAGGTATTGTTGGAGCTCAGAGAGGTACTGGCTGCACCTCTGTACATCCTATTTAACAGCTCACTGGAAATAGGAGTGGTTCCAGAGGACTTGAGGAGGTCAGATGAAGTCCCACTGCACAAAATTGGAAGTAGGCGGAGGCTGACAATTTTATAATCCAGTCAGCCTGACATTGGTGGTGGAAAAGTTAATGGAAACACTGTGAAGGAAAGGATTGTGGAATATCTTGAATCCAACAGGCTACAAGACCTGAAGCAGCATGGATTCAGAGGGTGGGGTAGGTCATGTCAAATCTAATAGATTTCTTTGGGTGACCAGGGAATTAGATGAGGGTGGAGCAGAGGACATGGCCTGCCTAGATTTAATAAGGCTTTTAAGTTTGACACCATTCTGCCTAGGAGACTAGTAAGCAAGCTGGATAGCTTAGGAATGGGTCCAAAGGTGGTAAACTGTGTAAGAAATTGGTTGGGTGATGGGCGACAGAGGGTGGTAGTAAACGGAGTTCATTCAGAAAAAGGAAGGGTGACCAGCAGGGTGCCTCAGGAAGCAGTGGTATGACTAGTCCTCTTTAATGTCTTTATAAGTGACCTTGCAGAGAAGCTGAAAGGGAAAGTCTGCCTCTTTCTGGATGACACCAAAATATGCAATGGGGTGGACATTCCAGGGGTGTGTGGAAAGGATAAACAGAGACCTGAGAAAACACAAGGAGTGGTCAAGGGTATGGCAGTTGGGTTTCAATATGAAAAAGTGCAAAATAGTGCACTTAGGTCCACAGAAACCAGGGCAGAGTACAGAATGAGGTGGAGTGGTACTGGCGACCACCAAACAAGAAAGAGATGGGAGAGGTAATCATATTGGGTTACCTAAGGGTGGCCAGGTAGTGTGACAAGACAGATGGGACGAGTAGTGGGATGCTGGGGTGCATCAGGAGGGTATTACCAGTAGAAGACAGAGGTGGTGTTGGCCCTGTATAGATCAATGGTAGAATCCCACTTTGAGTAGTGTGTCCAGTTCTAGAGAACACATGTACTGAAGGACATAGAGTGGAAGTGGTCCAGAGGAGGGCAGCTAAAATGGTACTAGATCTGCACCAAAAGTCCTACAACTGACTAAAGGACCTCAATATGTACACCCTGGAAGAGAGGAGGGAGAAGGGGAACTATAATTGAGACCTTTAAATATTTCATGGGGGTAAATAAGTTACAAAGTATTTTTCAGAACAAAAAGGAGATCGAGAACAAGGGAACATGCTATGAAGCTGGGGAGGGGGTAGATTCAGCAGAGATGTGAGGAAGTACTCTTCACAGAAAGAGTGATAGATTCTTGGAACAACCTTCCAGCAGAGGCTGTTGGGTAAAACAGTGGTGGGTTCAAGAATGCATGGGATAGGCATTACAAATCTTAGTGGAAAGGAAGGAAGGAGGGAGAAAGAGCGGAGTTCGATTAGGGTCTGCAGTGATACACTGTAGGTAGGGAAAAGTGGGCAGACTGCGTGAGCCAAGCGGTCTTGAGCTCCTGTCAAATTCTATGTTTCTGTGTTTATACAGTACTTAAAGTACAGCTCTTTGTGGCATTTTACTCTAGATGTATAATTAGCACTCTTCTGAATTTTTATTGTCTTGAGATTACATATGAAAGTGTAGTAGCTCTTGACAGGTGCTTGATTAGATAAGTTAGAGCTGGAGAGTAAATGCATTTGTAAAGAAGCATGAGTTAGTCTCACACACAAACACACACCATTAGTACTTAGTTTTATGCATTGAACATTATGTTTAATTTAAACAGAGCACAACTTTCATGTTATAAACACTAGTAGGGATGAATGTCAGACAGTAGGAGTAGCCAAGATCAATGGCCAAGGCCTAGAATGCTATCCCCAACTCCACTCAACTAGTAAGCCGTGGCTTTACTTGGCATATACATTCCTACACATATGACCTGAAATGCTGACATAGGGATTGATACTGGTGTGTGTGTGTGTGTGTGTGTGTGTGTGTGTGTGTGTGACTTATTGGATATTACCTTTTTGAATAAACCACACCTGATCTCACATTCAGGAATATTTTTCACTGACTTCAGTGACCATTGTTTTATTGCTTATGTGAGGGCTGTGCCAAAACCACCCTCTACCTCCCAGAATATATTTAAAAGGTGCTGTCACAATCTTGACCCCCATGCATTTCTCTTTGACTTGCGGAACTCTCTGAGTTGGCAAGCTTTCTACCTGGCTAAAACTGTGAACATGGCCTATGACATCTTCGAGGAAATTTTTTAGGGGTAATTGATAAGCACTCTCCCCTAACTAAAACCCATACTAAGAAAAATCTTGCCCTTGGTTTACAGCTAGTTTGAAAGCTGCGCTTGTTTAATAGAGATCTACTCTGGAAGACAGCCAGGAAAACCAAATTACCTTCTGACTAGCTAGCTTTCAGAAAGGCCAGAAACCACTGTACAAAGCTTGTTCAAGCCAAAAAATCCAACTACTACCGAACTGAATTGGACTCCTCCAAGTGCTTAGCTACATTTTGGAAAACTATGAAGGATATCAAAGGGCACGTGTCATCCAACTCCCTTCCTGCCAAAATTTAATCTGGTGGCTCCCCTATAACTGATAAACTAATGATACTCAACATACTGAATAATCATTTTGCGACTGCTGGGCTAGCATTTGATTCTTCTCCGGTCAGTGATCTACGTACTCGACTGCATACCAATGACACAACTTGTCCGGCATCTGACCCCCCTGCTCAAGCCATGACATTTTCCTTCCAGCCCATATCTTTAAAGGACGTAGAAGAATTATTGCTGCAGTTGGACACCAGAAAAACTGTTGGTGCTGATCATATTGAGGTGTACTTTTTAAAACTTAGTTACCATGTCCTGGCCGTTCCAATTACAAATCTTTAATCCGTCCCTTACTCAGGGTGACATTCCACCGATATGGAAAACAACCCAGGCTATCCCTTTGTTTAAATCTGGAGATCCTAGTGATCTAAATAACTACAGACCAATCTCCTTACTTCCTATCCTCTCTAAAGTATTGGGAGAAATTAGTGAACACACAGATTAGGAACTATCTGGACTCCTCTAACCTGCTTAATCCGGCACAATCAGGGTCCAGACCATGTCATATCACAATATCTGTCCTTGCAAAGGTGACTAATGACTAGCAGAGTGCCCTAGATAACAAGAATTATGTGTGCGCTGTTTCCTTGATTTAAGCAAGACTTTCGACACTGTCGATCATGACCTACATCTTGCTATACTCCGTAATATTGGTTTGGACTCCATCTCTCTGAAATGGTTCTCTAGTTACCTAATGAGGAGACTTCAACAGATTAAAGCTGAGGGGAGAACTTTCACCCTTATAACCTTTGTTGAGGGGTGTGCCCCAGGGTTCCATATTGGGACCCCTACTTTCTCATTGTATATTAATCGCATCGGCACTGGAATTAAAACAGCTAGCATTCATCTCTTTGCAGATGACACAGTCCTTTACATCACCAGACCAATCACAGTATCTGACTGCACGGACCTCCAACTAGAGTTTAAACATCTGCAATCAAACCTTCTGAGCCAAAAATTACTCTTGAATGCTAAAAAATAAAGGCAATGCTTGTCTCACCTTGTGTCAATGCAATAAATCCTGTCTCAGTTGGAGCAGTACCACAAATTATTACTCTTTTAGGTGAATCTCTAGACTTTGTAACTAAATTCAGATACTTGGGGGTGTGGATTGATTGCAAGCTTTCTTTTCTGGACCATATTAAGAAGATGTCCAAAAAGCTTAAGCAGAGACTTGGTCTCTTATTCATGATCAAACACCTCCTTACACAGGATGCTAGAAAAAGGCTGGTCCAAATGACTTTCTTACTATGGCCAAGCTCCTAAAACAGCGTTAACCAAACATGATACTCTTTTCCACAGATCCCCTAAGACTTATCTCTGGAGCATCATATTCTACACACCATTGCTCCCTTTACTGCTTAGTGGGTTGGTCTTCCCTTAAATTCAGAAGGCAAAGAAATGCTGCCCTCTGGACCTTCTGGGCAATCACTAAGAAGCTCCCACAGTACATTTTAGATTGTTTATCCTGTTGTACATTAGATAGTTATGTTCTGAGAAGCTCCTCTTACATTTCCCTAACTATCCCCCAAGTCAAGTCTCACTTTGGCAAGGCCTCAATAATTTATGCACTTCCTCAACTCTGGAATAAACTCCAAAAAAAAATGAGAATAGCCTGCCATATTAATCTGTCAGCATTCAAAACACTATATGCATGTCCTGTTAAGGAGTCCTGCAATTGCTTTCCTTGATTTTTGGCTAAAAGTATACTGACCTTAGACATTGTACCCTCTGTTTGTCCTCCACTGACCACCCCATGTGTTGTTTTATTCATGCTTATCCTCCTCCCTCCTTTCTCCACCTTTAGTTGTTCCACATAACCATGGTCCTTCCCTGCACGGTTACCCACACTGCCTTGTTCTGCTGATATGTTCAATGCATATATTGCTATGTGACTATAAGTGTTCTCTTAGTGTACATATTTACAAATGTATCTTATTCTATTTATTGTAATGCTTTTATTTTAATTTTGTAATTTTATTCTGTGTTTGATCATGTACCTGTACAGGTCCATCTTGTAAATGAGTTTACTCAAGGTGTTGCCTGGTAAAATAATGATTTTGATTTGATTTGACTGGTGTCTCTACCAAGTCAGAGGATTTTTCCAGATTGTCTGTCCCTCATCCACCAGTAAGCCCAGTCCATGCAGGGCCGTCCTGTTGGGGGGGGGGAAACATAGTGTAGTCACCCATAATGTCCCATGCCATCCATAGTTCCTCATGGGAGGTGCTGATGCTGTACAGAGACAGTCCCCCCACCCCCATGTCAGAGAGCACTGCCTCCACAACATTGCCTCCATAGCACTCCTTGAACTCTATTGGTCAAGGGAGTTTTGGTCAAACTCAAACCTGTGTCTCCAACACTAGAGCCCCGTGTACTTCACCAGTGATACTGGGCTGGGTGCCAAACTTGTTTAATCATGGGATTTACAGCGTTAGCTATGCTCATTTACATGGAGACATTGATGCAAATTATTGGCAGGATGGTCATGAACAAATGGAGTTAAATGGACATGGAAATCCCTGCCTAGGCTTAGTACCTCAGTTCCAGGATAAACACAATTAAACCCTGAATGATCCATCAATATCTAAGAGACTAAAACACCTTTCAAACCATGGTACGACAACAACAGTAGGAAGAAGCGGGGGGATGCTATTAGAGATTGTTTAACTGGCGATTGCTGTCTCCCTAGTAATGCTGAATAACATCCAGTTAACCTGGATAAAACTTTGAAGGGGCACGCACAGGAAAATTCTAGAACCCCTAGTGGAGTTGCCTAAACTAGAGGAGGGGAGGTTTATGGAAACACTCTCACTCCAAATACTTTGAATACAGGCACCCAACATTCTAATGGGTCATCAAAAGATGTGGTAGTCATAGGAGACTCCATACCAAAACACACAGACAGGATTATAATGAAGGTGAGAAAATCTAATGTAATGGTATCCAGTTTATCCGGGGCAGGTATATGTGAAGTGAAAACTATGATCCCAGGTTTTCTTGAACATACTAATGAGCTGCTGTTGATCATACATCTCGGTACTAATGACATAGGAAAAAGAACCTTTATTGAAATCCAACAAGCTTTTGAGGAAGTGGGTACATTTGTAAAAAGTCAAAAGTGCACTTTAGCCATCTCAGAAATACTGCCAATTCCAAAAGCAAGAAGATTTAGGACTTCTGAAATTAAAAGATTAAATGGTTGGATTAAGAGGTGGTGTATAAGAGAAGGCTACACATACTTTGAGCATTGGCAAAGATTTGAAACTGCCTACAGATTATATGCAGCTGATGGACTTCATTTAAATAAATTAGGAACCAGAGTTTATTTCTTTAGCTTTTGTTGGCCGGGTAGGTACACTAGACAAGTTATATGCCTATTATCAGTTATAACCCGGGAGAGTACAATGAAAATACGGGTTCAGACAGGGTACATGACACAGGTAGAAGCATGGTACAGCATCACAATAGAGTCAGGTAAACATAGACAGTCTACAGTGAGCAGTAATAGGTAAAATATAAATAATACATACATAACAAATAGGCTAAGACATTCAAAGGCAATAGGAGTGTGTGAGTGACCCTTTTTGGCGCCACAGAAACAAATAATTCCTGAGCAGATAATCAAGCGAATCACATGCCTCCTAGAGTTAAAGGGCAGTAGGCAGCATAGTTAGAGCCTGCCAGAGGGATCACAAGGTTGGGCGAGTCCTGGTTAAGGAGTCTTGGCAGACTAGATAAATGGAGTTGTTAACCCATATTTAACTAAGTGGGGGGATATAAAATGTAGACAGAAAGAAACAAAGTATTCTAAACTTGTGAATTGGAAATCTCTATTGGTCAATGCTAGGAGCCTATGAAATAAGAGACACAGAGTTTATTTTAAATTCTGAAGATGTAGCCATCTGCGCAGTCACTGAAACCTGATGGCGTGGTGTCGACTGGGGCCAAGAAATTACTGGATACCAATTGTTTTGGAAGGATAGGATTGATAGGCAGTGGGTGCCTGTATATTAGGGATGCTATTAAAGCAATTGGAATACCATATAAGGTTGACCAAGAAATTGAACAGATATGGGTACAACTTATCCCACCAAGGGACAAAAAAATTATAGTGGGCATCTGCTATAGGGCACCATCCCCTACAAGAGAGAAAATGACTGAATTCATCAATTGTATTAAGGAATTAGACCTTGTCAAGCGATTATTAATTATAGGAGATTTTAATTTTTCAGGAATAAATTGGGGTAATGGGACTACTGTAACTACATCTGAGACAGATTTCCTTGACTCCTTGGCTATTCTTACTGTGGAAAATGATGTTCTAGGAAATACCAGGGACAACCATTGTCTTGATCTGGTTCTAAGTAATATCGGAGAATTAGTTACCAATTGTTTGATAAGGGAGTCACTACTAGTCAGCGACCATAATATGGTGGCGTTCCAAATTAAAGTCACTAAAGAAATTCAAAAAGGGCACACTTGTGTCAAGCAATATGATAAGGCCAACTACCAAATGCTCAAAGTTTTGATAGCAGAATGGGACTGGGCCACTGAGTTTAAAGATTCAAATGTAGAACAAAGATGGAATATTTTTAAGAACTTTACACATAGCTTGGTCAACAAATACATACCAACCAAAGGCAAGTACTACAAAAAGGGTAGAGTACCATAATGGTTTAACCAACAAAATAAGGAAATTGTTAAGGGACGAGAACAGAGCCTATAAGAAGGCAACAAAAGAAGGCACAGATGCATATAGAGAACGGTATAAGACCAAACTCTGTGAATTAAACAAGGCAATTAAAAATGAAAAAAAAAAAGATAGGAAGGAAATTAGCTGTTAAAGTTCAGGATAACAGGACAGCCTTTTGTAATTACATAGGCAGCCTAAGGAAAAGCAACAACAATGTTGGACCAATTAAATAAGGTGATGTTGAGATAAGTGACTGTCAAGTAATGGTGGAGACCTTCAGCTCCTATTTCATAAGTGTGTATCAGCAAGATGAGTAAACCATTAGACAGAATATAAAGGGCACTGTACAGTTAAAATTACTACACAAATGATAAAGAGAGACTTCTTGGTTTAAACCCCTACCAAATCCTAGGGACATGATGATTTATATCCCAGGCTCCTGAGGGAATTGGCAGAAAAACTTTGTAGCACCCCTCCAGTCAATATTTCAAAAGTTCTTAGATGAAGGAAGAGTCCTGATGATTGGACCTGGGCTAATGTTACACCAATCATAAAAAGGGTTCCAAATCATCCTGTAGTAATTATCGACCCATCAGTCTCACCTCTGTGGTGAGTAAGATTGCTGAAACATTTCTTAAGGAGGAAATTGAGAAACATCTACAGATAATGGGGGAGACTGACACATATCAGCATGGATTCAGTAAAGGAAGATCATGTCTAACAAATCTCCTATACTTTTTTAGCTCAGCCCTATAAAATAATATTCCAATAGATGCACTCTATGTGGACTTTGAAAAAGCCTTTGATAGCATCTCTCATGCTGAACTAATAAATTCATAAGGGAACTTGGAATAAATGAAGGGGTTGTACGATGGGTAACAGCATGGTTGACAAAAAGAAAACAGAGCGTATCTATCAAAGAGCATTGCTCCATCTTGTCTAACATAACTAGTGGAGCCCCTCAGGAGCTCTGTGCTTGACCTACTCTTTTTAACATCTTAATAGCTTGATCACCTCTAGTAAAAAACCTGGTTAACTAAGTTTGCAGATGATAATAAATGGGGACTTTAATCACTTGTGATTCAGATGCAACGACATTCCAGCAGCACATTGATTGATTAGCTTGTTAAAGAAGCAAGTAAAAAGAAACTAAGGTTAAATATGGAAAAATACAAAATTATGCATTTAGAGAAAAATAATTATGATTCCTATGGGTATTTTAGTTAACAATGATCTAAACTTTCGAGAACACTGCACTTATGTAGCTAAGAAAGGACGCAGTATCTTGGCATCAATTAAAAGAAACCTCTCAAGTAGATCGAGAAAGGTTGTGATTCCTATGTACTGCATGTGGCTTTGGTTAGACCCCATTTGGAGTACCGTGGTCAGATGTGAAGAAATTGAAGGGAGTCCAGTGCAGAGCAGCAAAGTTGGTGACAGACATTAGTACACTGTCTTATGAGGAAAGGTTGAGGAATTTGGGGATGTACTCCCTATGTTATAGAAGGCTGAGGGGTGATATGTGCCTGGTATACAAGGCTTTTGAGCATCAGGATTTGTGGGAATGTTTAGGCTTAATAATATATCCAGGTTAGAGATCATCACAAGAAGCTAAGGGGATCACATTATAAGAAAAATAAAAGTGGCAAATGGTTCTCCCAGAGGGTGGTTAGTACATGGAACTCCCTTCCAACATCAGTGATATCTTGTGAGACAATGGAACAATTTAAAGGGGCCCTGGATTCACATTTTTCAACAAATTGTTTTTCAATGGAATTGTTGCCAGTGCAGGTCAATAATTGCTAGTGTTATGGACCTGATCCCAGTCTTATTTTATGAATGTACATTATATAACAGATAAAAGAAAATACTTATGTCTGTCCATATCTTAAAGCAGCAGTGCAGTGAAAGTACAGTCTTTGTAAGTGACATTGCAGAGGAGTTGGAAGGGAGATCTGTCTCTTTGTGGAAGACACCAAAATCTAAAATAGGATGGACACTCCGGGGTGGAAAGGATGAGCAGAGACTGGAGAAAACTAGAAAAGTGGTCAAGGCTATGGCAGCTGGGTTTTACTGTGAAAAATGCAGAATAATGCACTTAAGGCACAGAAACCCAGGGACAGAGTACAAAATGGGTGGAGTGGCATTGATGACCACCAAGCAGGAAAGAGACCTGAGGGTAAATATATCAGATGACCTAAAGGTGGCCAGGCAGTGTGACAAAGCAGTAGATAAGGCAAGTGGGATGCTGTGGTGCATAGGGAAGGGTATCATCAGCAGAAAGAGGGAGGTGGTGTTGCCTTTGTATGGAGCACTGGTAGAACCACTCCTAGAGTATTGTGTTCAGTTCTGGAGACCACATCTCCAGAAGGACATAGACAGAGTAGAGGCAGTCCAGAGGAGGGCAACTAAAATGGTGCAGGATTTGCATCATAGGTCCTAAGAGGAGAGACTAAAGGACCTCAATTTGTACACCTTGGAGCAGAAAAGGGAGAGGGAAGATATGATAGAGACCTTTAAATACCTCGGGGGGGGTAAATAAGGTATATGAGGGTAGTATTTTTTAAAAGAAACAGTGCTCAAGAACCAAGGGTCATACTATGAAGCTGGAGGGGGTAGATTCAGGAGATATGAGAAGTACTTCTTCACAGAAAGAGTGATGGATTCCTGGAACATCCTTCCAGTAGAGGTGGTGGTAAAAACTGTGGTGGGGTTCAAGAATGCATGGGATAAGCACAAAGGAATCACAGTGGAAAGGATGAGGGAAGGGAGAAAGAGCTGTAGATTGAGCACAATCTGATGTACTAGTGTAGGTAGGGAAAAATGGGCAGACTGGATGGGCCAGTGGTTCATATCCTGTCAAATTATGTATTTCTAAGTTTCTATGGATTGGACCCAACAGTAGACCATGTCAGTTACATGTCATGGCAGCCACAAAGTGGGGCCCCGGCAACATATGCTGCTTTGTTTTTCCAGTCTCCAGGTACAGACCCTGTAATGCCTGATGGGGTTTCCCCCTGTAAAATGAGCCATTATGGCCTTTATAAAGCAACTTATTTCACATTTGCCACCAAACAGCCATTAGATAATGTCAGATTTGGGCCTCTACTAACCTGTCACCAGGTATTCAAGACATTTGCATGTCCATTTATAATTATGTCCCGAGCCATAAGACAGGGCATTGCTACAGCAATGCAGTGACTACGGGTGGGCGGACTGACCCACCGAAAATCAGAACCCCCCCCCCCAGATCCAATAGGGTCCGACGGACCCAGATTAATAAGAGTTAGCTGCTAATTTGTACCGAGTCCGGGTCCATCAGCCACAAGTTGCTTTTACTGTATTTCATAAAAAGTGCTACACCTTTCAGTGCTTCTACTTTTAGCCTATAGATAGAGCAATTCTCTGAAGCCTGGCCAGCCGGCAATCACCTGTTCGCCACATTTCAGGTCATATGACTGGCTGGCTGGCAGTGGCATCTTTCTGGGCTGATAGCAGGTACTGGCTCCTGCTTCAAGTTCGTAGGTGAGACATCAGGCAAGGTGCGAACAGCAGGAGCAAGTGAGTCACTGGCTCATGAACAAGCGCGCGTGACCAATGGGCAGAGAAACAAGATTGGCCATATCCAGCCAGACTGGCAGGTTAGGCAGCCAATAGCTGAAGGGAGACTGCCTGTCAGCCCTGGCTATTGGCCGATGCAGTGGGTGGGTGGATCTGGAACATGCTGTAGTTCTGTGTTTCTTTGAAGAGGCGCCATTTGTGAGCAAACAGAGAGATTGGGTGCGTTGCTTGCTTTTGTGCTTTATTCTGAGAGTCTCAGTGTTACCAGTTCAAAAAAAAAACTTTACATTGATAACTGCATGTGTCTAATGTCTGTGCTGCCTTGCATTTGTAATAGCTCTTAAAAAATAGCGTGTTGCATTAAAAAAATATATATATCTGGGGGTGGGGGGATTGAAGTGAGAGAGAGAACATTGTGTGCGTAGGGCAGGGGACATCTGAGGCTCCTGGTGATGGGCCACACAGATATATATAGATATATATATATACACCAATAAGTTGGCAAAAAAAAAAGTAAAATACATTAAAGTGTTTTTTACTGAGTTCATGTGGAGGTTGGAGGAATTGCTATTACCAGTCTGAGGGCAATCAAATTCTGATTTAAACCTAAACTACAAATAAAAGTATTTACTACAGTAAAAAGAGGAAAGGCCTTGGATGAAGGGAAAGTGTGGCTATGAGGCTGAGAGGACAAAGGAACTTGAGAACAACTGAGAGGAGTTAAGAAAAATACATACAGGAAAAAGCATTTTTTTAAATAAATTAGATACAGTCAGTGGTGGAGTCTGAGCCTGTCCTGTGAGGACTGAGGAGAACAATTGAGAGGACTAAATAAAAAAAAAAAAAAAATACCTTCAGGAAAAAGCATTCTTTTGTGTCATTAAAAAAAATTAACCTAGCTACAGTAGTGGAAGGGGAAGTGTGTCTGTGAGGCCTCGCCTATTCTGAGAGGAAGGAGGATCTTTAGAACAAGTGAGAGGACTAAATAATAAAAAAAATGAAAAAGCATTTTCTGTCATTAAAAAAAAAAAAAAATAAACCTAGCTACAGTGGTGGAAGGGGGAGTTTGTCTAAGGGCTGAGTCTGTTCTGAGAGGACAGAGGATCTTGAGAACAAGTAAGAGGATTAAATATTTAAAAATAATAAACAAAAAAACAGGAAAAAGCATTTTCTGTGTCCATCAAAAAATTTGGGATGGGATTCCTTTCTGAGGTCAGACAGTTCACTTTACAGTTACAGCACTGGTACTGAGGCAGGGAACAGACAGAGGTCAACTGCATGACTGCTATATTCAATTGACCAGCACATCAGTGCTACAAACTCACAATTTCCATTTCCTGAAATGCTGTTTACAATTCTATGCATGTGTCACAAATCTGTGTCGTTTATGCAATTATAAAGCAGATTTTGCAGTTTTCATCACATTTTACAATAGGTTCTAGAAACATAGAAACATAGAAGTTGACAGCAGAGAAGGACCGCCAAGGCCCATCCAGTCTGCCCATTTCCTTTTTCTACCTTATGAATGTGCCATCGGCATTTGCTCTGTCAATGACCTATCTATTCATACTCATCTGTATTGCTTCCTTATGCTAGCCCATGCCTGTTTGAAACCTGCACTGTATTCATATCCACCACTTCCTGAGGTAGGCCATTCCATGCATCCAACACCCTTTCTGTGAAAAAGAACTTCCTCACATTACCCCTTAATCGGCCTCCCTCTAATCTCATGTTGTGTCCTCTTGTCCTGCTATTTTTCTTATATTGAAACATGTTAGTCTCTTTCACCTTGTTAATGCTCTTAAGGTGTTTGAATGTTTCGATCATATCACATCTCTCCCTCCTTTGCTCTAGGGTATACATATTGAGCTCTGTTAATCTGTCCTCATATTTTTTCTGATGCAGTCCCTGCACCATTTTGGTTGCCCTTCTCTGGACTGCCTCAATTTGGTTAATGTCCTTGTGAAGGTGTGGCCTCCAGTAGTGCATGCAGTACTCCAGATGAGGCCTAACCAGTGACTTGTAAAGAGGGATTATTACCTCCCTCTTATGAATTGTGATACCCCTACTAATACACCCCAACATCCCCCTATCCTTAACTACTGCTTTAGTGGCCTGCTTGGATGATCTCAGATCATCTGTGATGATGATGCCCAAGTCTCTTTCTTCCTCTGTGACTTTTTTTAAATCAAGGATGGAAATGAGAAAGGAAAAGTGTGGCCTACTGGGATTCGAACCTCAGATCTCTGGTATGCCGTTCCAGCGCTCTAACCATTAAGCTACAGGCTCACTGATCAAAGCGTCCGAGGAATTTCCTTACAGCCACACACACATTCCTTTCTCTAGTGTTGCTCAATTATGCAACTAGGAACCAATGTTAGAAATACCACTTTCTCTCAGTGCAGTTTAACCCCTCAAGGTATACATATTTTAAATCAAGGATGGAAATAAGAAAGGAAAAGTGGCCTACTGAGATTCAGACCTCAGATCTCTGGTATGCCGTTCAGCGCTCTAACCATTAAGCTACAGGCTCACTGATCAAAGCGCCGAGGAATTTCCTTACAGCCACACACATTCCTTTCTCTAGTGTTGCGAATTATGCAACTAGGAACCAATGTTAGAAATACCACTTTCTCTCAGTGCAGTTTAACCCCTGCAAGGTATACATATTTTTAAATCAAAGATGGAAATGAGAAAGGAAAAGTGGCCTACTGGGATTCGAACCTCAGATCTCTGGTATGCCGTTCCAGCGCTCTAACCATTAAGCTACAGGCTCACTGATCAAAGCATCAGGAATTTCCTTACAGCCACACACATTCCTTGCAGGGGTTAAACTGCACTGAGAGAAAGTGGTATTTCTAACATTCCTCTGTGACTGCCAGCAACTCTCTCCCAGCCTATAGGTGGCTTCAGGGTTTCTTCTCTATGTGCATGATCTTGTACTTCTTTGCTTTAAACCCTAGTTGCCACTCTTCCGACCATTTTGCCAGTTTATCCAGATCTCTTCTCATTCTGCCCACCCCATCTGGATCATCTACTCTGTTGCAGATCTTGGTGTTGTCTGCAAACAGACTCACTTTACCCTCAGTCCATCTGCAATGTCACTGATGAAGATATTGAAGAGGACTGGCCCCAGGACTGATCCCTGAGGTACCCGCCATGACTTGCATCTCTTCTGACTGTATACCATTTACCACCACTCTCTGTTTTCTGCCTGTCAACCAGTTTGCCACCCAGCTGACCAACTTATGACCCCACCTCTAGCCTACCCAGGTTATTAATCATTCTTCTATGTGGAACAGTATCGAAGCTTTGCTGAAGTCAAGGTAGGCGACATCAACTGCTCCCCCTTGGTCCACCACTCTGGTTACCCAGTCAAAGAAATCTATGAGATTAGTTTTGACGGACCTTCCTGTTGTAAACCCATGCTGTGCTCCTATGGATTCCAGATGTTGCACTATCCTTTCCTTAAGGAGTGCCTCCATAATCTTGCCCACTACTGAGGTAAGACTGACTGGTCTGTAGTTCCCTGCCTCCTCCCTGCTACCAGTCTTGTGGAGCAGGATCACATGAGCCCTTCTCCAGTCTTCTGGGACCGCTCTTGTGCTCAGAGACTCACTAAACAGTTCTGAGAACGGCTCTGCTGGTTCTACCCTTAGCTCTTTTAGTACCCTGAGATGTATGCCATCAGGTCCCATTGCCTTGTCCACCCTGAGCTTATCGAGCTCTTGTAGGACCCTTTCTTTTGTAAGAGGACTGGTGCACACATCCCTCCCTGTGTTCATGGTGCTGAGATGTGGGCCCTGCCCTACCTTTTCTTCAGTAAATACTGAGCAGAAGTATTTATTTAGGATAGATGCTTTTACATGGTCCTTCTCCTCACATGCCCCTTATCCCCTTTGATCTTAGCAATACCCCTCTGGACTTTCTCTTTTCACTAAAGTGTCTATAGAAAGTCTTGTCACCATATTTACTGTTTGTGCTAGTGTTTCCTCTGTTTGAGCCTTTACCTGCCTTACTGCCTTCCCTGCTTCCCTTAAGGGAAGTTTGGTATCCTCCCTGTCTTCATCCTCTCGCTCCCTTATATATTTCCTGATGGCCACCCTTTTGACTCTGACCTTTTATTGCTGCTGTTTTTGAGAACCAAAGTGGTTTCCTTCTTCTTTGCACTTCCTTTTCTCTCTAACACTATGAGATGTTGCTTCCAGTGTGCATCCTTAATGCTTGCCCACTTTGCCTGCTCCCTCACCTGTATTTTCTTCTTGCCAGGGCTAGCTCAACTCTGTTGGCCATCTTATCAAAGTCAGCTCCTCTGAAGTCCCATCTGCTGCTTGGAATGGGATGATTTAGTTCTAGTGGCCAAATTGAACCATACCATGTGATGGTCACTGGCCCCCCAGGTGACCTTCTACCTGGAGATCTGTGATCCTTTCCCCATTAGCCAGTACTAGATCTAGGATAGCCCTGTCTCTTGTGGGTTGTTGTACCAGTTGTTTGAGGCACTCCTCCTGCAGGGAATCCACTATGTGTCTAGTTTTGGCAGATGTTCCTGCTGGTATTGACCAATCTGTATCTGGCATGTTGAAGTCTCCCATTATCAGAACCTCCCCTTTAGCTGTCATATTTTGTATATCTTCTAACAGTAATGTGTCTATGTCCTCCCCCTAGTCTGGAGGCCTGTAGACAACCCCAGTTCTTATGGCTGTCCCATTTCCTGTCTCCAGGGTGACCCGCAGTTCTCCTGGCTCCTTTTTGTATGTTCTGTATTTCTGTAGCTTTGATATTTTCATTGACATAAAGGGCCACTCCAACCCCCCTTTTTGCACCTTGGTCTCTTCTGAACAGTACATAGCCAGGTACTGAAGTCTCCCAAGTGTGGTTACTGGTAAACCATGTCTCACTAATGGCTACTATGTCCAGTTTAACCTCTGTCATTATTGCCTGCAGGTCTGGGATCTTGTTTCCCAGACTGCAAGCATTAGTGTACATGATGTTCCATTGGCCAGATTTCAGTGTGTTAGTTGTTGGGTGAGGTCTGGCGTGTCCCCTGTGCATCATATGGGGAGCCAGACCTTTTTCCTTACCTGGTGATGCAAATGAACTACAAACATGCTGAACTCCTGTTTGACCACTAGCTGAGGGGAGAGGGGTGTTCTTCCCATTCGACGTATCGGGTGCTGCATCCCTCTCCCATTTGCTAGTTTAAATATTCTGCAAAGATTTCAAACTTCTGCCCCAGTGCACTGACTCTCCTTAGTCAGATGCAGTCCATCAAATTTAAAGAACTTTCATTCCCAAAACTGTTGATAGTTCCTCTACAAATTTGTGTCCTTTTCCTGGCACCAGACCTTGAACCACATGTTTAGCTCCCCATCTCCCCTCTCTGACCTTCCGTCCATCTGCCCCTCTCCCAGACTGGCAGGATCTCAGAGAAGGAGATGCTGGATGAAATGGATGATAGTTTGTCACCCAGCCTGGTCAAGTGTTCCTTGGTCTCCACAACTGACCAGCTGGTGAGATCATTAGGCCCTATGTGTACCAGGACATCAATGTTTTCTCCTGCTTCCTGTACAATTTTAGCATTGTGGTTAGTGTCTCTCTACGCTGATGTACCTGGGAGACATCTGACCATTAACCCTGGCTGGAGATAGGTATCAACTCCCCAAATCATGGAGTCTCCTATGATCAGACGTTTTTTGGATTTCCTTTTTGCTTTTTTTTGTTTTGGACAAGTTTTATTGTGCTAGCTCCTATGCTGCAGTGTCCTGCTCTGCAGTGTCCTCTGTCCCTTTGTTTGATTTCAGAGATAGAGGCAGACACCTGTTTGTAGTTTTTATATGGTTTTTGGAGGTGATATGTTGGAGAGCACTGAGTGATGGGGCACCAGATTTGCCCCTCCTAACCACCTGCCAACCTCCCAGACCAACTACTCTCTGCAGTCGAGGTGCTTCTGTTGGATGTTGGGGAAATGGCGGGTGGTTCTTATAATATAATTCTTCCTGAATATGTCATTTGAGGTGCACTATCACTGCCCATGCTGCCTGGAGCTGAGCCCTTAGATCTCCAATGGCCCAGCATGTAAGACAGTGTCCTAAATCCTGTAAAACTGCCCTTCTGAAAAGTGTCCCGCAGTACCTGCAGTTAATAGTATCCATTCCAGATAAGTTTCTTGGTTTATAACCTGGTCAGAGTGATTAGAAGGAGAAAAATAAAAGCAAAAGTTTGATTTTGTGTTTTGTTTGTTTTTGTATAACTTGTTATAACAAGTTAAATTACTTGTGCCCCTGTAAATGAGGTCACTGTGTGGATACCCCTCTGATCCACCCCTTCCTGCTTTGCTAAAAGGAGATGTAATGACTGTGCTACCCTATAAAAAGAGTGTAGTGTGGGGTGATTGGGGATGGGGGTGGGTGACTGGGCCCTTCCCCTGCCAAAAAAGAAGAACCATGGATGAAAAAAAAAAGGAGGTAAGAGCAGAAACAATCAGTCAGCAACAAATGCAGTAGCCCTGAAAGCTTATCCTAATGATAGATAAAACTGTAAAACCTGTAAAGCACCACCTGTAATAATTTTACAGAAGATATACCCTGTAAGAAACACTTTGCTACAGAGAAAAATAAAGCAGTAACAGAAGATATACCTTGCAAAAGACAATTTGAATCAGAAGATTACAGCAGTAATCTGTAAGCACACACCTATAGGCACACCCTGTAATAACGCAGCAGAAGGTATACCCAGCAACAACAATTTGAATCAAAGAAAAATAAAGCAATACAATCTTAGCAACACACAGTAACAATCCCTGTGAGTACAAAAGAAAATAATAACACACAGTAAATCTGCCTAGTCAAAAGAAGCCTTAATCCTTTTCCTTGCTCTGGTAAGGTTCTTTGCTCTGTCCTTTCAAGCAACCTAGAAGAAAAGAGGTCAGGTGAAGCTAGGTGCCTTTGCCAGCAAACCCAGTCTTCTGATTCAAATCAGAACAAATCAGAACTTATCAGGACTTTGGCCTAGATCCTAATCCTGATAATAAGGGTCAGAACCTTTTCGGGTCCACCCATCACTAGTAGAGACATGAATTATAAAAGGTTACAATAGCTGTAAACCGTGTAGCATACAGATTCCATTCGGAAAGGTATGCAATGCAAGATCACAAGTTTGAATATGGTCTGGAACCCATTAGGTAGCATTAACCCACATAAAGGCATACACTACGATTATATACAGAAATCTATAAATACAAAAATAATTAACCAGTTAAAGGATGCAATGTGGTGAGGGTGTAGGGGGTGATGGACTAGCATGCTGCAGTAGTACCAGGGTGAGGTGGGATTGGACATGAGTCCATTCTCTGTGAAGAGGGTCCAGAAGGCACTGGAAGCTGTAATGGAGAATAAGGCAATGGGGCCAGATGTGATTCATCCAAGGGTCCTAAAGGAACTGAGAACGGTGCTGGCTGACCCTCTGGCAGTGCTTTTTAGCACCTCACTGAAGATGAAGAACCAGAGGATTGGTGGAGAGCTGATGGTTCTCTTCAAAAACAGCAGGAGGATGCTACAACTATATGAGCTGGTCTCATATCAGTGGTGCAGAAGAATGGAGACACTACTGAATGAGAGACTTATGGAGCACCTGGAGGCAAAATGGCTACAGGATCACTGGCATCAGTTTTATGGGGGGAAGGTAATGTCAGACTAATCTGATAGATTTCTTTGACTTGGTGGATCGAGGGGGAGCAGTGGACGTGACCTGTCTGTACTTCAGTAAGGCTTCGACACTGTGCCGCACAGAAGGCTAGTTAAGAAACTAAGCAGCATGGGGGTGGGAGAGAAAATGATAAGCTAGGTATCAAACTGGTTGAAGGATAGGAGGCAAAAGGTGGTGGTAGACGATAGCCACTCAGCCAATACGAGAGTGACTAGTAGGGTGTCACAGAGTTTGGTGCTGGGTCCTGTCCTCCTGAGTGTCTTCATAAGTGACCTTGCTGAAAAATTGGAGGGAAAGGCGTGTCTCTGCTGATGACACAAAATCTGCAACAGGGTGGACACCCTGGAGAGGGTGGAGAGAATGTAGAAGGATCTGAGGAAAATAGAGGAATGATCTAGGGGTTGGCAGCTGGGTTTCGGTGCCAAAAGGTGCAGGGTTATGCACTGGGGTTGTGGAACCCAGGGGCTGCGTATAAGATGGGGGGAGTGGAGCTTACAGTCACCAGGCAAGAAAGAGACTTGGGTAGCTGATGCCCTCAAGGTAGCTGGGCAGTGTAACAAAGCAGTGAGAAAGGCTTGCAGGATGCTGGATTGCATTGGGAGAGGGATTTCTAGCAAGAGGAGGGAGGTGGTGCTGCCGTTGTGTCCTGTTCTGAAGGCCGCACCTCCACAAGGACATTGAAAAGGTGGAGGCGGTACAGAGGAGGGTAACCAAAATGGTGAGGGTGTTGCTGGAGAAGCCATATGAAGAAAGGCTGCAGGAACTCAACATGTACTCTGTGGAAGAGAGGGAAGTGAGAGGGGACATGATTGTAACCTACATGTATATCACAGGAGTGAAAAAGGTGCAAGTGGAGGGTCTGTTTTAGGGAAAATAAGGCACTAGAAAATGGGGGCATGCAGTGAAGCTAAGAGAGGTAAGTTTAGGAGAGATGTACGGAAATACTTCTTCATGGAAAAGGTGGTGGATGACCGGAACAGTCTGCCTGAGGAGGTAGTGCGGGCAAACACTGTGGGGAGCTTCAGTCATAAGTGAGATAGGTACGGGGCATATTATGTAGAGGAAAGGGGGAGGGAGTAATACCTGTGACCAGCTAGGGTCAGTGATGATAGAATAGGCAGGGACAAGAGGCAGACTGGATGGGCCTAAAAGACTTTGTCAGCAGAAAAAGACCGTCTCTATGCAAGTTGCTTCTGTACTGTTTTAAAAATGACTCCCCAGAATTTCTAGGGACCTCACTAGAATTAGCAGCTATTGTAAATTCTTGAATTATCACTAGAAAGTCTAGTCAGTCATTTTTTCTTCAAATAGAAATATTTTGCAGTTTGCAGAAACTACCACTTCACATGCAAGTGCTTTGATTAGGTGGCTCTTGGACTGGAATTGAGCCTGTGAGCTAGAGTTGGCACGCTTTGTAACATATTACCAAGCCACTGAGTCATCCAGTACCAACATTTACTGCAGAAATGGATTATGGGCCTCAGTTTAAAAATAAAAATAAATAAAAAAGGTGATATGCCATCATTTGTGTGGGATCCTACAAAGACTGAGTTTGTTTGGCAAACTGCTGTGGTGAGTTCCTCAGAATACAGTCAAGAAAGTAATGGTGGAATGACAGATTATGATAAAATAAAAGGAATTTTAAAAACACTGATTACTGTGTTAAACACAGCCATGAATCCTCATTTTATAACTTGAAAGGAAGACATACCTAGGCTTATTGGTGTTGAAACAAATGATTTTCTAAAATGTTATTGCTGCGGGCAAGTCCGTGACAAGTCCTCCTGGAAATGTCATTCCTTCCTTCTCTTGTATTTCTCCATATGAGGGGTGTCAGCAGATGGAGATCATGCTGTCATTTGTTTCCATGCTTTGCATGCTCGCCCTCAGATGTAATGTTAGACTGGGACTGTGTGTGTGTTGTAATATCAGTGTAAGGAAAGGAATCCGTAACAATCAGACCCACTGCTGGGGAAATGCTTGTTTATTACAAACAGAAATATATTTATTTTTGCAATGAGCAAAAGATGACAGCACTGTGTTTTTTTTTTTTTTTAATAAAACCTGTCTCACTGCCATTATTTATTTGTTTATTTGTTTATTTATTTATTTAAAATTGGTAATGAGGAAAGGCACACAGGTCAAGGCTTGTTTTTCGGTGTGACCCGGGTAGACTCTGGAGTCAGTTGAATTTCAGATTATGACTGACTTTTTCAGCTAGTTACAAATTCATGACTTTAACTAAATAAAGAAAATTTAACTGATTTTTTTTCAATTTGAAGCAATTTTCTGGGTGCCTCAGTGACAGCGTAAGTGATTAGAATGCCCCACGAATCAAGCAGCAGTACTCTATCCACTACTCACACAGCTATCTTGATTATGGCCCCCCAGTAATCACTGCTGTACTTAGGACTCCTAAGCATTATATAGCTCTTATAGATCACAATATGTAGCCTACGAGCTATGCAAATTCACAGTTTTCTGTTATCTGACCTTTAGTATATTTACAGGTACAGTATATGACTGTCACACAGGTGTGTCAGTTACCTCAGTGATAACTTCTGATGCCTCCGGGCAGGACTGCAGTGGGACAGCTGGCAAATCATGCAAATAATTTAGCTATCAATGAATGAGCTACCGCCAACTATATTAAAAATACAAATTCTGGTACAGCCCACTTTGAGAAACTGCCATTTGAAATTCCAAAGTTGTGCAGTGCTGTAGTCAACTTACAGTGACAGATCAGCTTGTATGTAAGCCCCCCCTCCCGTAGCATGGGCTTACTAGCCTGTGTTTAGGTTTGATCCTCCCTCTGAGTAGGGTCAGCAGGTAGTGATACCTTCTACTGCCACCAGGGTCAGGGTTTCATGAGCATTTAAGCCTTGGGTTTCCAGGGCCGGGAGAAGATGGGAAGACAGCGATGTTGATATGGGCAAGGTGGCTGGGGGGGACAACCCCACTCTGGCCCAAGAGAGGTCAGCTGGCAGCGTCGGTACGATGTGAGAAGGACTCTGGGGGAGGGCGGTTAGGAGTTTGGTGGCCGTGCGGGCCAGGGAGTTTCCATCAGCTGCTGCAAGAGGGAGGAAGGAAGAAATGTGTTGGAACCTGATTGACGAGGAGCAGTGCTCCTGATAACCCAAAAAAGGTATGGTTGGAGTTTCCAAGCAGTGGGGCTGTTGCGGTGGTGGTAGGGCCACAACAGGGTCTTCTGGAGATGGCAGGTTTGGGGAACCATTCTTGGGTGGCACACTGCATGGTGGGAAAGCTCAAGAAGGGGAGCTGCATCCTGGGATTCACCTTGTGGCCTGCCATGCCCGTGTCTGGGGCAGGCCTGTCAGACCTATTTAGGGACGTGGCTCTGGGGAACTAGCAACTACAGTAGGAGGAAACCATTGTTCAGGCTCTGGTCCAGCCTGGGTGGGCTCAGAGGGAAAAGGAGAGGTCTGGCACCAGTTTTGGCTCAGTGGATGAAGGGTATCTGTTCTGGGAGCAGCTGTGGAGGGATCTATGACTGGTGTTTGACAAAAGTTGTCAAGCGATCAGACAGCGAAACTGTCATGTAAACCGCATTTGCGGTCAGCTGACGGTTTCCAAGTTGGAACCTGTTAAACCCCGACGTGGGGTGCAGTGCCCCCCCTCACCCTCTGCTTTATATTATCAACTCCGAATCGGAGCTGATTTTGTGAGGGGATGCAAATCCCCCAAATACAGTGCCTGGGTCCAGTGACCATCTGTACAGTGACCTAATGCTGTAGTCGCTGTACTGATGGTTGCTGTAAATGTGTCGCCGTCGGTGGTGCATACCTTGTGGAGGCACTAGGCCGCATCAACCCGGGTTCCAGTTTTTGGCTAGGCTGGCATGGGAGGAGTAAGACAGTCCCTCGTTAGGAGGATCAAATAGCAATGTAAAGTGACAGCAAGATAAAAAAAATTGTCAGCATCTCTACCCAAGGGAAGTGTTCAGTGTGGAACCAGAGTGGTCTATGTTCTAGGCCTATAAGAAATCTTAGAAGCTGTGGTTGATTTTCATTTGCCTAAATGCCATCTGTGCTCTTGCCAATCTCTTAGCCCCATGGAGCTGCCCCTTGTTTATTTATTAATTCTTTCTATGCAATCATTTTCCCATCCAAAATAAAGTATTCTGTAGTTGCTACGAGTTCCCTTGTGATGTGTGGTTTAATGAGTTTATTCTCACCATAAATTTTATTCTTACCCTTTGAGTAGCAAACTAGCCCTCCTCCCAGGCTCAAGATCAAGCGGGACCCTGTTGGCTCTGCGATCCATCTTCAGGGTAAAGCGGCCTCTTGAAATGTACTGTATGTACTAGGGATGGGCACCTGAAAAGCTCCTGAACCTTGTTAACAGGATCAGGATCCAGGTCAGAGTTCTGATTAGTTCTGATTGATTCTGATTCAAATCAGAACCTTTAAAAAGTTAATGTTAATACCATAAAACCACCAAAAATGCAATAAGAACATTGAAAATATTTTCTAATCTGAGTGTGTCTGCAATTCTGCATTTCTTATTCGACTCTATATATTTTTCTGCTCTGTCTCCTATTTTTTTTTTTTTTTTGGCTACAGGGAATCTAGAAATACTCTTTTTCTTTACCATCTGTTTGTGGTTATAATATCACTGTGATTCACTCCCTGCCTCAATATGCAGATCCCCAGCCTCTCCTATCTGCTGACAGTCTACCCACCTCAGTATGTCGATCCTTGATCCACAACCCATCTATTGACACCACTCTACTCCTGTAGTTTCCACATCTTTTCACATCCCTGCCCCTCAAACACCCACCCTGCCCCACAATGCATTACATACCACTGCCCCTCTCATCTGCTGACACCTATCCAGTCCAAATATGTAGACCGCTGCCCCCTCACATCAGCAAGCCCCCACCCTGCCCCATTATGTATACCCCTACCATCTCTGCTTGCATACAGAATTCTAAAATCAACCCTGCCCATGTATTTAATCCCATACACCCACTTCTCTTCTGGTTACCATCCTGCCATTGTATGAACACCCCTGCCCCATCCAATCTTATAGCATTAACCTTCCCTAGTATGTAGACCCCTACCCCCACCAATCTGCTAGAGCCCACCTACTCAAGTAGTTTACACATCTTTTCACATCCCACCCCACCAAGTTTTAACACTCCTTCCCCTCCCATCTACTGCACCCACATGTTCCAGCATAAGCCCCTGCCCCACTACGTACAGACATGCATTCACCCATATGCTGCCTGGCGCCAGCCTTTTCACAATACACAAATGCACACACCCAGTACCCCCCCCCTTCCTGGTCAATGCCAGAGCAAAGTAGACCACACTTAAATAAAATCTGTTGCTGGCTCACAGAGTATAGCCTCTAGAACGTCAAGCAACTCAGATGAACACACATGACACAATCCAATAAAAGGTACACTCATGGACAAAACAGTACATACGTACTGAACAGAATGGTGAAGCAGCAGATTTAAACCCATGAAGACAGAAACAAATGAACATTCCTCTCAACTGTCCCACATTATGAAGGACACATCCCTCATTTTGTCATTCAGAATTGCCATATCCATCCGTTCTGCAGATGTTGCAACACACAGGACTGACATTATCTCAGTCATTAAAGCAGAAATTCATATTGCACTCTGATAATACATTAAAATAAACCACAAACAGTAGCAGCAGAACATTTCTCCATGTTTTATATTCTCAACATATTTGCATGCTTATGCACTTTGAGTGCTGGATTCAGTGCCTTACTTTTGAGACTAGCAAGAATTGAGGTGCCGAGCAGTACACTGACTGCAATACTGTCTGAGATAATAACAAATCAAGCATACAGTGGGGGTCACCTCTGTAATGCTGCAGTACTGCAAAACAACATAGCGGTGGCAAATAAACAAAACAAATACAATATGTATAAGAGAATCTATTGGAGTGGTTTATTTGGGCCGAGTTTTTGGCATTGCCCAACAGCTTTTAATTTACCTTTTATTTTTTAACCAGCAAGTCGCTGGAATGTTAATCGAGCTAGGCACTATTTTAACACTGGGTTTGCGCTTGCTATAATGTAGGTCACAATTTTATTTTTGCTATATTAACATAGACCATACCTCAATCACTGTTGCTCCTGCTGTTCTTGCTACTGACACATGATTCCTGGCTGGAGAATACCATAAAAATGCCACCTTTCATTTGCCTTTCACTCTCGTGTAGGTCATAACTCCTGGACAGTTTGCCCACCCTGCCTATGCTGCTGTTGAGTCTGTATGAGGCTATAGGCATACTTTACTTCCCTTCTGTTCAGCTGGCTTTGGTAGCTGCATCTGCCCCATGCCCCAGTACCTCCTTAAGCCCACAGTAGTGTCTCCATCTTGGCCCTTGTGGATGCCCTATCGGGTACTCTTTTTTTGCCTTCCTCACACCCTACCCTGACCATGGCCTGGGCACTACCCCTTAATTACAATGGGCTGTGCATGGCCTACCTTGCTGCAGCTGGGCTAGGCAAGGAGGAGGAGGAGCTGCGAGTCTGCTACTGCAAAGTTCTGTGTGGCCAAACTGGCTTTTTTCTCTTTTTCTCCTGGCCCTAGTTCTTCATGAAGTTCTAGTCTCACCTTGATTCAGTTTGGGTTGGGTTTGCTCAGCTGTTGTGCTGCTAATTCAGTCAGTCTCGTTCAGCATGGCATAGGCTGTGGTGGTCACTTTCTCTTGTTGCCAGCTGCTGTCATTACTTTTTGCTCCCTCTGTCCCTCCCAGTCGGCAGGACGCACCACACCTGACCCATCCAACACCGGGTCAGACACAGCACATTCACTTTCTCTGGACTCCTCATTTGTCTGGACCAATCCACCAGCACGTCTGCCTCTTTGCTAAGCCACCCCAACAACTGAGCTAGTGCACATGGCATGCAGCATACACTGACTCCTGGCTCCTCCCTCTCTGCACACTAATTGGAGATGGTGCCAGAGCCAGAGAGGCACATTATCATTGGCTATGGCACTGAGTTCAGTTAAAAAAAAAAAAAAGATCCACTCTGTGGCAGGTGGTCATGGCTGCTGTAAGACTGTGAGCTGATCTGACTGCAGTGCAGGGGGGGCCATCGACTCAAGTCTAAGTTGGTATAATAAATCTGATCCCAATGAATTTTGGCTGCAACACAGGGGAAATTGCCACTAATGGTAACTACCTTTAATTGCAGCCCACGATCCCAACTGCTGACGGTGGCTCTAGGGTCTAGACCCAGGTATCATTGCCATTAATCATTATCATTACCAAGGTATGACTAAATTTGCAAGGGGGTCTGGGGGGGGGGTTGCAGCAGCAAACTTTTCATGCAGTTTCAGCACAATAACACACATTGTAATACATTACAACATATTTCCATGCTTCACTCCAAATTCTACTCTGTTTGCTACAAGCATGTCCCGCTGAAAAAGTCCAGGGTCAAAACTCATCATCACCTCTGAATTACCCAGAAATAATTAATCGGTGCAAATCCCATGATCTTGCCTATAAATTATGTCACTCCCTTCCAGACCTCCACCTGTATAGGGCTAGTGAACTCTACACAAAGGTTGTCAGGGCTGTGAAATCACAATATTTCAAGGACAAGCTTCAGAATAACCTTAATGCCTCTTCAGAGTTCTGGAAGGTAATTCACTCCCTTTTTGATCCTCCTACCCAGTCTGGCCCCTCAGTCCTTCTGGTAAATGGTTCACCTGTGTTTGACCCCTCCTCTGTTGCTTCTCACTTTAATGACTTTTTCACCACTAATGCTCTTCCTACCACTTCCCTTCTAGCCTTCATTTCTCCACATGGCATTCCCTCTCCTCTACCAGGGTTTCCTTTTCTCCCCTGTTACTACCCATGAGACCCTGGCAGTCCTTTACTCCCTGAACCTGTACAAGTCTAGCCCTGATGGACTGGATCCTAAACTCCTCTATATCTCTGCTCCTGCCTTTGCATCTCCTCTGACTCACCTATTCAACCACTCCTTCTCCCTTAGTGCAGTCCCACAGTTCTGGAAGCTGCCGAAAGTTATACCACTCCACAAAGGGAGGACCCTTCCTCCTCCTCTGGTAACTAACAGCCAATCTGCCTCCTCTCCTCTCCTCTCTTGCCAAGATGCAAGGGAAGCTTGCCTACACAAGACTCCCTGATTTCCTCTCCTCTCCTCTGATTTTCTTTTCCCATTCCAGTCTGGCATCTGAAAGGATCACTCCACCATCTCCTCCCTGCGGTGTGTCACTGATTCTGTCCTCTCAGGGATGGATCAGGGTCACATCACGGCAACCATCTTCATCAATCTGGCCAAGGCCTTTGATTTGGTGTCACGTTCTCTCCTCCTGGAGAAGTAGAGTTTTGCTGGCCTCTCATCTCTGTCTGTTGAATGGTTCTGCTCTTACCTCATGGCCTGTCTACAGATAGTGAAGGTTAGTAGCATGCTGTTACTCCCTAATCCCATCCAGATGAGGCTCCCAGAGAGTTCCATACTTGGCACCATACTCTTTTCCATCTTCCTTAATGACCTCCCCTCAGCCTGTACCAACTCACATATTCACATGTATGCAGATGTCACCATCATCTACACTTCTGGTCCCTTCATTACAGCTATAGAAGGTCTGCTCCAGCAAGACTTCCTCAACATTATGCAGTGGTTCCAATCAAGCCAGCTGTGAGTCAACAGACAAAAAAACTGTGCCCGTGACCTTTGGCACCAGTCAAAAACTGGCCAAACTCTCATCCGTTCCCATCTTCTTCACCCTGGATGGCTCCCAGTTAGAAGTGGTTCCCTTCTTCAAATACCTTGGTGTGTGGCTCGACAGCAAACTTGACTTCTGCCCACATTAATGCCATCCATGTATTGTAATAAAGATTGTCTGTCTCTTCAGGTTCGCTGGCAGTTTGTCACCAAAATGGTGCTCCAGGTCTTTGACTAGGTGGTCTACAGCTCCAGCCCCTCCACCTCCCTGGCCAGATTGGGTACCCTCTGTAACTCCTTTTGTTGCTTTGCTATCAACTCCCCACCTCAAACTTACCATTGCTCACTTTACTCATCTTTATCCATTCTTCCTCTATCCTCACGTCGCCACGTACACTGTGCCTCTTTCATATCTAAATACTGGTTTGGGTCCCTTCCCTCCTATTTCTCATCACTCTTCTCCACTGTCCCCTCTGCCTTCCGCTTCCTCCACTCCAGGGACCCTTACATCTTTGCTGTACCACATCCCCGTAACTCTGCTGGCCAGTCAGAATTCACATTTACTTACACATTACCTCATTTTGAAACCAGCTCCCCTCTTCCCTCTGCTTCACTACTTCCATTGGATCCCTCAGGTATCATCTGAGGCTCCTTCTCCCTCCCCCCACAACTTTTGTTTTCTCAACCCTTAATAGTTCCCCACTCATTTGCATGAAATGCTCAGCTTGTTGCTTCTGCCTTGTTTGCTCACTCTGCATTTTCCGCGGTCACTATGTTCTTTGATTTTGCACTTTACTGTAACTGAATGGTGTCTGTGCTGTGTATTTATTAGCCTCTGTTCCCCTTCCACAGGTCACACCTGGAAATGAGCCTTGGCTCAGTGTGCCAATTTCCCAGTCGCCAATTTTCAAATAAATAAACATATGATAATGCAGTTTAGAGGTGAAACAAGTTGTAACAATAAAGCACTTTGATAAAAGGAAAGAACAAAAATCATTGTACCGTTTAACTTGGTGATACCCCTTTCTGCTCAGGTGCACTGCCACAGCATTTAGTGGGAGAAAGCATAAGAGAAAAGGAACAACACTGTCCAACTGCTCCTCACATTAACCATATAAAGCCCTGTTTTCTGGTTATATTGCCAATGCAGACTGCAGCTTGAGGCCTGAGCTCCCATTGAATAGTCTAATCATTTTTCCAAGTGGATGTACTGTGAGCTGTTTAATCTGGATCAAGTGCAAACTGGCTCACCGCGAGTTCTAAGGATGATGTGTACTTCCCTAGGGCTACTAATGAATCCAAGAGGATACATGGTTGTATCCAGTTAGGGCTGCCACACATACACAAAATGTAAACAAAAAAATAGTACTTATTTAACAAATCTTACTTTAGTAAAGACTTCATCTTGATGGTGTAAAAATTTACAGTCCAAACACTCTTTTGACAGATTCCTATAAGGTACTTAACCACTGTTACATAGAAACATAGAACATAGAAACTGATGACGGAAGGGGACCAAAAGATCCATCTAGTCTGCCCAATATAGATAACTACCCCAGCCCCCTTCTATCCTTTCTGTGAAATTATACATTTTTGCCTATCCCAGGTGTTTTTGAATCTGTTTACTATTTTGGCCTCCACCACTTCCTGGGGCAGGCAATTCCATGGGTCGACCACCCTTTCAGTAATGAAGAATTTCCTAACATTGCTCCTGAATTGCCCATACTTGAGCCTCATATTGTGTCCTCTAGTTCTGATGATTTTCTTCTCCTGAAGGAGCTCCTGTACCCATACCTTATTTATATCCTTGATATACTTGAATGTCTCAGCCATGTCCCCCCTCTCCCACCTCTGCTCCGGGGAATACATGTTGCACTCCCTCAGCCTATCTTATATGCCATTTGATGCAGATCCTGAATCATTTTTTGTGGCTCTACTCTGAACCATCTCAGTCCTATCAATGTCTTTCCTAAAGTGTGGCCTCTAGAACTGTATGCAGTACTCCAGGTGGGAGCACACCAGCACCCTGTAAAGTTGTAGCACCACCTTCCTTCTGCAACTCATGATTCCCTCCTATGTAGCCCAGCATACCACTGTCTTTTAGTGCCACCTTTTCACTGTTTCCCCACCTTTGAGTCATCTAATATAATGACTCCTGGGTCTTGTTTCTGATGCCAGCTGCTCCTCTCCCAAGTAGTATCCCACCTTGGGGTTTCCTTTGCCTAAGTGCATGATCTTGCACTTTATGGCATTGAACTTCAACTGCCAGGCATCTGACCACTCCTTGAGTTTCCTCAGGTCTGATTCCATGCTCTTGACTCTTTCTGGGTGTCCACTCTGTTGCAGATCTTGGTGCCATCTGCAAACAGAAACACCTTCCCTTACAATCCATTACCAATATCGGCTGTGAACACATTGAAGAGTAGGGGCCCAGGCACTGACCCCTGAGGCATTCCACTAGTCACTTCCCTCTCCATTGATACAACTCCCATTTAACTGCACCTATTGCGTTCTTCCCCTCAGCCAGTTGCTCACTCAACCCACCACTTCCTTATCTACACCGATGTGGTCCAGTTAATGTCAGGTAAGTTAAAGTCCCTACTATAATTGCCCTTGCCCTTGTCCACCATTTTATGTATCATCTTCAATGTTTCTTTGCCCTGATCTTCCCCTGTGATGGGGGCCCGTTGATAACGCCTAACCTAATGGTTATCCCATTCCCTGTCTCAGCTGTTACCTACAGTGCCTCAGTGTCACCTAGGGCCCCTGGTTTCTGTGGTTTTGATTTCTCCCAGATGTACAATGCTACCCCGTCCTCTTTTCCTTTATGTCCCTCCTGTACATGTTGAATCCAGGAAAGGCCATATCCATCCTTGGCTTCCTGTGAACCAAGTTTCTGTCACAGCCCCTAAGTTTAGTCCATCCTCTGCTATAGTGGCGT
Organism: Neoceratodus forsteri; assembly: GCA_016271365.2. NCBI lineage: Eukaryota > Metazoa > Chordata > Ceratodontiformes > Ceratodontidae > Neoceratodus > Neoceratodus forsteri. The sequence goes on along the minus strand of CM057455.1, from coordinate 819,935,497 downwards.
GAGGTCAGGGATGTTGTTAGAAAGGCTTGGTATTAGTTACCATTCCCTTCCATGTGTTACCCTCCTTCTTTTTACAAGCGTGCTGTCTCTCTGAAGCCCTCTTTCTGTAGTTTCCGTGATGGAACTCCTTGGCTCTAGATCATTGAGATCACCTCTTTCCCATAATGCTTCTGTCTTCCTTTAAGTAGTTTTCTTTTTCCCTCCATGTGTCCATAGCATACAGTATGTTCCTAATGAGTTTGGAACATCTTTGTGGAATTTTGCAATTTACGTCGCACATGCTGCTTGTGATGCAGTGTCCTGGCTCTGACCGAGTAACCTTTGATGGGGGAGGGGCATCTGCTAGATCATATGACGCAATGGGTGCAGGTGCCCCTTCCCCACTTATTCATTTAAACTGCTGACAAAGATGTCAAACCTTTGGCCGAGACCTCGTGTCCCCTCCTTTGTAAGGTGCAAGCCATCGAATCTAAAGAACTCCCTTTCCCAGAAGTTCATCCAGTTCCCAATGTAGCCATGTCCTTTTTCTTGGCACCAATTTTTAAGCCAGGTATTAAGTTTGCCAATGTCCATCTCTCTGATTTTCTGCCTGTTGGCTCGCTTTCCCTACATAAGCAGAATCTCTGAGAAGGAGGCACTGAACAAAATCTAGTTTTTCTCCTAGTTTTGAAAGAGTTTGCTTAGTTTCTTCCACAGAGTGACTAGCTAAGTCATTTGTACCAATATGGATCAGAATGTGCATGTCTCACTTGGTGTTTCATACAATTACCTCGATGCAGTTAGTGTCCCCCTATGCCAGTGTTCCTTGGAGGTATCTGACCACAATCTCTGATGGGCTGCTTTGGTGGATGTGAGAGAGTACTTCACAGACCATAAAGTGCCATATTTCTAGTACGCGCTTTTTGTTGTGTTTGACAATTTTTGTTTTGGTTTGACCCTCTATGGGTTGCATGAGGGCCACCTCCTCTGGCATGTTTGCCCTGAGTGTAGGAATGGATAACAGCGGAGAGAACCTATTTGACAAATGGATTGGTGTTGAGTCACCCTGAGCATGCTATTTGGTTGAGTTTTCGATTTACACCAACTGCCAGCCCCTAGTCTGCTGGTCCTCTGGGGACTGGTGTTTGTGGTTGGTGCCCAGTGATTGAATACATTGAAGTGTTGTTCTGTGTTGTGCGGCCAAGTTGTATCCTGAGTAGTTTATCTTGGCCCGTACCACATGGAACTGAGTACATAGGTCATTGAGGGCAGAGCATGTACGTACAGTGCCCCACCTGCAGTGCATAAGCTCTGGTGACTAGGGTCCCACAATAAATGTCCATATTCCCAAACAGTGGTACTGGATGAAAAATATGACCTGCCCTGTACTGTGAATGGATGAAGCAGAGTAAATCCCTCCTGAGTGGGATAGGAAAATACAAAAGTTCTGACCTGTACTCAGGACGGAAAGTTTTTTTTTCTTTTCTTGTTTTATATAGTTCTTCCTCCCATCACTAGGGAGGAAGTGTGGATGAAAATAGAGTATCCTGTGTATGAGAGAACTACCAAACACCTATACATACATTTTTTTCACTGTCCCTAGGGAGGAAAATAGGATGAGTGGATGGAAATAGATGGTCTTGTGTAAGAGAAAAACATTTTTTTGTTTACTGTGAGTTATTTAGTACCACCTCTTCCTGTGGTATGAGAGATAGAAGGATGTGGCACCCTACCTATGAAAAGAGAGATGAGCATGGGGTGTGTGGGTGCAGTGGGTGGCTGGCCTAAGTGTCTCCCCTGCAGAAACAATCAGGTTAGCAGGATGCCAGGTAGGAATGTGTTTTGCTTCTGTCTGTAGTGCCTTTAGACTCCTGTAACCCACTCCCTGTATGTAAAAAGAATCAGCAGACCAAGCAGCCCTTAATAATAAATCAAACTGCTTGGTCAGATATTGTAGTCGCTGAAAGTAAAATCAGCTCTGAGAGGGGACAAGCTAACTGCCTGTGCTCTACTGCTTCCCAGGTTCCATCAGTGTAATGCCTGCTAGCCAGCTGCTGCATGACAGTTTCTAAGATGACTGTCCTGGTACAGCATGCCTGTGATGCTAGCTCGCACCTAACCCCGATTCTTTAGACCTGTGTTGTTTGGCGGGACGTGTGAGGAGAGGAGGTGGGATGATGTAGAAATGAAGTGTAGATGAAAGTAATAAAAGGTCCTGTGCAAGAGCTATTATCTAGTGCCCTATTCTGCTGTTTTGCAGGAGGTGTGGATGCTAGAACTAGAAGGTCCTGTGCAATAGAGAAATACTATATAGTTCTTCCTGTGTTTGGAAGGAAGCGTGGATGAAATGTAATGGAAGTCCTACATAGGAAGTGTGGTGAAAAGAACTAAAATGTAATGTGCAATAGAGGAATACTATATAGTTCTTCCTATGTTTGGGAGGAAGGAGGAAGTGTGGACAAATGTAATGGAGGTCCTATGCAAGAGACAATAGGAAAACAGTATGTAAGCCCCTCTTCCTGTGTCCCTGCAGGAAGTGGAAGGCTCATGTTGACTGTAAATGTGAATGACCCGGGGGAGGGTGGGATTTTGGGGAGTGAGGGTGAGTGTTTTGATATTGTCCTGGATAGGGAGAAAAACAATCAGTGAGCAACCGCAGAAATTAGTTAAAGAGCAAAGTTCCCAAGTACAATGGTAAAAGGGCAACAGTTCTGCTAACTACAGCAGTCCCGTCTCCTGGCTACTAAGAATTACAGAACACTAAACCCAAACAGAATACAAAAAAACCCTAATCCAAAGCCCTTCTGTTTATTCACTTACACAAACCCTGCAAGTCTGAAATTAAATAAATCACCTCTGCTGTGTGTCACAAACCCACTCAGCAGGTCAGGCCCTCTACTCCAAAAGTGCCAACCTTTGAGCGTAGTCTTGTGAACAGTGTAACAGACAAGGTAATCCTCTTGTCTGTTTTTGTGAGTTCAGATCAACCTTTGGTCTCAAGTTATGGAGAGATTCAAACTGTTAACCTCTTGCTAGCATACCCAATGCACAGGCTCAGATATACCTGTCTTCAGGGGGCCAGATATCTTTGCCTACAGTCACCAAACCAGGTATTCAGAGAAGAACCCTAACACTTTAATATAGACCTCAGAGTTAAAACACTTCTTTTCCAGCTTGGTACCACCATGCAAGCTTATGTCTATTGTCTGCTATAACCATAAATATTTCTTAGCAAAAGAAAGCACTTCAAAGACAGACCAGGTATGCTCTAAAATTAGAGTTTTTACTTAAATATATAATATGTCAAACATACAATACAGAACTCTTATATCAAAGACATCATATTTTAAACAAAACAAGGTTTAAAACAGTGCAATTCCTACAACAATATTTAGATTTGTCTAGTTTTTAAATACCTGTTTTCAGTGCTCAGATGTTTTCTTGGTCAGTGTCAGATAAAAGTACATCTATAGTGAAACAGAATAATCTTTAGAAGCTGGTTTTGCCCACCTCTTTTTCATGAGGTCATCTAGCTCCTCCCTGTCAAAATATCTAAAACATATATATTTCTATACAACCGTACGATGTAATTTGTTTTTGTTTTATTCATTTTTATTCTGTATAACCAGTGAGCAACAATCTGACCATTTTCACTGGCGCCCAGTCACAACAACAAACATATAACAATTACATTTACAAACATACAATAATACAATATCATTTAAAACAACATCACTTTGATTCATCTAACAAAAAATTTTTTAAAACCCTCTTAAATACCGGAATTGTAATACATTGTACAATATGACAAGGTAAATCATTATACAATTTTACTGCATAATATATTAAAGAATTCTGAGCAAATGTACTTTTACATAAGGGAATCCTATACTTAAAATTATCCTGTGACCTTGTCCCAATTTCATTTACCATCTTTGGAAACATTTCACAAATAATACTCGGCAAAATTCTTAAATTAATTTTTTGTAAAAAAACTAATATACATAATCTAAATCTATCAGTTAATGATTGACACCCTAGAAAGCTATACAGTAAACAACGATGAGTTCTCCTATTCTGACCTGTTACGAACCAAATAATATTATAAGTTATTGTAAGCTTATAACGCATTCTTTCTGATGTAAAAAAATATATTACTAAACCATAATCAATAACTGAAAACAGCAAACTATTAACCAAAATTACCCTAACTTCATATGTTAAATACTTTTTTTAACTGGTATAACATTCCTAATCTTTGATGCAATTTCCCAATCAATTTCTGAATATGTGTATCAAATGATAAATTACAATCAATGACCAAACCCAGGTAATTAATTTCAGAAACCATTTCAATATTATGTCCATAATTATCTTTTAAAATCAAATCAAAATTCACATTAGATCTAACTATTACTAAAACCATGCATTTAGTTTTAATATGATTTAAGACCAAATTATGCCTAATAAACCAGCTATGCAATAAACTAAATTCCATCTGTAACTGTTGTTGTACAATTTGTCCCATATCACCAATACACAATAAAACTGCATCATCTGCAAATAAAATAAGTTCTGTATCCCTACATATTTTGGATAAAGAATTTAAAAATAAAGAAAATAGCAATGGACCTAAAACTGACCCCTGTGGGACACCACAAATCAACTTTCCCTTATCTGAGGTTACACCATTCAAAGTAGTATTCTGCACCCTACCAGTTAAATAATCATTAATCCATAGTATAACTTCATTAGAAAAGTTTACCTCTAATAAGCTCAATAACAACTTCCCATGATCTACCAAATCGAATGCCTTGGTGAGGTCCACAAAACCAGCAGCCACCACTTTTCCCTCATCTAAAGCTTTATATACCTAGCCTGTGAACCTCACCAAGGCAGTCTCCATATTGTGTCCCTGCCGAAAACCATGTTGAGAAGGGGACCATAATGAATATTCATTCAAATAACTTTTAATCTGATCAGAGACGATTCTCTCCAACAATTTGGATAGAGGAGCAAAAAGTAATAGGTCTATAATTATTAACACAATTCTTACTTCCTGTTTTATATATGGGTCTTACTATACCACATTTCCATTTTGTAGGAAATACGTTATTAGCAAGGGAAAAATTAAAAAATTTAGTCACCATTGGAACAATCAGTAACCCTGCTTTTTTAAAAATCCTATAATCAATACCATCAACCCCCAAATAAGGCCTAGGATCCATCTTCTGTATATACGTCAATACATCTTTCTCAGTAAGTACCTGAAAATCAAATTTAGGCAGTCCACTCTGTACCTAAGTATTTTCAACTAACAATTCCTCTAAATCTGGACTAACCACACATCCTTGTTTATTAAACCTCTCTAAGTCTAAAAAATGAGAATTGAATCCATTAGCAACTTTAACTGGGTCATTAATCAGTTGCCCATCTAATTGCAAAGTGATATTACCCAATTTCTTACTCTTCCCCATTATCTCATTCAAAACTTTCCAAAGGGCCTTAGTGTCACATAATTCATTACCCAATTTATTTACCAAATAAACCCTTTTCGCTTTTCTGACTTCAACTTTACATAAATTACGCAATCTCTTATATTCCATTTGAAAACCTACTGTCTTATATTTCCTAAACCTATACCAAGCCTTATTTCTATCACTCAACAACTTCCTCATTTCAGGTTTAAACCAGATTTTATCCTCTGCTTTTATTTTAACAGTTTTAATAGGTACTAACTTATCGCAAATACCAATGAAGTGGCAACAAAATTTGTGAAACACTTCATCAATATTTGAGATAATATCTAGAAGACCAATCAATTGACTGGACTTCTTTTAAAAAAGACTGATAGTGAAAATCAGAACTTTTCCGGTAGTGTATAATCCTTTGTGGTTCTTTTACATTTTTAGCTGTCCATCCACAATAAACAGCACAATGATCACTTATGCAATCAGAATTAACTCCCAATGTAGTAACATGCCCAGGATAATTTGTGATAATCCAATCAATCAAAGACTCATATCCAGTACGATAATTGTATCTAGTAGTATCAGTCACCAATTGAGTCATTCCCATCCCTGATACTAAATTCCTAACATCTAATGCTTGTTTAGATAACCAATCTAAGTTAAAATCCCCTAAAATTAACAATTCCCTCGAAGGAGGAACAGTCAATTCCTGAAAAAAGGCTTCAATTCCCAGATTAACATTCCGAGGTGGCACAATTTCAAAGTATTAATTCTGCAGCCTTAGCATAACTCAATTTCAAATCACCCCTCTTTGATCCCAGGATGAGTTTCCTCCCTTCAGAACATGAAGGAACATTTACACTTTGCACGCCTGTGTAAGAACTTGAGTTTCCTTCCAACATTGTAAAATAGATATTTCAGGGCTTAGCTACAAATAACCCACATCCTAACTAAGGCTATAAAATGCAAACTCTTAGGAGTTAAGCTAATCAAAGAGATCTGCTGATCAGCATGTCTTGTCTTGTTAGAACTGAAACCTGGGGGTGAGTGAGGTCATTCAAGTGCACTGGCATTTCCAGCAGACGAATTCAATACCACATTGCTGTTATTTTAAGAAATAAAATGATACAGCATTCAGAGCTTGCTGTCTATGTCACACTGTATAGTTCTTGTCAGCTCTTGCCCTGATGCCTACTAATTCAGTAAGACACAACACTATTGCACTTGCCCTCAATGCTTACCGGAGTACTACAGTCACAATTTGCAAAATATATGTTTAACAGTGTTTTGATTTGTATGTGTAATTCTGTGTGCCGTTCCCTTTGTCTGCTATTAGATATTTTTTTCTAAATTAGTCTGCTAGTTTTACAGTAGTTTTATGGCCCTTTGGGGTACTCTATATTAGCATGGTTTATTGCTCTCTTGTTCCTACAGTGCCAGGTGGCTCGGAAACTGGTCTCAGGCAGGATGCATGGAAACTGGTCTCTGACCAGTCATTAGGTAACAAACTTCCTGCAGCTTAGAGCTCGCCTGGATAAATAAAGATTTTGATTGATTGATTGATATCCTTGTCATAGTCAGGCAAACTAGATCTTCATCTAGGGTTTCTCTTTCATCAGGCCACACCTATGGAACTATAGCCACCAGGCACTAGGACCACATAGCAAGTGTTGCCTGATGCAAGAGATCCGCTTGAAGATCTACTGTTATGGTAAGTTCTTACGAACCTGTACTTTTTATTAACTCACTGAAAAGCAAGGATTAAGTGTCATCACCAGACATGAACCACTATATGCCATTTAATTGGACATTCTGCAGCTAAGATTTCGATGTACTGACATCTTATGTATTTATTCATTGAAATCTTTCACCAGGAAGGCACACTGAGTGAGAAGTTGCTTGCTCACAGTGCGACCTGGGGGGAAGGGGTACAATAGGAGTGAAACATTAAACATTCAAGTTACAAGATCAACATTAACATACAGTTCTAAGGCAGGTGTTACAAGCAGTGGTACAACAGTGTTGCACATAATAATAGTCTTCCTCCGAGCCAGTTTATCTTATACATGCCTAGAAGGATGAGGGAACCAATACTGTCCTGTTCCCTTATTACTGTGTAACTAGTGACAGCCTGTCAGCATATTAACTGTGAAGGCTCTGCATAAGAAATCTCTTTATTGATATCCAGTTGTTCACTGGTTTCTGCTAAGCTCTGAATGAGCTGACTGAATAAACTTTCACATGAAAGCCACATTCTGCAGCTGAGGGCAAAAAAAAAAAACAACTAGGACAGGACTCACAAAGGACATGCGCTCGGCTCATCTCAGATGCCCCGGTGCAAATGAGATGCGCTGAGCACCAACTGTGGTATTCACAGAAGATGCACCAGGGGGTGCCCCTGGTGCACCCCCTCTGTGAATACCACAGTTGCACCCAGCCCAGGATGTGTCAGTGCAACCCCCTGCTCAGGCTGGAAATCCAATGGGGACAGTGCATTGCACGATGCGCTGTGCTGTGCCCAAAGTTGCTATTCGGTGCTAGCATCATGTAAATGGGGCCATTAGGAATGCACAGCACAATAGGGCCATTTGCAAGTCATTATGGCCCCATTTGCATGTGCCATGCAGGGAGGCACCCGGCTGAATGCACCGGAGCCCTGCAAGGGCTGTGGTCCACACACACAGAGCTCCATTTCATCCAGTAGTATATCACGCCTTCCCAGGGCTGACTGCATCGCGTGCACACTGAACGCTCTCTAGTGGTCCAGTGTCCCACCTCCATGCCCGATTTCCTGTGGTATGTCTCACCTTGCAGTGGTGAGCTGTTCAGGACCCCCAACCCTGCCGAAACCTCAGTGTTGTACATGCAGTTGCAGTACAGATATGTGAGATGAACCCCTCTCCTGCCTGACACCCAGAAAGCATGCTGCACACTGCAGCAGTACACTATCAAGGCAGAACCCCCCCCATCCCTGCCCGAATCCAAGGTTGCATGCTGCACCCTGCGGCGATGGACAAGTAACACCAGAACCCTCCCACCCAGACCCTAGCTCAACGTTGTCCAGAAGTCCAGTCCCACCCTGGTGGTTCAGTGGACCCCCACCCACTCAGACACCCTCTCTCCACCCCACTTCCCCTGTCCCAGCAGATCCCGATGTTTGGAAGGCAGCACAATGCACCTTCATACCATCATGGCTGCCCACTGACAGAAACTGTCTGTGAATGACAGTTACTAGTACTTCTGAAGCCCATTGGTGATCCAGCTTGACCACGGCTGTGCGTACCGTACCCCGTCATTCATGAAAGGGTACAGGTACACACTGATGCCCATTGGTCAGCTGGGTCCACCAGTGGTTTCCAGATGTACAGTAGCTGTCATTCACAGACAGTTCTGTTGGCGGGCAGCCATGGTGGTATGCGGTGGGTTGTGCCACCTGCCAAACATTGGGACCTGCTAGGATGGGGAGCTGGGTGGGGAGAGGGTGCCTGATTGGTTGGGGGTTGGGGTTCACTGGACCACCAGGGTGGGATTGGACTTCCAGACTGCAATGCGCGTGGGTCAGGTGGGGAGGGGAGTTCTGTGTTATTTGCCCAGCACCGCAGGGTGCGGCATGTGATCTTGGATTTGGGCAGGAGGGAGTTTGTTATGGATAATGTACCGCCACAGAGTGCGTATGCTTTTGGGGTGTCGGCGGGGGTTCATCTCACATACCTGTACCGCCGCAGTGTGCCGCTTTAACTCAGGGTTTCAGGCCAGGTAGGGTGTCCCGAACAGTCTACCTTACTGCCACAGTGTGCGACTTACACTTAGGGTTTGGGCAGGGTGGGGGTCTTGAACAGTCTGCTTTACCACCACAGGTGCGGCATACCACAGGGACATTGAGCAGGGAGGGGGGCACACTGGACTGCCAGGTTGGGCAGGCTGCCATGCTTGCTATCTGCAGTATGGCAGCCTGCCTGTGGGTGGCCACCCATTATGTCCACTTGATGTAGACTTATCTTTGGGAGGTGCATCTCTGGACTTGCCCCGGTGATATGCCTCCAAGTTGAGTTGTGAATGGGGCTGTGCACCATATGCATGGGTACGTCCCCTGCAAAGCCCCTCCAGATGTGCCGCATATCATTATGGGTGGTGTGCGGTACATCTGGGATGTGCCAGCGCATTGATCCCCTCTCAGAATTGCACCAGTGTGCGCATCTGGGATGCACCGGTGTATCTCTGATGTGCTGGGTGCATTCCTTTTGAGGATGCTGCCCCTAGTTGGCAACTCATTGTAGTCACATAAAGAGAATAGGTTGCAATACTGTAGGTTAGCAAATTAAAAAGCCCAAAATTCTGAAAATGTTTAGACATGGCAGTGGATCAAATTTGAGAGCTTTCCATTGCAGTTCCTTTACACCACAAGAGTATTTCTTAGCCCACCTTATAGAGGATTAGGAATGAATGCCTGCAACAACAGGATGGTAACTTCAGACAGTGAAATTGTGGAAAGAACATGCTGCAAGTCAAAAGGCTGATTGGCTCATGCCCCAGCTTCACTAAATGACATTACTAAAAAGTTGTGACCACCGGCACCCATACATAATACAGAGGATTGTGTACGAGTTATACACAACAAGGCTATGTTTCAATCGAGAGGTTACCATGGTAACAAGAGACATCAAGAGCACAGCTGAAGAGGTTTCATTACCACTGAACCCTTGAGATTGAAACTGAGCCGTGTTGTGTGTGATAGCTCATACACAATCTTGTATAATGTATGGGCACTATTTCTGATAAAAACTGAGTCCTTGCTGTGCCATTTTCTTCATTGGCAATCATTTTCAGGGTCAGCTGTCACTGGGCAGCTGCTTCCTGACGTTTGGAGGGTTCAGATCACGCATGCATGAAGACATTCTATGTTGTTGTGCTACACTAATGACATAGCTAGTGCAGCAGAACAACATCGTGACTTGTGCCATCGCAGAAAGCACATGGATTCCACTAACCGATTTATATCGGCAGTCGCATTCGACTCATGCACTAAGAGTTACACTGCATGGTTAGGAGGAATTATGTTTAGATTACTGAAAGTAGGAGATCACTGTAATTTAACAGTCATGTAGGGCCTTATACTCAGTACCAGCCATTTGTGTCATGTACCCAGTAGTGGTGTATGTGAGATAGCACTAGGCCAGATGTGGGCAATATTGAGACAGCACAAAGTGACCGGAATGCAGTGCCAGTCTGAACATGTAACTGTTGTGCAGGGGGACTATGTACAGTGCTCACAGAGCTCTCTACAGGAATATGGCCCACAGAAGGAATAGAGGCAATGAATTCCAAATAGAATAGTGCTCTTGTTCCTGTGAGCCTTATTCAACCATAGCAGGCGAATAAGCCCATAGGGCATGCAAGGTGCTAAGGGGCCTTTTGCATTCCATTTTGAGATAATTAGCATTGCTGCACAATGCTGCTGAGCACAACTATGAGGAGGCATTATATGGAGCTTATTGCCTACCCCACACCACAGATAAGCAATCTGGTGCCTCCAGTTTATATTGTTAGCAAATCTCTAGTTGCCTCACCCCCCCATCACACTACATTTGCTGCAAAATATGTGTTAATCACATACAGTACAAGCTAACGAAGCCCTGCTATGTGGACATCCCTGTCTAAAGAACTGGTAGCACGTCTCCCAACTGAATACACTCTGAACATTTTATTGCCTGTTTTATGAACTCCTGATTATCTGAACTAATTTCATGTCTCTCAAGCAGTTCGGATAATCGAGATTGTATGGTATCTGGTGTCTAGTGGTCACTCACCCCGGATCAAAGTACATGTGCTGCACAGTATGTATTTAATCACGTCCCTAACATCTACTGCTTCCCCGATCACCTGCCCAGTATAGATTTAATATTTTCCATGGCATAAAGTCCCCCCCCACCTGATCACCTGCTCAGTATAGATTTAATATTGTGCCCTGGCGTCCAGGCTGCCTCACCCCACCCCAATCGTGCAGCACAATGCACTTCCCCATTCTGCCCACTCAGTTCCCTCCACCCCCTCCCACCTGGCCACCCATTTACCCAATCAGCATCATCCTCCACCTAGAGATGGTGACCCTCATGGCCCCTCCACTCGCCACCTTGGCCAGCTGCCATCTGAGTGACCGGGAGTGAGCGTGTGCCTACTGTAGAAATAGCTGTAATGCTGCATGTAAAGAACAGCATGAATGCAGGCAACAAGCAGGAATATGTGGCTTCATATGTTCAGCACAGAAATGCCTTAGTGTGTGTATATCACAAATTAATGCACAGCTTAGAAAATGGGCCAGTGTATTTTACATGTCTGAAAACAAATGTTATTAGTAAATGTTTAAACTTTTCGATGTTGGCTTAACTTATAATAAAATAGTTCCTCTGCTCATCTAAATACTGTTTTTTTTTTTTTAAAACTAGGGACTCTTGTCCCAGTGGTGCCTTCATAGCTGTACAGCAAATGTTGAGCTCATTGTCATGGATACCTCCCACCTCCCCCATACGACATGAGCACAGGGAAAACACTTAGTTATTCTGTCTCCTGACCGTAAGAAGAACTGGAGTGTGTTTGTTTTATTTTTTTTTACATTGTTTCAATTTCTTTTACTTCTGGTGTCATTTTTACTGAAGCACGATGTGGCTGGTACTTGTACCATCAATGGGACCCGGGATGAAACATCAGGCGTTATGGATGGAGGGAGGTCGAGTGAGCTGGCAACAAAAGAAAAAAAAATGACATGCAAGTATAAAAAAATAAGTTTTTTATTTTTTGTGTGTGGCAAGCAGGAAGAGAGCCACTGTTAGTATGTCAGGCTTCGCGGGCTAAGCCGTGACCATAGCAGATGGTTGTGCAGTGGAGCTGGATTGTAGGAGATGGTATCAAGGTCACAGAAAAGGACTTTTTTTGTCAGAAAAACTTCAGATGAAAGTAATAGTGGGTGTGTGATGGGTTGGCTACAGGTGTGTGATTGAGGTGGCGCTCTCGGATAGGGTAGCTGCCTCACTTGATCACCCATTAGCAAGACAAAAACATGGCAGCTGCTCCATTTGAAAATGTGGGTGCCCAGTGATACATTAAGTAATGGGCACCCCAAATTGGTACTTGTTTTTTATTGGGCTCTATTGAAAAATAATTGCATTCCTGACTATAGCTTTCAGTCAAGTAGCATGCTTTCTGAAGGGGGGGGGGTAGGGCTCAAGGCAGACTAGATGGATCTTTGGTCCACATCTGCCATCAGTTACTATGTTTATTTTTCAAGCCCATTTTCTAAATCAATATTACATACTAAAAAGAAACTGAATTGTTCCAAGTTTCACCTATTATTGACCTTAATTCTGCTTTAAAGCTATGAGATCTATCAGCAAACTATGAGTGAATGCAGGCAGTTTACTTTTGAGAGCCCCTTCCCCCCAAACTCAGCTGGTTTCCATAACAGAAAGGAATGAAGAAGGGAAGCACACACACAAGAACTGCATTCAGAAGAAGGATATAGTGAAAACGTCTGCTTGTTGCTGCCCGATTTACTGCAGTTGCTCTGTTCCCACTTGTTTGGTGGCCTCTAGCAAGCCTACAACTACATGACTTTTGCCTCTGGGTCTCTGCCAAAGAGCCTACGAGCCTGTCCTCTACTTGAGTGAAAGTTTTGCTAATTGCATTTGTTCAAGTTAGTATACTCTAGTAGCCAAGAATCGTGGTGGGGTGGGTGGAGCAGGCTGGGTAGGAAGACGAAACGTACATACTGATGAGTGAGACAACATCAGCACCCAATAATACCGAGGAAACATAACCCTTCCTGATCATGGGTGGAAAACAAAGATTCACGCTGCAGGGATGGGGATAACCTGAAAAACTGCATAATAATTATATTTCATTTCTTAATGTTGTTTTTATTTAGCTTTTGTTGACCAGGTAAGTACACTAGACAAGACATTTGCCTATTTTCAGGTAACGACCGGAGAGTACAATGAAATGCAAGTTCATACATAGGACAACACGATACAAGTTAGGCATTACACAGAATCAGATAGAACCAGATGAACATAACACAAGCAGTCAGTAAAACAGTTAGAATAGGAACAAAATATATACATAGAGTCACCAAGGCTGTGAACAGTGCATTATACAATCTCTACAGTTCAGAGCCCCAAAAGCAGAGGCGCAGCCATAGCACCAGGTAAAACAGAGAGTTTGCAGTATAGCCTAGAGGTTAGAAGAACGAGGTGTAACAAGCTTGGTACATCCAGCAGACCAGACCTGAGTTTGATTCTCACAACCTCCTCTTGCATACTGTGTGACTTTGAGCAAGTTACTGAACCACCTAGTGCTTCCATCGCGTTCCTGAAAACAGGCACTTGTGCCTAGTGGGCCTTACCCAGTTACCAAAGACTAAAATAAAAATAAATAAAAGAATGAAATACATTATATACAGAGCAGAACCCAAGCAGGCAGGATGTATCAGCAGGACCTTCAAAGGGTACCAAAAACAAGGACATGTAAGTCCAGTGCAAGGGACCAAGGTTAGTTATGGTGGTTTAGGACAACCACATGCAGAGGAGAGCTTCAAGTAATTCCACAGGGAGCTCCGAAGGCATGAGTGGGAGGGGGAGGAGCGGACCTGGGCGGGAAAGGAGTTCCATACCTGGGGGCACATTTATTTATTTATTTAGTTTTTGTTAACTGGGTAGGTACACTAGACCACATAGCTGCCTATTTTCAGGTATGACCCGGAAGATTACAGCAAAGGGTATGTAAACAATAGTAGATACAAGAAAACATCATGGGAACAAGTAAAAGTAGAAGTCAGACATAGTACACTTATACAAAATTTTCAGCAATGCAGTACATTTGCAGAAATCTATATGTAATAACAAAACAGAAATATAAGTGCAAATAACGAACAGTGATAAGTCATACAACTAGTGAGTAAGTGCTAGAAGAGATGAAATAACAAGATTTCCAGGTAGGTTTGAGAGTAGAAGAGGTTGGAGCCGGTAGGCAACTAGGAGGAACCAGTACAGGAGTGGGTGGATAGAGGACAGGAGCAGGGTTCAGAGCTTAGAAGAGCCATAAGAAGCTCCTGTTTGAAGCTGTGTAGAGAATGTGAGATTCTTAGACTTAGTGGAAGGGAGTTCCATAGTTTAGAGACCCAGCTAAAGAAAGCATTCTCCCCCATTTTGGTTTTACATCTCGGTTGGAGAAGAAGGGATTTGTCAGCTGATCTCAGTGGGTAGGAGAGGTCACAGGTTTGAGCAGCAGAGCCAGTTTGTCAGGTATAAAATCCCTGTCTCCCATTTGCGTTCGAGTGGCAGGAACTTTGAGAACAGCAGGGCCCAATGACCTAAGGGAATAAGAAGAGGCAGCCGGTTTGAGGAGCTCAGCCAGTCCTGAGGGGGTGCCAGTTCTGAGAACCTTGCCCGTGAAGCTGCCCAAGACAAAATTCATGTAGTTGGGTGGGGAGAGCCAGTCAAGTTTGTTATACAGGTCACAGTGGTGGGTGAGGCGAGAGGCAGCAAGTGCAAAGCTGCAAATGTTACTATAGGCTATGTTCCACCTAGAGAGGTGAACTTTGGAGGTGTGTGCAAACAGGATGAGTCCATAGCAGAGAAAAGGGAGAAACACACCTCTGGTCAGTGCAAGGCAAGCAGCAGAAGTAAGATTGTTCTTCACTCTGTAGGCCAGACCTAGTTTGCAGTTGACAGCTCTGCATACCTTTTGGATATGTTGTCCAAAGTCAAGCTGTGTGTCAAGTGTCACCCCAAGGTATTTGATTAAGGCAGTGATTCGGACAGGAGTACCATCAATACCAGTAATACTCAGTGGGGCAGGGAGGCCTTTATCTTGGCCAGGGTCCAAAAAGCATGGCCTGAGTTTTTTAAGGGTGAGGACCAGCTTGTGGGTCATTATCCAGGACTGGATATTCCTGAAATCCTCACTCAGTTGGTGGTTCATGACTCCAATGTCACGGGGATGGGTGAGGATAACCAGGTCATCCACATATAGGATAGAGCTACAGTTGGAAGAAGTAGAGGGGAGATTATTGACAAAGATAGATAAAAGAAGGGGCCCTAGGACTGAACCCTTGGGGACACCAGAGGTCACAGGAGTGGTGACTGAGAGGACCTTACTGAATTTAGTAAACTGCTGTCTGCCCTGAAGGTAATTAGTAAACCATCTTAGGACAGGTGGGGACAGACCAAGGGACCAAAATTGAGAGCAAATTAAGACATGGTCAGCTAGGTCGAAGGCCTTATATAAGTCAATGAAGACGGCGTCTGAGAGCTTACCCTGGTCCATAGCTGGCCTGATCCCAGAGGAGACAGTGACAAGGGCAGAGGACATACTGTGCCCTTTGCAAAAGCCATGCTATGCAGGAGACAGTAGCTCATGGGCCTGAATATACTCCATGAGTTGCCCAGTCACAACTTTCTCCAGAAGTTTACTGATAGCCAACAAGATGGCTATCGGTCGGAAGTTGTCAAGGATCTTTGGGTTGCCCTGTTTGAGAACAGGGACAATCCTCGCCACCTTCCAGAGGTTGGGGATAGTTTCATAGGCTAGGGACATGTTGAAGATATGGGCCACTGGGGAGGCAATATAAGAGGCACCAAGAAGGAGGAACTTAGGTTCCATGCTATCGTGGCCAGCACTAGAGTGAGGGGAAAGACCAGAGAGAAGTCTCTGCATCTCCTGTGCCATCACAGACCTGAAGTAAAGTAATGGATGGGAGATAGGGGATGACTATGGGGCAGAGGCCGGGACAATACTATCACTCCCACCAGTGGAGAATAGCGAGGTGAAGGCAGACAGATCCGAGAAGTGGGAGCTGAATGCATTGGTGATGGTTAGTGGATTGTTACAATTAGATCCATCTATGAGCATGTCAGAGACCCCCACAGTTGGAGGAACCACTTATTATATTTTTAATGTTCCTCCAGAAATTCCTAGGGTTCTTAGCTGAGTATAGTAAGACAGTTTTACAGTATTCACTTTTGGCAGCCCTGATTGCTTTTTTGCATTTATTCCTGAGCCTCCTATATTTCTGAAATATGGCCTGGTCCATCATGACCTTGAAGTCGGCCCAGCACTTGTCTCTAGCCCTCATGAGGGCTAGGAGGCTACCATGCAGCCACTTAGTGGCAGACCCCCTTACCCTCCACCTGATAAGAGGGGCATGCTTGTCTTGCAGTGCCCCAAAGGTGCTGAGAAAATGACTAACAGCAGTGGAAGAGTCCTGAGCATTTAGCACTACAGACCAGTCCGTAAGCCTCAGATCCTGATGGAAGGACCCCAGTTCAACCTGGAGAAATCCTCACTTGGATGATTTTGTGAGGAATTTTCTGGGAGGAGATCTTCCATACACAGTACACAAGGGTGTGTCGGAGATGGAGTCAGGAAGCGCACAGAGGAGCTGATCCTCTCAGGTCTATTAGACAGGACCCAGTCCAGGAGGGAACTAGTACCACCAGTGGTAGGCCACCTAGTGGGCTCCTGAATAAGTTGATACAAGGAGAGGCCAGCAAGCAGTTATTTCATACTGTTGCCTATAAACAGAAAAATGAACATTCCGACAGGGAACCAGAAATCTGTGTTTCATCAGAAGACAGTGTGCACAAGTCAGTTACTTAATTAGCATATGAAACAAATCAAGGCCACCGGTCGACAACCACGGGACCTTGTTAGTCAAACAGCGACCTTGATTTGTTATAATTGGAACTCTAAAGTGTAATAAAAAGTGTTTGAAAAAGTTCCCTATTCTACTCTGGGGAGTGTGCCCCCATATTTTCCATTTACTGGCGTCACAAAATGTGTCAGCGGGTGTCTCATAAAACGGCCGGTTTTGGCTTTCGGCTCCACGGAGGAAAATATGATCCTTTAAATGTTTTAATACTGACAGAAATAAATGAAAATTTGTACTGCAGTCTACTTGGGCCATGTAAGCTTCATTATATGTTGGGGGGAGGGCAGCAGTAAGAAGCTGTGCAAGCAAATATTATTAGCACTGAGCAATGCTTGTTCTTTAGGGTACTTTAGATTATTTATGCTTCAAGGTAGAAACAGTGTCATCTGACGGACCTTGTTCAGGAAGTTTGTTCTAATTATCTAACACTCATTCAGTGAAGTAGCTCCTCCTGGCATTTGCCTTGAATCTATACACTGTCAGTGACATTGAGGACCCCCTTGTCCTCCCAATCATTGTACATCTTCATCTGGATTTGGTTAGATGGTGTTATCTCTTTCATATGCTTTATTTGAATACTGTAATCACATCACCTGTAAGTCTCCTCTTTTTCATGGAGAATGTTATCCAAACCTACAGCCACCTTAGCCCCTTCTCAATCCTGTCAATAACTTATGTAAACAAGTTAACCCCCACAGTTCCCACTGATCTCCTGCCTAACTGTCCCACACAAGCCACTGAGCAAGCTGGTGCACCAGACTTTATTATGAGTTAGTTGATGGTACTTCATAGACTCCGTGACAATGGGTGCAAGCTTGATATAGGTTCAATGTAAATATATTTGTTACGTGCTGGAGAATACTACTGTAGCTATTAAATAATACAACATTATTGTAATGCAGTATCAGATGGTCACTATGCAGGTCTTTGCCTGTGATATCCCCCTTCTACACAATCTTTGTATAGCTCAGGACTGCCACTGAACCTATAGGCATGCCTCTCAACCTTTCAGCATTAAAAGTCATAGCACTGGCCTTCAAAAATCATAACAAAGGGCCAGAATGTGTAGCACTTTCTTATTTTATATAATAATATGTCTACAGATAATGAGCCCTATATAGTTAGTGATAAGGAATGTTTCTATCAACTTAGTTCAATTATTTAATAGTCTGTGTGTCCAGAAATAGCTCTAACATTTTGAGGAACATCAGTAAATTTATGCGGAGCAAGGTAAATTTGAGTGTGAAAATGGTAGCGCTATACAAGTCGTGGCAGTTGAGAGGTGCCTACAGGCCCTTATAACCTATATTTGGCCCTCCTCTAAGGCCCTACAGAGTTTACTTGTGGCATCAGTTCATTTACAAGGAGGGATCCATACAAACACGTGGCCTTCCAGGTCTGAGGTGACTTCCCACAGATTGGGCACTCTTGAGGCAAGTGCAGGGCCACAAAGCAAGGGATTAGAAGAAACAAGAACACCAAACAACAAATAAAATCAAACAAGCATCCTTTTTATTTCTTCAAACTCATGACCATGTTATGTCAACACCAGACATGTTTGTCCCAACTGTACAGCTTTGGCCATTTCACTCTTTACTCTAGTTCAGTGGCCCCAGAGAAAGGTACATACTATGTTCAGTCTTTTGCATCCTTATATCTTTAAATTTCAGTCCTGTCAATTTCTGGGGCTGCAAGCAAGCCCAGTGGGATACACCTCGTAAGCCTTGGGGACCCCCAGGAGGCTCCAGCACAGGCAAACTGGGCACTATATATAGAAACATAGACTTTGATGGCAGATATGACCACTTGACCCACCTAGTCTGCCCATTTACTTACCTAATGGATAAGCTGCAGATCCTAATTTACCAACAGCCAACTTCCTCCTACCCACCACTAGAATTGCCTTATGTCTGTCCCATGCATTCTTGAATTTCCCCACTGATTTTGACTCCACGACCTTCTCAGAAAGTGTGTTCCATGCATCCACAATCCTCTCTACGAAAAAAATACTTCCTCACAATAAAAAAAGGACTGGACCCAGTACTAAACCCTGTGGTACCCCACTAGTAACCTTCCTTTCTTCACTGTGGACTCTGTTTATTATTACCCTTTGTGTCCTGTTGTCCAGCCAATGTTTTGCCCAGGTTGCCACTCTGGGATCCACTCCCAGGCAGGCTAATTTGTTTATTAATCTTTTGTGCGGGACTGTGCCAAATGCCTTGCTAAAGTCTAGGTAGGCCATGTCCACAGCCCCTCCCTGGTCTACTACTTTGGTCACCCAGTCAAAGAAATCAATTAGATTCATTTGACATGACCTTCCCACTGTGAATCCATGCTGCCTTGGGTCCTGTGCCCCACTGGCCTCTAGGTGCTCAACAGTTCTTTCCTTCAGAAGTGATTCCATCATTTTCTGTACCCCTGAGGTCAAACTGACAGGTCTGTAGTTTCCTGCCTCTGTCTTGCTCCAATGTTTGTGAAGGGGAATCACATCTGCCCTCCTCCAGTCCTCAGGTACCACACCATCCTCCCATGATTTGTTAAAAAGGGTAGTCAGTGATGTTACTAGTTCTTGCCTTAGTTTTTTTTTTAATTCTGGGGGTGAATCCCATCGGGCCCCATTGCTTTGTCCATCTTCAGTTTTATGAGTTCTTTCAGAACTCTTTCTTCTGTGAAAGGACTGATATCAACCCCCTATCTAGAGTGCTTCTATTGACTGGAGTAGGTACATCCCCCTCCTCTTCCTTTGTGAATACTGAGCAGAAGTATTCATTCAGTATCCCTGCTTTTTCACCGTCCCTTTCTGCCCACCCACCCTCCCTCCTCTTTATTCAGCCTCAGCATCCCTCCCTTTGTCTTTCTTTGCTCTCTAATGTACCTATAAAATGTTTTACCCCCTTCTTAACCAAGTTGGGTATCTTTTCCTTGGTTTGGGCCTTTGCTATTCTGACTGCCTTCCCTGCTTCCTTCTGCTTTTACTGGTACAGTTCTCTGTCCTGCTCCTTCAATGTTTCCTTATACTGTACTTCCTGAATACTATCTTTTTCTCCTTAACCTTCCCCGCTACATCTTTTGAGAACCATAGTGTGTTTTTCTTTCGTTTTGATTCGTTTATTTGCTTCACACAAAGGCTTGTTGCCTCTGTGATGGCAGTTTTGGTGTTTCCCGATTGTTGCTCCACGCCTCCTTCATGCCTATTTGCTAGTGCATTTCTGAGGCACTCTCTCATTTTGACAAAATCAGCCCTCCTGAAGTCCAGTACCTTCACTTTTGTATGGCTTGCTTCTACAGCTGAGTTTATTGTGAACCACACTGTTTGGTGGTCACTTGTTTCCAGATGGCTGCCCACTTCTAGATCTGAGATCCTCTGTCCATCCCCATTTAAGAGTACCAGGCCTAAGATTGCTCCCTCCTGAGTGGGTTCCAGCACTAGCTGTCTGAGGCATGGCCCCTGTAGGGCATCGAGAATGGGCCCTGTTCTGGATGTGGCTGCAGCAAAGATGCTTCAGTTAACATCTGGCATATTCAGGTCCCTCATGAGCAATATCTCCCCTTTCTCTACCACCCTAAGGATGCCTTCTATTGTTTCCTTGTCCATTTCCTCCCCTGATGAATACAACCCCTGTGCAGATTGAGGTGCTATTTCCAGTCTCCAGGGTGACCCACAGTGCCTCCTCTCCTCCCTGTTTACCCTTTAGTTCCATTGCTTTGATCCCTTCCCTTACATAGAGAGCTACTCCTCCTCCTCTTCTACCCTCTCTGTCCCTCCTGTAGATTGTGTACACTGATATGTTGACATCCCAGTCATGGTTCTGTGTGTACCATGTTTCTGTGACTGCCACGCTATCCAGGCATCCCTCTTCTATCAAGGCCACCAGTTCTGGGAGCTTGTTACCTAAACTAGGGGCATTGGTACTTATTACCCTCCATTTTTTGATGGCCTTACCTCTTGTTGTCCCATCCCTGTCCTTACTGCCTTTGCCTTTTTCTCCACTTACCCCAGCCCTTCTCCCTATCGACTTCTCTAGCTTGGTGTTTTGTTTTTTCAATTTAATTTTTTTTTTTATTAGGTTCTTTTTCTTTCAGACATTTTACAAAATAGCACAGTGAAATACATTTACAGGAGTTCAAACGAAGGAAGTTACAGAAAAGAAAAAAGAATCTCATTATCTTATTTCAGCATGATACAACATAAATTCTAACTTAAAATGTATGGGTTCCCACTACTTTTTAATCAACCTATTTCTATGACATACAATATCTGTGATAGCTTAATATTTCATTCCATTCACTTAATATCCCTTCTCTATCGTGGTGTTTACCTTGGCTAGTTTAAAAGCTTGCCAATGAAGCATTTAAACCTACAGTATCACCTAGGGACAGATGCAGACCACCCCACCAGTATAGGCCTGCATCCCTCCAGGTGGACCCCCAATCCCTAATGAAGCCAAAACCCTGAACTCTGCACCAGTTTTTCAACCACTGATTGAATCTCATGATGCGGAGTACCCTAGCATCACCCATACCATAGACGGGCAGCACCTCTGAGAAGGTTACCGTGCTTGCTACTTGTCTAATGCCCCTCCCCAGCTCCACAAACTCCTCCAGCACTGCTCTGATCCCTTTCCCAGCCAGGTCATTTGTTCCTAGGTGGACAATGACATCCAGCTCCCTCCCCCGTGCAGCTGCTGCCACGATCCAGAGGATTCACTCCCTGTCCCTCCAAGTCATGGCGCCAGGCAGGCACCTTACCTCCCTCTCTCCTCCCTCCTTCAGTTCTACCCTCCTAACAATGGAGTCTCCCACTAGGAATTGTTTCCTTCCCCTGTGGGGTCCCATGCCACCCTCATGTGGGTCTCCTTTGTGGAGGTTCCAAGCATCCTCCTTGGTCTCCACTGTGGGTGCCTCCATAGAGGAACCACACTCTGCCAGAATGGTGTATGAATTGTGGAGAGGTACAACTGTTCCAGGAATAGTGGGTAATGGGACTGGGTGAAAGTGATACTTATAGGGCAGGTTGGGAGTTAAGAGGGCATAAAGCATAGTAAATGGGGAAAAAAAAGAACAAATAATAATAAAAGGAAACAGTCATCACAAACCATTACAGCTACCAAATGATCCACAGAGTTCATATTCATTAAAGGAGGCAGTATATCGCAGTGGTTTAAGGCTCTGAGCTGCAAATATGGAGACCTGGGTTTGAATCCAACACCCCCCACTTGCATACTGTGTGACCTTGAGCAAGTCACTTCCCTGTGCTCCCAGTTCACACCTGTAAATAAGCTTTCAGCTTAGTGTATTACTCCTGGTAAAACAATTGGAAAAAAAAAATTAAATTAAAGGAGGAGTTTTAATTCTCAGTCCTAAGATGACAAAGATGACTCTGTTCAATCTATGCTTAGTGATTTGAAAACTGCCATTGAGGCTCTGAAAACACCAAAATAACCTGTCCAATAATAATTTTATTTTATTTCTTGAGTAAATCAAATTTACAACCTTTGAGTCAATGACTCATTTACAAAGGCTCCTCGTCAAAGTACAAAACATAAACATAATACACAACATACTAAAAGCTTGTATAATATGGTGATTCAAAGTAGTACGGAAAGAAACACAGATTATAATGGTACAGTAAGCTGGAGCAGATCTGTCTAGGAGAAATATAAGAGACAATATACACTTTTAGGCACCTGCAAACAGCTCTGATAATGAGACAAGGACCTGGCAGACTAAGACAGGACCTGGCCATCTAACCAAACTCGGTAGCAGTTGTTAGTAGTGGAGTAAGTAGCCCATTTTGGCTAGTGCAAAGGCAGTGGTGGAGTGAAAAATATGTATTCTTTAAAGGCTATTTTGAAAGAACCCGATATGGTGATAGAGAAGCAGCGAGAAACTCATTATACCATAACAGTCTCTGTAGTGAAAAGAACTTTGAGCTAAGCAAAGTAGTAAGCAACCCTAAAACAATCCATATCAATTTATTAACAGCAGAATGCTTCTGCACAAGTGAAACACAAAAGTAGCAAATACTCAAGAAAGCAAAAACTAAACAATTTTTTTAGTAAGAAACTGTTTAATATAGACTCTTTCTTCAGAAACAAGAATATTTATTTATAGCATACAAAATACAACCAAATACATCTATCCTTGGCCAAAATCTACATACTTTATTAATAACTAAATAATTTTATTCAAAACTGTGTAATCCGGTAGCATGTCATATAAGTAAACTATAATCTACTAAAAACAGAAAGTAACCGCAAAATTGAAAACCTCACCCAGCAAGCATTCTCTATACCAACCAATATCCTGTAAATATTTATAGCACAAGTAAGTATAAATATCATAGCCAAATAGAATACCAAAAGTCAAATACAAAACCCAAATATTTACAATATATACCTCCAAGAAAGAAAACTTTAGAAAAATTTTTGCTTCTACATCTAACATTTCTACTTTACCAGTGAAACAAAAACATTAACAATCTTTTATATTAACCACAATCTGTAGTAATAAACATTTTAATGCCAAATACATTATAGTAATAACTATATAATCATAGAAATGAATAGGCATCAAACAAGAACACTGCATCATCAGCGTAAACGAAAGTTTTACTTAGGCAAACTTTAAGAAATATTCAGTGGCAGCTGCTGTGTTGCACCCTGCAATCGGCAGCTCACCCGTGGGTGGCCCTCGACTGATCCTTTTTTGGCTCAGAGTTGTGCAGGCGCAGGTTGGGGTTGCGCCCGCACATCCCGTGCTGCGGTAGCCCGCCGGAATATCGGGCCGTGCAGTTTATGCACGGTTCCTCCTCCAGTTCAGCATGCATTCATTTGCATTGCGCTGTTGCTATGCATGTTTTCTATGGCACAACCGCTCTCCTGCTGAATATCGCAGAATGGATCAAGTTCGGATTCTCATGCAGGCACAACCCCATTACGCATGGTGCACCCTTGAATATCTGGCCCACTGTATACATGCTATAGGTTTCATGACAAAATATTTGGGGCAAGTGGGGCTACTTTCCAAGCTACTAGTAACTTACGATTCAGATGTCACATTACTTAGAAATAAAAATACCAGTGAGAAGCTAGTCACAATGTGAAGTACCATGCATTGCCATTCAAACTATCATCTTTTTTCTGAGTCTCTGTCTGGTCTGCCTGCTGTACTAACCCAGAAGGTAGATTAAATACATACAAAAAATGCAGAACAGAGATACACATACTGTATACACACCAGTAATGTTGAACAAGATACTTTTTTTTCCATGGGTGAGTTTCACAGCCTTCCATATCTCAATAGTTCAGTAATTATATTACTTAAGTAGAAATAAATACAGTGATATGTAGTAGTAAATAGTTTACTAATTGACACTTTTGTCATTACAATCTAAAAGACAGTATACAGTTTAATCAGTCATATTCATCTCAATAACATAATGTTAATAATTCCCATAAATGATGGTTTAAAATCGTGTTGCAGTTACTTCCAGGATACATGCATAGATTGTACAATTATGTATACTGTATATTGCTAGACACTGGATCTGATCACTTATATTTTATATTTCTTGTTAGTGTTCAGCTGGTTTCCCAGTAAGCTAAATTTTTGTTCCTCTAGTGAGTTATGTTCAATAAATAAATGGCTAAATTCATCCTCTGAATTAAAAAAAAAGATCTAAAATTAATTCTGTAGACAATATTAATGAACAAATGATTCCTCCAAGCCACCTATCCCAGTAGTTTTTATATCAGGGACATTTAAAAATAATATGATGTCGATTCTAGGGCTCATTAAGATCACAATAATAATTTTTAGAAATTGTAGTATCTTTAGAATATTGTGCTAATAGTATGTTGCTAGGAAATGTCTCAACTCTAAATTGGGTCATAATATCCCTATGTTCAGGATTATGTAGATAATATTTGGGATTATGTTATTTTGTGCTATTTATTAAAAATGGAGACATCTTTTTAATTTTGATTCTCAATAAATCTGCCTCTTTCACTTTATTGGACACAGTATCAGTAATAATTTTGAAGTATACTGGACTGATCACAATTGTCAAATCTAACCAGTTTTTAAGATATTTAAGGTTGCAATAATTCAACAACTCCTTGATCCTTCAAGCCATGTTTGTTTTTTATTTTGATCCAAGACTTCTTTTCCATAAGTGCTTCCTCAACAAGGACTGTTCTGGATAGAAATTAAGTTTTAGCCAAAAGTTAATCGTCCTTATATGTATTAGATCTTGAAAACTTATTTGACCGAGTTGTATTCTAATAAGTATATTTGAGTTTCTTGAGTTACTCCTATAACCTGTTTATATACCTTATTTAATACCATTTCAAGTTTTTTAGAATTGGCAGTGCCACAAGTCTCTGCTGCATAGAGACTCTGACTGAGCACCTTGGCATTTAATGCTGTCAACATGGGAGTAATAGAGAATCCTCTGTATTTTGTGTTAAATCTTTTCAACCCCAAAGCTGAGTTAGCCATTTTTCCAGCAGTTATTTGTATATGTCTATTCTGTGATATGTTAGTTGAGTAAGTAACTCCCAAGTAGGTAAATTCATTGACAAAGTCCAATAGCTTCCCTGCCAAGGCAAGTTTATTGTTCGATTTTTTAAAAAAAAAGTTTGTCCCCAGTCATCTTTTATCCCTTGTATTGGGGGATCCAGACCCCTGCTCTGCTTGCCACTCCCTCATGCTCTGGCTTGTCTCCCCAGGTGGGGCCACTGGGCAGGCTTCCCCTCCCTTAGGAACACAGTCTCATACCCTGATTTGCCCCCCAGGGTGGGGCTATGGGAGCTGTGACCCCCCCAGTGGACATTGACCACAGTAGGAGCAGAGGAGGGGGCCGTCATGAATGGACCCTGGAATTTTTTGGTATAAGGAGATTCCCCTGGGGGTGGAGACATGCAATGATGCCTGCATCCACCCCCCCAACATGTGGTGCCAGCAGGAGTGATACCCCCAGCCTATGCCAGAAGTCCGCACTGTGGCCAGACACTCTACCCCCTCTCCTTAGAGAAGGAGAGTAGTCCCTGGGATGCTCAATCCTTCTCCCTCTGACCAGCCCTATGACACCTGACTTCAGCACCAAACCCAGGCTGTCAGCAATGCAAGCGGACACCTTGCCGCTATGCCAGCGGACCAGCCTGTACAATTTTTGCACCAAAGATCAGACTTTTGTTTTAGTGGATTTGGTTTGAGATTCAATTCTCACAAACAGTGTCTAATTTATTTGGATTACTTTGTAGTCCTACTCTAGACATTGAAACCATGGCCAAATCATCAGCACAGGTATGGACTGCTGGCCTATTTTAGGTGGGTGGTAATCCAGATTTGCAAGTTTGACAATCAGTTCATTGATATAAATGATAAATAATGGGGGCTAAACACAACCGTGTCAAACAGCAATGTTTGTTGGAATTTTATCTGTAAGTGCCCCAGTATTAGAGTATTGAATTTTGTCCATGGATTTGTGTAAGGTGTTTTATCAAAATGATTAAATTTGGATCTATACCCAATTTGTACATTTTACCCATTGGTATTCCTTAAAACTATATCCTCCCATATTTTGATAACTACAATGACATAGTTCTTATAAGTTTTATGTTGAATAGCATTCATATAATTAGTGACTTTTATATATGTAATTAGTCCGCCAAAACTCCACCTCATTTTGAAGTTTTATGTGCAATACTTTGTATAGTTTCATAGCCACTGATATGGATCATTGCTGTTTGATCATTATTATGCCTGGTTTCTTGCAGATTTACTATATCACCCTGTTTTAGGAATTCTACATACTAAACGCCAGAGAGTTTAGAGACATGTCCAGCAACATTCCATGTTAATAGTTAGAACCTGTTAAGATTCTCCTGTATAACATTACTAAGCTGTTTAGACCCACTTTACATTATTTAAAGCTGCCAAATTTTGTGCATCCATAGACTGATTAATCACATCACGATCTTCTATTAATTTTCATGTTCAGAGAGAAGTTGAAATCTATTGCTAACATTATATACATCATTAGTGATTCTTTTCTCATTCTTCACAACTAATCCTTCATTCGCGCCCCTTCAGTAACTTGATTAAAATCCATTATTAAAATTCCTAGATTATCCAAGTTGTAACTAACTGCTAAGATATTGTTTACCAGCCTCTGGTTAACTGAAGTCACATTGATTTGGCCCCCTTCAGGTCCAGATTTATACACCCTTTCAACATTTACTACATCATCTTCATAGCAATTTAGTCCTAAAATATCACAGAATAGATGTATGCAACCTCCCCCCCCAAATTTGGGGTTAACTTTAATGTCTTCCTGGGCTTCTTTAGTGTCCACTGACAGGCTGATGTCATGTAGAGGTAGCAGATCCCTGGATATCTGTTTGTTTCTGTTCATTTACGTAAGAGTGCCATGCTGTACCTCTGCACCTGTCCCTTTAAGAGTTTAGCTAATGTGTGTATAGTGAATTGTCTAGGCTGATTCCCAGTGCTTTAGGATTTCTGACCGGCCAGACATCTCTCTAATTTGCTCCACTCTGCAGTTGACAACAGTGCAGAGGGAGCCTGTATGGGAACTGTACTTATTTACTTTTAATGTACTGTTATATTTGTAGTAAAGAAGTCTGTTTAAACTGCTTTCCTTGCAATTTGCCATTTGGAATGGGAGCCACCATGTTAGTTTGAGGATTTCCAATATTTGGACCAATCAGTCTCTAGGTCTCTTGAAAGGCTTTTAGCCCTAGTGTCTCGTGGGAAGGAAAAACTGTAGTTTTTGTAGTTTTTAGAATGGCACCAAAACTGACCAGAAGGGGGAGTCCCAACTGTGACTGACAGATTCCTCAGCCAACCCAAATCCTGAAATCCAAGGGAAAGCCCCAGTACTGTAAGAGACAGTTGATCAGTCGGTGTTGGAGTTTGAAGTGTGAACCGATCGAGCTTTTGAGCAGCTGCTCCCTAGACAGAGCATAGGGGAACCAGTGGGAATAGACCCAACTTTCCTGCCTGCCACACTTCTCCTGCATTGGATTGCCTGATAGCAGAAGTCAGACTTGTTCTGATTTAAGACTGGAACTGTGGCAGAAAGTATCAAAGAATTTAAAAGCACTACTTGCGTTTTGGACTGAAGATTTGCTCCTGTGAAGCAATCGGGTCCAGCTAGTGTGCAACTGTTTTTGGATTGAGAGGTTTGCTCAGTGAATCTCTTGCAGTCACAATCAGACTGTACCCAAACTGTGACAAGTTAATGTCATTTGATTTAAATGTGCTGAATGTTCCTTGTGGGTCGAGACCTGCCTGTTCACAACCCAATCTGTTTTCTCCAGCTGGAGGCTTCACCAGCAACCCAAACTGAACTTTGCTATTGTGCTCAGCACACCTGGGCTTTTGCCATCCTGGTCCAGACCAACTGTCTTGCACCAGAGGCTGCCTTCGGCCAAAGACCAGCTGTGTGCATCCAGCCCCTGTACAGAGACAACTCACATGCTGTGGCCACCTGGAGGTAAAGGCCGTAAGGAGGAGCTGCATTGTGTTGGCCCTGCTTCCTCATACTCATCAGTGAATGCCATGCGGTCTCCATATCACCTGAAATTCCACAGCAATCTGTTAGTGTGAGTACAAACAGGGTAGCTCCCTGCAATGAGTCAAATAATTATCTGTGGTATGATCTGATTTTGTTTCACATTTCTGGGTTTCATGGGACTGGGCCAACCGGCCAGGATTTCAAATAATCTTTTTGTTATGGTGCATGCTAACTGACTTTTGTTTCCACCAAGGGCCCCAGCATCAGCTGCAATGCTGGCCACCACCGGGCAATGCCTCTGGCTAGCCAGTTTCCATCCTGGGTACCCAGTGTTGTATGACTGTACTATTGGGACTGAGAAGTGCATGCCAATACCCTGATTCAAATCAGAATACAAATCATTTAACTAAATTCACACCCCTTCCTTGTTCACATCCCCTGAATAAATCTGATTTTCTTGCTTCACATTTAACCTGGCTATTATGCATATTATTAGTTGGGCTACAGTACTGAAAGTGTGCAGTTGTCTTGCTAACCTTTTTTTAAAAAAGGGATCTCCAGGGAAACTGCTGAAGGTCCAATCCTGGTGGTAAGTGTGAAGGGTGTGTGCATATTAATCCTTCTATTTACTGACAGTGTGGTAACTACTGCTGTTACAGGTACAGAGCCACTTGGGAGGTCAGGTGGGTAGCTATAGCTTCCCAGAGAGCTATAGAGGCTAGGCAGTCACCCCCAATACTGATACTCTGTGTGGAGGCACCTAAATACGGAATCCAGGCCCCTCATCCTGTGCTCAACATACAGGTAGGGCATTAACCTTAAGGATAGCGCCACCTAGGGTTACATCTTGGAGGCACATTGGGATTAGCACCTCCCAGTGACCCACATACTTCATTGCAGTTTATTGTAAAGTTGGTGGTAAAACAACCCAGCAAATGTTTACCTGCAGCCATAACAGGCATGTCCAAATCATGGATGGCATTTTTTTCTGGCATCATCCCCATTCCCAGTGGGAAGAGCATTTGGGAGACCTGGAAAGCCCACACTACCTGGATGGTGGAGATCTGGTCTGGTACCGAGGACCAAAAGCGGGGGAAAATGATAGTGACTGTCCGGGGAACTGCCTTAAATGTTTTTCAGGATCTCCAATCCACTGGGTCCGCTGTGTCCCCGCAGCAAATCTTGGATGCCGTGACTTCAGTTTTTGACCCTCATGAGGATGTGAATCAGTTGATGTGGGAGTTTAAGGCTATGCATCAACACAAAGGGGAACTGCTGTCAGCCTACTTAATAAGGATGGAGCATGTTTTGCTAAAAATATCTGACAGTCACGCCACAGGACATCATTCGAGTCTGGATGGATCACATTTTAACCTCATAACGTTTCAGGTACAAATGCAGCAGTGCTTGTATGACACTGCTTCCTTTATTCTGTTAATGCAAGCAGTAGGAAGGGCTAAACACTGACCTGATGAGGACAATTTCACATTACCTGCCTCTAGACCAGAAGCTGTTGCTGAAGATAAACTGTGGCCCAGGTGTCCCTGTCAGGATGAAAGGACTTCGAACTCCACAGAGAGTTCCGACTCCCTCTCTCTAGAAGACCGGCTGGGCAAGTTAGAGGCTCAGTTTGTCCAGTTGTGTAGTGTATTGCTAGAGGTATTCCAGCTATCTAAAATCCTAGTTGGTGCTGTAAAAATGGGATCTGTAAACAAAGAAGCCTCTAATCTTGCCTCCTCCCTTTGTAGCTACCTGTCCAGACCCCTACTTTGAGGATCACATATTCTGTTATTGTTGTGGATGAGATGGACACAAGCAAAATGAGTGCTGCACCTCTGAGGATTTGGGTAAAGTACTGGCCAACTAATAGTGGAACAGCAGTCCCATTACGTGCTTTACTTAAAATGCCAAGAAACATTCCAAATCACATTCACTTCATGGTTACTATTGTTTTCAAGTTTATTGCAGGAAAGACTCCATTGAGAAAGCTCATTCACAAGGAGATCCTGAGGCACATACACATACAGTTCGCAGTTACATAGACAGGAGATATAAAATGTAGAACAACAAAGAAAAAATATATATAATACAAGAGGTATACACAATAGAAGTCCTTATGCTATATATGCAGTACATTCCAGCTTTAACCTTGCGCTAAATTATGCAACACATTTCAGCTTAATACGTAGAGGGCCAGTTGGTACCTACGAAGTTGACTTGGTGTTGGGGACCTAGTTGCACCTACATATGTCTTTTAATTTAGAGATAGCTAGTGTTTTGCAGGAGTTAATTGATACGATGCTGGTTAGCTTCAGCATGGCTTGTAGTTGGTTCCAAATGTTTGGGAGGGCATATGAGACAGCTCTTTGGCCAGCTGTGGTACGTGTCCTGGGAACATCTAGTAGGATAAGGTTGGATTTCCTTAGGGAGTAGGCGCTATGCGAGATGTGTATGAGAGACGTTAAATAGACAGGCAGTTTGTGGAGTAGTAATTTGAGAGTCCAAATGCCAGCATGCAGAAGGCCTCTGGTGGCAAGAGAGGTCCACCCAACTGCTGCATAAAGATCACAGTGGTGGGTCCTGTATGCAGAGTTAGTAATGAAGCAAAGAGCACGGTGATAGAGTACGTCCAGTTTAGATAGGCTCAAGGTAGGTTGGGGAGGACACAAAGATAATGTCTCTGTAGTCAAGCAAGGGAAGAAATGTTGCTTGGACAAGTCTTTTGCGGGTCACAAGAGAAAAGAGGGTCCTATTTCTAAAGAAGAAACCCAAGCATGCTTTAAGCCTCTTTGATAGATCCTCAATGTGGTCATTGAAGGAAAGCTTGTTGTCTATCCACATACCTAGATATTTAAATTTAGGTACGACTTCCAAGGGTTCACCTAAGGAGGTAACTATGAAGTATTTAGGTGGGGTAGGTAGGGCACCAAACAAGGCAAGTCTCAAGAAAATCATTGTCTTGGTTTTTTTGGCATTTAAGAGAAGCTTGACATTGATAAGATTGCTTTCTAACTGGGTAAAGTCAGCTTGGAGTGCTTCCCTGACTTCAGTTAAGGGCGAGCCTGATGTGTACAAAACCGTATCGTCCGCAAATAAATGTATGCTAGAGTTCTTTATGTGGGAGTCAAGGTTGTTAATGTACCAAATGAAGCTGAAATATGCACAAATGGTGACACTGATGCCATGATAGACAATGATGCTAATGTAAATTATGATTCTGACAGTATCAGCAATGTATTACATGATTTAAA
Source organism: Neoceratodus forsteri (assembly GCA_016271365.2). Taxonomy (NCBI): domain Eukaryota; kingdom Metazoa; phylum Chordata; order Ceratodontiformes; family Ceratodontidae; genus Neoceratodus; species Neoceratodus forsteri. The sequence goes on along the minus strand of CM057455.1, from coordinate 819,903,553 downwards.
TTCCATGGAATTTCATCCTGAAGATGAACCTGAAATTTCAGCGCAAGCTAATTTAAGTGTTTCTTCTGAATTGGAATCCACAGAACAGGCCAATGCCAGTGTTCCTTCTACTTCTGAACCAACAACCAGTGCAGAGGCACCCCTTTCATCAGATGCAAACTTATTGCTTGACAATCAGACGGGACTGATCAACCCAATGCCAATGTTGAAAGGATTTAGCCTGTGCCTGCCCCTCCCAGAAAATCTGGAAGAGCCTCTAAGCCTGTAATATGCCTTAGTTATGATTCCCTCAGAAGGCCTGTAGATCTTCCCATGAATGTAGTTCATAAAGGGGTTTACATTTCTGAAAAGTCTCTTCCAAAATTAGGTTACACTGCAACCTCTAGGTTGATAATAAAGCACTCCAGTCATTATTCTAGTGACCCCGCCGCATGCAGCACAAGATTAGCTGATAGGAACAGACTCTCAACCATGTGGGTTAGTGTGTAGAAGGTAATGCAGACATGAGTTGTACAGACAATGTGTTTAGCTATTTGAACTAGTTTCAATGGAAAGTAATATGGTCCTGTACAATATTCATTGCAACATGTAAAATGCATAGTAATACTGCTATCTATAACTAGCTTACTTATTACCGATGCACCAGAAATGAACATTTATGGTATGTAGATGTAATGGTTTATGGCTGCAGCCTGTATATATGTGCATATATTTACTTATAAGTTGTTTATAAAACTGTTTATAATGTGTAGACTTGACATGGATGCCAAGTTTTTCCAGGCAGAGAAGAGTGTAACCCCCCACAAATTTGGGGTCTACCTCAATGTCTTCCTGGGCTCATTTAGTGCCCACTACCAGGCTGATGTCATGTAAAGGTAGTGGATTCCTGGGTATCAGTTTGTTTCTGTTCATTTATGTGCGAGTGCCATGCTGTGCCTCTGTGCCTGTCCCTTTAAGAGTTTAGCTAATGTGTGTATAGTGAATTGTCTAGGCTGGGTCCGAGTGCTTTAAGACTTGTGACCGGACAGACACCACTTTCATTTGCTCTACTCTGCAGATGATAATAGTGCAGAGGGAGCCTGTATGGGAACTGTACTTATTTACTTCTAATGTACTGTTGCATTTAAAACAGAGAAGCCTGTTTAACCTGCTTTCATTGCAGTTTGCCTTTTGGAATGGGTGCCACCATGTTAGGTCTGGGATTTCCAGTATTTGGACCAATCAGACTCTGGGGATCTCAAAGGGCCTTTAGCCCCAGTGTCTCATGGGAAGCATAAACTGTACTTTTTGTATTTTTTAGAATGGCGCCAAAACTGACCAGAAGGGGGAGTCCCAACTATGACTGACAGCTTCCCCAGCCAACCCAAATTCTAAAATCCTAGGAAAACCCCAGTACTGTAAGAGATAGTTGATCAGTTGGGTTGGAGTTTGAAGTCTGAACAGCAAGCTTTTGAGTAGCTGCTCCTGGATTGAGCATAGGGGGAACTGGTGAGAATAGGCCCTTGCCTCCCTGCCATGCTTCTCCTGTATTTGGCTGCCTGATTGCAGAAGTCGGACTTGTTCCGATTTAAGACTGGAACTGTGGCAGAAAGTATCAGAGAGTTTAAAGCACCACTTCATGCTTTGGAACGAAGACTTGCTCCTGTGAAACGATCGCCCAGCTAATGTGTGACTGATTTTGATTGAGAGGTTTGCTCAGTGAATCTCCTGCAATCGTAATTGGACTGTATCCAAACTGTGACAAGTTAATGCCATTTGATTTAAATGTGCTGAATGTTCTTCGTTGATCAAGACCTGCCTATTCACAACCCAATCTGTTACACCAGCTGGAGGCTTCAACAGCAACCCAAACTGAACTTTTGCCATTGTGCTCACCATGTCTGGGCCTTTGCCATTCTGGCCCAGACTGACTGCCTGCACCAGACACTGCCTTCCATGAAAGACCAGCTGTGGGGATCCAGCCCTGTGCAGAAACAACTCATAGGTTGCAGCTACCTGCAGGAAAGGCCATGAAGAGGAGGTGCATCGTGTCAGCCCTGCTTCCTCATACTCATTGGTGAACAGCACGAGGTCTCCACATTGCCTGCAATTCCACAGCAATCTGGTAGTGTGAGTACAATCAGCATAGCTCCTGCAATGAGTCAAATAATTATCTGTGGTACCATCTGACTTCTTTTCAAATTTCTGGGATTCATGAGACTAGGCCAACCAACCAACCAGGATTACAAATAACCATCTTATATTTGTGCATGTTAACTGCCTTTTCTTTCCACCAAGGGTCTCAACATCAGCTGCAATGTCGGCCACCCCAGGTAATGACTCTAACAGTTTCCATCCTGGGTACCCAGTGTCATTCGACTGTACTATTTGGACTAAGAAGTGCATGCTAAAACCCTGATTCAAATCAGAATACAAATCATTTAACTAAATTCACACCCCTTCCTTGTTCACGTCCTCTGAATAAATCTGATTTTCTTGCTTCACATTTAAATTGGTTATTGTGCCTATTATTAGTTGGGTTACAGTATTGAAAGTGTGCAGTTGCCTTGCTAACCTTATTTTACAGTGCATCTCCAAGGAAACTGCTGTACGTCCAACCCAGATGGTAAGTGTGAAGGGTGTGTAAATATTATTCCTGCCATTTACTGACTGTGTGGTAACTATTGCTGTTACAGGTATAGAGCCATTGGGGGGGTCTGTGGGTGGTTATAGCTTCCCAGAGGGCTATAGCAGGCTAGGCAGACACTCCCAATACTGCTACTCTGGGTGAAGGCACCTAAATATGGAATCCAGGCCCCTCAACCTGTGCTCTGACATATAGGCAGGGGTAGTAACCTTAGGGATAGCACCACCTAGGGGTTATATGTAAAACCAACATTTTCAATTTTGTTTTACTTTCCCATCCTGTATATGCCATCTCAGAGATAGAAAGTACTACATCTGGGGGATTATTCAGGTTATCATTTTGAAACTTTAAATACTGAATATTGATATACAATACTTAGTTATTTCATCCACCTATTCAGTGGTAGTTTTTCTTTCCCATTGTTCATTTTGTAGTAAATTTTTAGTCAGTACTGGATAGTCCATATATGAATAGTAATCACCTAAGTTTTCTGCATTCTTCCAGATGTAGTGTGCAACTCAAACATATGTAAAAAATATTTTTTTTCCCCCAACAAACTAGCGTGGGCACAAGTACATGGTGCTTCTATGCTGTAAAATCTATGCATACTAACAAAAAACAAGCAGAGCACCCACACCTCAAATATAATAGAGGGCACCAGTTTTCTAATAAAAAATATTATTTATTTTATTACATTGGCAAAATAAAGAGCAACCTGTCACATTTCGGATGACTACTCATCCTTTGTCACTTGATAAAGGATTAGTAGTTATCCGAAACATGTCAGGTTGCTCTTTATTTTGCCAATGTAATAAAATAAATAATATTTTTTATTGGAAAACTGGTGCCCTCTATTATATTTAAGATGTGGGTGCTCTGCTTGTTTTTTGTTAGTATATATGTAAAAAAGACCAATAGGATGTTTTCAGTATTTAACTTATTTGTTCTTATAACATCATAAGTCTTCTCTAAAAACTACTTCAAGATTTAATATCTTGTTACATACCATAGTGACCAAAATCCTCAGTGTCTCGCTGTTTTCCATTGGGTCAAAATGAATCCCTCTAAGTGTGATAACTGCTTGTGTTTCTTTAAGGAAAGGGGATTGTTGTATAATCTATGCCACATGATGCAGACACGCTTATCGTGGACAATCGGTTACCATGGACAATTTTCAAAAAACAAATTCCAGCCCTATCTTTCCTCAAAAATGTGCACCTTTTAATATGAACCTTACATGCCGGCAACAGCAGACAGCACAAGGGCAATTATCCTGCAATTATGCTACCTTTCACACCTCATTTTGACACCTCCACTAATGCTCTTGCCTATTAAATAACTGCTAAAGCACCTGCCAATTAAATAACTGCATGTGAGCTGTACAATGCTTAATGGCTTAAATGTTTCACCCTAAGATCTATGTTGCCATTTCACACTTTGTACATTCAGCATTGATCTGAGTGCTGTGAGCTGTGTTTGCTAACAATGTCTAAGCACCCTGGCATTCCATTGTCTTGGAAAACTGAGTTGCTGAAAGAGATTGATGCTCTGCCAAAATCAGCATATAGGACCTCACTGCTCATCTCCGCATGAAAGTGAAAGTATAAGCTAAATGCTTAACAACACAGATCCACCTCCTTCACTGTGCAGTGTTTGAAAACATGATCAGATAGCACATATAAGCTATGATTGAAACTCCAGCACAGTACCACTGATTAATAATGTTACAGCGCCCTCTGCCAGCATCTGTGGACATCGGCTAATGCAGACGTAATTCACATGCACCAATGCATCCATACTAAATGGCTTGCACTGTATATTAATATCAGGGCAGCTATTACAAGCCCCTTTATGGATAGCTAAGACTGTGTAGTAGTTATAATATTAGTTTTCCACTTAATTCCAGACCTATTAAGTAATTTGTTTCTTTAGAATTATGCTCATTTTCACACCCATTCCTAACTACTTTACTTTCTTGTTTCTTTTTCTTTTTGCATCCAAGTTTTTGCACATTTCTGCTCCTTTTTGTACTTTAGAATCCACATTGTCTGATGTTTTGAGATTCTCAGGTTGGGGTTCAGTACCATTATTTTCCATCTCTTGTGTTCAGCTTACTTGACTTACAGAGTGATATGTCCCGATAGGTACATTATTATCTAGAATGCTTCTATCAGTATTTGTATAGGTATCTTCAGGATTTAGTATTTGCTGTATAGTATCACATAAGATGATAGACTCTGAAGCAGCTGATATGTGATTTTCCTTTAAAAAGCAACAGGCTCCCTCAGTCTAGTAGCATTTATAGCAGCTTCATCCCTTAAATCATTTATCTCAGTTTTAAGTATGACTAGTTATTCCATGATGGCAACACTAGCCACATAGAGATTCTTTAGTACTTCTACGAGATTTTCACCAATAAAGGGAGAATAAGTTAAGTGGCATTTTTGATTATTAAAGTTCAATAAATTCTGATTTACCAGCTCTTTTAATCCACTTTTTGTTTCCTGTAATTTGCCCATTATTTCACTAGCAGCTTTACTATGTACGCTATTTTTTTCTTGGACTTCTGCAACCTCTGATAAATTGTTGTATGATAGTGAGATCACAGGGAAGTCATAACTGAAACCTATGAATCATCCAATTGAAGTGTATTAGTGTTTGGTGAATCCCCAAAAGTGACCCTCCTCATCTTTTCACTTTTTATAGAAGAATCTAATGAAAGAAGTTCACTTTGATCATCTGTTTGTAAATTATGAATAATTTTTAACAAAATAGGGTCAAAATATGTATCTGTTCAATGCCCCTCCTCATTTCTTTTTTTCCTGTGGTTATGCATAACAATTTTATGATAGGATGTTGAGGTCTCCCTAGCTGATTTTACCTCAGCATCATTTTTTTTTAGGTATGCTGTCTCTAAGTTGACAATTTTACCATGACAGACATTACAGCCCAGTTTACAAATAAGGTATCAAACCTTATACAATATCAAATCTTATATGGCTACAAACCTTATATGGATATAAACAATATGGGCTTTTTAGTTATTGTGTTGGTTTCTTTTTCTTTCTTAAGTTGCCAACATAAGATTTTGTCAGGTTTATCTCCGACTGCACAGTATTTACCTCTTGTTCTTAAAAGTTGCTGTTCAACTTCTGATGTTATTGTATTGTATTTTTTTAATTCTAATAATTCTTGTAGTGTTGCTGGATCTTTATTTATGTCATATAGGTTTACTTTTTGTAAAATTGTATTTTCAAGTTTTAATGTTTTTTTGCTTTTTTCCCTGTTTATTTTCACATTGAAGGATATGCTGTAGATATGTCCCTTATATATGATTTATATGTATCCCAGATTATAGTGGCTGGAAGTTAATTATATTTATTAATGTTGAAAAAAGTTTCTGTTTCTTGTCTAATTTTATTGTTGAATGTTTGATTTTGAGTAGTAAATTATTAAATCTGAATTTGGTTTCTTGAATTGTAGTTTCATGATTACTGGGGCATGATCTGAGATATGAATTGCTTTGTACTCTGTTGCTGTTACTTGGTAAAGTAGTGCTTCTGGAATGAATAAAAAGTAAATTATTGTGTACAATTGATGTACTGATGAGAAAAAGGAAAAATGTATGTCTGGGGGGAATATATCACCAGGAATCTATCATATTAAAATCTGACATGAAGTCATTGATTTTCTTTGCTGAAGATTGAATTTGATAGGTCAAGATATTACATTTATCCAGTTTGGGGTTTAAAACTAAATTGAAACTTCATAATTAAGGGTGATTTATATGTTGCAGCTGTCAGAAACAGATCTGGAAAAGAATTCTGGTGAGTTTTTGCTGTGTCTGTAAACATTTAATAAGGTCCAGATTGTGCCTTTAAATACAATTTCACAAAAATGAAATGGCCATTAATGTCAATATTTTGTTTAATGACTGTGATAACAGAGTTCTTTTTAAAAAATATCACCACCCCTCCTATGTTAGCCTGATAGGGGGCATTAATGCCATGACTCCAATTCTTGGCATACAATTGAAAATCATCCTGAGGTAACTGTGATTCTTGTACCATTACAATATTAGTTGCTTGATGGTCAACATAATTGAATATTTTTTTACCTTTTACCCTTTCTTTCATTCCTTTCACATTCCAGTTTAATATTTTTGTTAGGTTGGACATTTATTCACTGTTGAGAACATTTTTCTCTTCATAAACATACAACCAGAATAGCTCAGAAATTCTAATAAATACATCCTTATTGTTTAGTCTAATGAAAAGCGAGAAAGATAATAGGAATTTATTTTTTCCTTTTCTTTTAATTAAGATTCCTGTACCTTGTCTCTACCACTACTTTTTGGGTTCATTTTATTTTTTTATCCCTTCATCTAACTGGTTGTGCTAATAACCCTCCCCCCTTTCTAACTCTTGCTTCACCAATGGTCCAGTGACCTGTGTCTTAAGATCAGTATTCATTATGTTCTCTTTACATTTATTGACCTTGGTACCCCCCCATTCACCTGTCTTGACAGCCATGATAGAGGAAGTGTTGAGCTGTGACTTAGGAAGCGATAGCTGCTCCTCCCTCTCTTTCTTCATATTATGCATATCCTTGAAAGTATCTAATATAGTAACTTAATAGTTTATATAATACTATACACTTTGGAGCACTATGAATCCCCCCTCATTTTTGACCTTTGGTTCATTCATCTTAATATCATATACATATACATATGCCCAAACGTTTACTCTTATACAAACTTATACACTTACATATACATATACGTACACACATACCTATACCTATATATACCTGCTTCCCCTTTTCCCCACCTCCCCCAGTTATTTTATTGTTATCCCACATTCAGAATTTAGTGTCACATTGATCCATCTTAAGTTTTTTAGCCTTTAGGTGAAATCAGTTATCATCATGATTCTCAAGTTGCAAATCAATTACTGGTAGTTGGCTGTTCAGTAAACACTTGCGTTTGTGTTAATGGATTAGTGTCAAACTGAGTTTTTTCAGGTAACTCTCAGTGTTTCTGTGGTCTGTGATGAAATGCATTTTGCCATGCCAGAAAAATCTAAGTTTTGCTGGGGGTAGAATTGTAAAGTGAATTCCCATTTCTCTTAGCATAGCTTTAGCTTTGTCAAATGCTCTTCAGGACATTACCATTTCAGTACTAAAGTCTGGGAATGCTGAAAATGTTATCCCTTCTGTGAGGAGTCCTTTCTCCATCCTGGCTTTGCTCAGAATTTTTTCCCTGTCTTGATAGTAGAGTGGTCTGATATAATATATATATATATATATATATATATATATATATATATATATATATATATCGGTCTAGGTAACTGTCTCTGAGTATCTGAATTATTTTTTAGATGAATATCAAAACCCACTCTGTGAGCTCTATCTAGAGTTATCTTTTCTTCTGGAAATGTTTGCCCCATTGCCAGTGTTATTAGTTTTTCTAAATATTGGGTGGGGTCCTCTTTGCCTTTTACTCCCTCTGGGATATTTGTCAGCCTTATATTGTTGAATCGTGATCTGTCTTCTTGATTTATTATTTTCTGTTGTAGCTTGTAACTGTGATTTTCATTCATTTAGCTGGTGTTTTAATGGACTGACTGTGTCTTCTAATGAGCTAATGCGCTGCTCTGCTTTGGTAGTTCTTTTTGTTAAAGAGTACATTTTTGAATTTAAATCATTTATCAATATTGTAATTCCAGAAAGTGCCTTAGCTATTTGTTTGAACCCCTGTTTAATATCAGCTTTGATTTCCTCTTTAGATTTTGTGAGTGCATCAGTAGTGTGCTCAATATTTAGTATGGGACTTTGTTCTTTAGCAATTGTTTTTTCTCCATTAAGACTGGTGCTCCTGCCTGTATCATTAATGGTTAATTGTCTGTTTGGAATTTCCACTAGCAAATATCCTTGCACACATATTGGCAACCCTACCATTCTTGAGACAGAGTCAGTAATTTTTGCAGCAACAAGTATAACTGTAACATGTATTGCAGTGCTTAAATTGCTTGAAAACTTTGAACTGACCTCTTGCGAGTTAGTTGCACTTGAATATGATGCCTTTAGTTTCCCAACATTTTCTGTGGTGACATGCTGAGTCATAAAGATTCCCCCGTGTGATCATTTCCTCTGCATCAAAAAACAGAGTAGTTTCTTTACAAACATCTGTTGGGTCAGCTTTGGTGGACATCATGCTCTGTTGTTGAAGTGTGGGGGTTGCTGTGAATGGGGAGATCAAGTTTGGAATTCTAAAGAAGTTTTTATCGGTATGGGGAGAAACTGGATAGTTTCTTGTTAAAGCCACATCTGTTCTGCAGGTAGAGGAGTGGAGCCAGATGCTGCTGTGGCTGTACTGATGTTTGTGTCCTGCGGCACTCTGCTGTCAAGACTTGGCTGTTGGTTTCTTTTTGCAGTGTTTGTTTTTTGATAATTCCTTGGTCCTCCTTACAGATTTCAACATTGTGGGACAGCCTTCTGCTCTTGGTAAGTCATAAGACGTGAAGAAGGGTTTGTTCTGCTCCTTTATAAGGAAATTGTTTAATCTAGGGAGCTGTGGAGCTTGCTCTGAGCCATTGGTACCCTCAGGAGGCCATCTTAGAATCCGACACTAAGGCCTCCCAAAATAAAAAATGCACAAGGGGTAACAAAATCTGAACCCTCCGAAATAAATAAAATGTTTGAAATTTACTAAACAAATCTTTATAAATCTGAAAGCAATCTAGATTTAAAAGAAATGAGAGGTATTTACAAAATATACACTTACCACTAATAAAACAAACTTAAAAGAAACATTAGAGCAAGATATTACAATTATAGAGATTCAGACAACAATACAATCACTAGAATAGGAAAATCACTAGGGCCAGATGTTATAACAATTGATTTTTACAAACAATTTATAAACATATTAAGTCCCCATTTAAAAATCTTATTTGAGCACATAGTACAACATAAAACCATAACTCCATCAGCATTAGAAGCAACAATATTAATATTTAAAAAGAAAGATAAAGATCACACATTAACCTCCTCATATAGCCCAATATCCTTAATAAATATAGAGGTAAAATTTTAACCAAAATATTAGCTAGGAAACGCAACAATATTCTTCTGAATATAATTCATACTGATCAAAATGGCTTTATACAAAATAGACAGTTAAAAAACAATGTTAGGAGAACAATAAATTTAATTGATATATTCAAAAAGAGTGATTTCTCAATCCTATCATTAAACACTGAAAAGGCATTTGATCGTGTAGAATTGGGCTATATTAAAACATTACTTACAGTTATGAACTTTGGATCTAAATTTAGATCATAGATAGATATACTTTACAACAACATTACTGCCAGAATTAAAACTAGTAATGAAATGCCAGAAACAAACTTGAGTGAAGAGTTAGACAAGGTTATCCATTGTCCCCTTTAATATTCATTTTAGCTATAGAACCCTTAGCAATATTAATCAGAAATAATAAGATTTATGGGCTGAAAGTAGATCAAGTGGAACTTCAGTTTAGTTTATATGCTGATGACGCATTAATATATACAAACAATTTAAATGCAATTTATATAGACTTAAACAGTACTTTAAAAACATTCGAAAATATTTCAGGTTACAAAATTAATTGGGACAAAACCGAGCTATTCAAATCCAAAAATCATACCAATCCATTTAATTCAGCAATAAATCCCAACATCAAAAAAGTATCAAAACTAAAATAGGCTGGCAGTATAGCCTTGAGGTTAGAGTAACAAGCTATGAATGAGCTTGGTACATCTAACAAACCTGGGTTTGATTCCCACAACCTCCACTTGTGTACTGTGTGACTCTGAGCAAGTCACTTAACCCCCCAGTGCTCCCAGGTCACCCCTGAAAACAGGCACTTGTGCCTAGTGGGTCTTACCTGGTTACCAAAAACTAAAATAAAACTAAAAAAAAAATAAACCTAGGTATATTCCTGGATAATAATCTAGATCAAATATATCAAAAACATTTTTAGCCTCTTGTCAATAAAATGCAAATAGAACTCAACAAATGGGAATCACTATCATTAACACTGATTGGTAGAATAAATGTCATTAAAATGAACACACTACCCACATTTCTTTTCTTGTTCCAAACACTTCCAATATATATTAATAATAACTTTTTCAAAAAAATGGAAAAAATAATAAAAACGTTTTTATGGAAAGGTAAGAGACCTAGGCCCAGATATTCAAGCAGGTTGCGCTATGCGAACAGATGTTGCACTCACGCAAAACCCACTGATGTGCCCCAGCATGATATTCAATGGAATTGCACCTGGGTACAATCCTGATGTGCCAGAGTGCATCAGAAATGTATGCAGGTGCAGGTGGGGGGGTGCCCATGCATACTCTGCACATCCCAGTATTCAGCCCGGGATATGCTGAGCCATGTATGTGCAGCCCCTACTTGCGCCGCACAAAGTTGATCCAAAAAAAAAGGAGCAATGGCTGGCCACCCACAGGTAAGCTGTCATATTGCAGGGTGCAACACAGCAGCTGCCACCCTGTGGGTGGCCACCCGAGCTCCAGCTGCACCTCTGTGGTGGCGCCCCCCCATGCCCGATCATGGGCATCAGTTAAAATGAATAAGGTCCAATATCCCTGGTGGTCCAGTGGACACTGTCAGCCCAATCGTGGCATTGGTAAAATAAAATAAGAACTTATATCCCTGGTGGTCCAGTGGACCACTGTCAGCCCATCGCAGGCCTTAGTAAATAAAAAAGAGTCCAATATCCCTTGTGGTCCAGTGGACTGCTGTCTGCCCAATCGCAGGCTTATGTAAAGAAATAAAGACTCTTATATCCTGAGTAGTCCAGTGGACTGCTGTCAGCCCAATCGCGGGCATTAGTAAACCAAAAAGAGTCCAATATCGCTGGTGGTCCAGTGGACCACTGTCTCCCTGATTGTGGGCTTAAGTAAAGAAATAAAAGACTCCTATATCCCTGGTGGTCCAGTGGACCCGCTCCCCACCTGCCCACTGATCCTCACCGCCCCCTCCCCCAGTCAACGGCAGGCAGCAGCACCACCCACCTGCCGCCCGCGCCGACTGACACTAAAAACAATAAGGGAATGCACAAATGGGCAGAGTAGCTATGCACCATGGATCCATGGCACATAGCCACTCCACCCATTGCGCCCCAGGTGGGATGCAGCAAATAGGTGCACAGCCCCACACCCAATCCCCTGGCCACACAGACTGCAAGTGCCAGGGGTGGGTGGGTATCCTGCACTATGCATCAGTCTAAAACATGCGGTGCAACATGCAGGGAGCATAGGGATGGGTAGGATACACCAGCAGGGAGCCTGCCATAATGGCTTTATGTGGCCATGCCTGACCACTCATAGGGTACCCCTGGCATGGCATCCAGTCATTATCCCCTCCCTCAACATATGGAGCCCCCATACCTGCAGCATAGAGACCTCCCCAGCACATGTATGCCCCATCCTCAGTGCAGGGGGCAGATGGGGTGGTCAGTGGGCAGTGCTGCTAGATTTTCCATGTCCTCAGCACCTCCTGCTTGATCCAGGGGTCAGGGTGGGGTAGTTGGTGCCATGGTGGGGCATGAATGTGTGCAGGCAGGGGAATCGCAGTCCCAGGGCCAATGCCCCACCATGTCAAGTGGGCTGCAATACTGGGGTGGTGGCACTGCTGTGTTCAGGGGCAGGGGCAGGCATCGGGGGACTGGTGAGGGTGCTCTGCCATGTTGGGGGGTAGCTGTGCTCCTGGCAGTGTCGGATGCCTCTGGGGCAGGTGTTGGGGTGACTCTACCACCACTGATGTGGCCACCTGCACATTCCATGGGTGCATACGTGCGATGCACGATCCCAGTCCCGCACCATCATGCACTTAGAGTGACAGCTACTCCTCAAGAAACTTCACATACATGATTGTCAGACTCCCGGATATATAACACAGAAATCTTCAGTCAGTGACTCCCACCCAGAAAGGGTTAACTGTACTGACTCTGCCTGCCTGAAAACCCTTTAGCTATTTCCTACAATACCCTACCCTAGATAGGGTGTTTTTCCCTTAACCATAATATAGATTCACCTACGTACTGTACTATATTGGGCTACCCTTTATAGGTAACTCTTAGGGTTCCTTTACATGACAGCAGGGTCCCCAGAGCTCTGTCTTATGTCCTACTTTATTTAATTTGTTTGTATCAATCCTTCACATTTCCAATAACTCATGGATAAGTAAATTTGCTGATGACAGTAAAGTTGGTGGCATTATGAGTAGTATGCAAGATTGGCAAATGGGCAGTACAGCACAAGATGATTTTCAGCACTGATAAATGCAGTATTACGCATTTTGGAAGAAATACCATGCTTGCAAACTATAAATTAAATGGCATAGATCTCAGGAGCACTGAAAGAGAGAAGTATTTAGGAATATTGGTGACGAATGATCTAACACTCAAGCAGTATACTACACAGGTTGCAAAAAAAAGCAAATAACATAATGAACTGTATTTTAAGTAATATAAAACTAGGGATAACTCAGTACTAATGCCTCTCTACAGTTCATTGGTTAGGTCGTTGGTGGAGTACCACACCAAGTTCTGGAGGTCCTACCATAAGAGAGATGTGGGATGCCTTGAAAAAGTGCAGAGGAGAGCAGTAAAGAAAAACAGTAGGCTAAAACACCTTACCTATGATGAGTGAATCAAAGAACTAGGATTATATACTTTAGAATACCTCAGTCTTAAGGGAGACTTCTGTTTGGTCTATGCTGCATTTAGGAATGAGGGTCTGTGGGAATGTCTGGGCTTAGAAAAGAGGGTTAAAACAACAACTACTAGAACTCATGGTTACCAACTTAAAGGGGAAAACTATAAAATGAATAAGCTAGGGTTCTGGATAAATCAGAACTGTGACCCCATGGAATGGACTTCCCGAAGACATAGTAAACGGTCATATAATTGCTATTTTCCAAAAGAAATTGGACATGCATTTATGTTAAACAGTTTTCCATTGAAAAATGGCAAGTCTACTTGATGGAAGCTACAGACTTGTAATCAAATTTATGAAACTTATGAAACTTATCTTCCCAGTGCCTATCAGGTACCTGCACTGACCTCCAGACTCCATTGTGATCCTGAGGACATACCTGCAGAAGTCCTGTAGAAAGTCCTAACTTAGACAATACACACTCCTGCATCATTGTTCTCATGGCCTGGGGCACTGATGTGCTGGAGTTGCTAATGATCTGGCCTTGTATGGCACATTCAGTAGTAGTGCTCAGTCCTTTGTGTCAGTAGTGATATCATAATGGAGCCCAGCCATACAGTCTCCTTTCCATCAATAACATACAAGTACATCTTTACTCCAGATAAGGGATTTGTGCCAATGGGCTCTGCGTAGTTACAAATGGAAGGAAGGAAGGAAGGAAGGAAGGAAGGAAGGAAGGAAGGAAGGAAGGAAGGAAGGAAGGAAGGAAGGAAGGAAGGAAGGAAACAAAACATTAAAAATAAATGTCCTAGGTTCTTGGCTTCATCCCGTTATTTGTATTTACTTTAAAACATGTTCCATAGTCAGATTTAAAAACATCTCACTGTCCCCAAGTAACCTCATAACTGATGTGTTTGGTACATCACAGTACATTGTCATGGTGAGCACTATGAAGTCATAACAACTGCACTATCTGGCTCAAAAATCCTAGTGAGAGCTTTTCATACAGACTTCATGGATATGTTGACTAAAAAATTTACTGAAAAAAATGACAAATGTAGCTGGACCGGTGATGCTGAAGGTTGAAGTGCTGGATGCCACATCGAGTGCCACGCTGGTGCCCCATGTTTGGGAACAAGCACAGGTTGTCAGGGGTCGGTGGGTAGAGAGAGAGGATCGAGCATCCAATGGACTGCTCTCCTCTCCAAGACAGGGGGGATTCACTGTCTCACTCCATGGTTGCCATCTGGTGGAAGTCAGTTGGCAGCACCACCACTGAGCAGCGTTGCGTATAGGCTGCATTTGCATAGGGCTTGCATGCCTCCACATGCATGCAGTTATGGTTGCCGTGGCAGTGGAAAAATTAGGGAGGAAAAATGGTGGTCACGGGCTTCATGAAGCCCAGCCTACCTGCCCCTGTTCTACTTTGTCTCCAGCCCACTGGACCTCCAAACTGAGGACTGAATTACTGGGTGGTGGGAGGACGGCCTTCCCCTTCCTGGCCCCACCAAGAGGGGCAATCTGTGGGAGTATGAGGCTCGCTAAGACTGGAGGACAGTAGACGGATCGGAGAAGTAGGGACAGGGCAGAACTAGCCGCCGCAGTGCACCGGGGAGGATAAACACCTGTATAAAAAAAAATGGCAAATGCAGCTGAAATTTAAAATGGGTGTTCTTAGTAAAAATGTAACTGCTGAACTGATTATGCTTGTGAAATTATCTACAGAAGTGGCTAATTGCTCTTATACATATTTTTAACAGGGAAGACAAAAAATCATTTTATATTGCCTTTGATCTTTAAAGAGAAACTCCTGCATGTCATTATGCTCCTCCATGAACATAAGGATTAGTCATTATAACATATTAAAACTTTTTTTATTGTGATTTCTGTTTTCTTCTCCAGGGTTATAATGCTTTTTGGTAGCCTATCCAAGAAGTATGTATAAAAAACATTTGCCTGTCCCCAACTGAGCTCATAGTTCTCTTGTTTATGACAGCAGTGTGCTCACCACGGCAACACACAGTAACATCACAAACTGCAATTGTGAGATCTGTTGTGGACAACTAGATGCATTTTTGAAAGGCACAACATAATGAGTACTGCATTGGCTAAAATATTTAGTGGGCCAATCACAGGAAAAGGTAAACAATATATAGTAAAAACATTAAAGGTACATTTACTTGCTCTAAATATACAGTGGAGTTCACCAGAATACAATGCAATGTAACGGGTTACTTCATGACAGAAAGTATGAACTCTCATTGAAATTGCCTTTTTTCTTGCAGTATCTGTGCTGCAGAATGCTGCAGAATTATGTTGCATTCTAGTGGGCTCTTCTTGTTTTTTATAACCTTCATCTTTTTTTGCTGCAGACCCTACTTGATCTATGGCAAAATCTCTTTCTCCCCCTTCCTTACCCTTACGATTCCCTTGTGCCTGTCCTAAGCATTTTGAACCCCACCACTGTCCCCCCCCCCACAACTTAGTTGAAAGATTGTTCCAGATATCCACTACCCTTTCTGTGAAGAAACACTTCCTCACATCCCTCCTGAATTTACCTCCCCTCCCCAGCTTCATATCATTCCCCCTTGTTCTAGAGTACCTTTTCTCTGAAAAATAACCCCCTCAAGTACCTTATATACCTCCTGAGGTACTTAAGGGTCTCTATCATATTTCCCTCTCCCTCCTCTCCACCAGGGTGTACAGTACATATTTAGCTCCTTTAGCCTTTCCTCATAGGGCTCCTGATGCAGACCCTGCATCCTGCCTCCAGTCTATCTATGTCCTTCCAGAGAACTGGACACAGTTTTCAAGGTGGGGTCCTACCAGTGATCTATAGAGGGATTGCACCACCTCCCTCTTCCTGCTGGTGATACCCCTTCCTGTGCATCCCTCCTGTGCGCCTTAGCATCCTACTAGCCCTTCCTACTGCCTTATTACACCACCTGGACCCCTACAGGTAATCTGATATAATTACCTCTAGGTATCTTTCCTGCTTGGTCTTTGACAGTGTCACTCCACCAACTTTGTGCTCCAGTCCCGGGTTTCGATGGCCCAAGTGCATTATTTTGCACTTCATTGCATTAAAACCCAGCTGCCATAACTTTGACCACTCTTCCAATCCTTTACACCCACCCCCCGAGTGTCCACTCTGTTGCAGATATTAATGTCATCTGAAAATTGGCAGACCTTCCCTTCCAGTTCTTCTGCTGTGTCACTTATGAAGATATTGATGAGAACCGGTCCAAGCACTGATTCCTGAGGTACCCCACTGGTCACCCCCCTCCTCAAGATAAACTCTGTTTATTACTACCCTCTGTGTCCTATCTGCTAACCAATTTCTTCTCAGGTTACCATCTTAACACTCATTCCCAGGTTACCCAACTCACTTATCAGTCTCAAAGTGGCATGGTGTTGAAAGCCTTGCTGAAATTCAAGTAGGCCACATCCACCACTCCTCCCTGTTCCAACTCCTTGGTCACCCAGTCAAGAAAGTCTATCGATTTGTTTGGCATGACATCCCCTGTAAAACCATGCTGCCTTGGGTCCTGTAATCTGTTGAAAACAAGATAATCCACAATCTTTTTCTTTATAGTGTTTCCATTAACCTACCCACCACCGATGTCAGGCTGACAGATGTATAATTGCCCACTTCATCCATGCTACCAGTTTTGTGAAGTGGGACTGCATCTGCCCTTCTCGAGTACTTTGGGACCCCACTGGTCTACAGTGATCTGTTAAATTGGCCCATCAAAAGGGAAGCCAGTACCTCCCTGAGCTCCCTCAGCACCCTTGGATGCTCCCTGTCTGGCCCTATAGCTTTGTCCACCATCAGGTTAGTGAGTGCTTTCTGGACTTTCTCCACAGAAAACAAACTAGTGTCCTTTTCCCTTCCATCAAAGCTCCTGGCACTTTTTCGTGGTCCTTCCACTTGCCCTTCTACTGTGAACATTGAGCAGAAGTATTTGTTCAAGATAGTTGCTTTGTCTTGCTCCCCCTATGTACGCCCCCCCCACTTGTCTTCCTTTTTTCGCTAACATACCTAAAAGAATGTCTTGTCCCCTTTGATATATCCTGACTTATTGTTTCCTAAGTTTGTGCTTTTGCTATCCTTACTGCTTTGCCTACTTCCCTTTGTTTTCCCTGATACACTTCCCTATCTTCCTCTCTCTGGGTCTCATACTTTCTGAATGCTACTCTTTTTTTTTTTTTATTAAAGTCTCAGATTAGAAATACCTTTGAGCTCATTTATAGACACTCCACGTCAGTGAGTTAAACAAACAGATTAACATTGATAATAGGGATAATAAAGTAATTGACTATAAACAAACAGGTTAACATTGATAATTGTAATAAAGTCACTAACAATTATGCAAGTCATAAATGCACGTGGATACAGTTAATCACAAACACTAAATAAACATCACAGTGTGAGGCAAAAAACATACAAGTAGTGGAATGCAGCCAAACGGCCTTGTCATAACAAGGTGGGCATAGGGGTATAAACAGGAAAGGGGTGGGAGGGAGAGGTAGAATAGGAAAAGAAGAAGAGTGAAGAAAAGGTGGAAAGGGGTGGGAGGGTGGAAGTGGTAGGGGAGCTGTGGAGGAGGGAAGTGTGGGGAAGGGAGACAGTGAGTAAAGTGCAAGACGCAGCAGCTGTTCTGCTACTTCTTTTGAGAACCATAGCAGTATCCTCTTTCTTTTACTTTTGCTTACCTGCTTGATACAGAGGTGTGTTGCCTTCACTATGCCTTCTTTTAGTTTGCCCCACTTTTCCTCCATCCCCCTCTTTCTGTTCTCTTTTTTTTGCTTACCTGCTTGACACAGAGGTTTGTTACTATGACTTTTTTTAGTTTGGCAAACTTTTCCTCCACCCCATCCCCAGGTTTTCTTCACCTGCTAGGTCATCCCTGAGGCATTCGCCCATCTTAATAAAATCAGCCCTTCTGAAGTCCAGGACCCTCGTCATTGTGTGGTTGGATTCTGCAGCTTTTCTTCTGCTGAACCACACTGTATGATGATCACCTGTCCCCAGCTTGCTTCCCACCATGACATCTGCAACACTGCCACATTTGTGATAATCTCCAGGTTACTGACATTTCTCAGCAAGCTAAATAACAACTATTAGTGGCTACACAGTAACACAGAAAGATTGTTCAAGTAAGGGGCTTAAGGGTTTAGAAGCCTACTGACAATTGACGGCTGATGGCATTACTAATTTAAACAAATGAACCTATCCTGCTTGATTTCAAAAGTGCTCTGTAGTGGCGGCTCCACAACTGAGTAGAGTTTATGTGTGTTTCGGTGGTGGTGCTGGTGGAGGGTTGTGTGCTGTGTGAAAATCAAACATGTCATGGCTGTGACTCATCCAGTCACTGGCAGCCCTGCCTCTGGGAACCAGAATTTGATTCTGAGCCAAGGTTCCCTACAGGATGGTATAAACAAGTTGTTATAATGCAACTTTAGGTTTGACACCTTTGGATGAGTCAAACACTGGAGACTAATTTGCACCCCAAACTTCACACCTTGCTCCATCTCTTTTCAGAAGCGAGAAGTACTTGGCATCTCCTCTTAAACAGTTTGTTGTGTCAGAGAAGACAATCCTAGGCCAGTAAATGACACTTGATAGTCTGAGTGTATAGAATTAGGAGCAGCTATGCTTTTCACCTGCAAGACTGACTTGTGCTTGACAGGCACAGTTGCAAATTGTAGTAGCAGTGGCACAAGCACAAAGTGTGAACAGATGCCACAGTGTGCCGCCGTTAATTTATGTGATACACAAAAGCCTTAGTCACTCTGGGGAGAAGAGTCTGTCACGATAAAGTCAGAGCAGAACTGGGGCTGTCTGGTCATGGGATGCATATGGAGTTTGCACCAATTAACACACTTTGTAGTTTAGTTGTTTGTTTATGTTTAGTTGTTTAACCAGGAGTAGCACACTAAGCTTAATGCTTTTTTACAGGTGCAACCTGGGAGCACAGGGAAGTTAAGTGACTTGCTCATGGTCACACAGTAAGTGGAAGCTGTGGGATTCAAACCCAGGTCTGGTCTGTTGGATGTCACCAGATTTGCAACTCAGAGCTTTAAACCACTGCGCTATACTGCCTCTGTTGTAGTGACCAACAGAGACATCTGTACATGCCATAGCAAGCACCAGTTGCATGGCACTATACCCTGTCCAGGGCACCAGAGCATCGGTGCTACTGCCATAGTCTTCTCCCACCTATGCATCCTTTCAGATCTGCTTGCAGACTGATCTTCTGTTGTGTTTTTGTCATGGCACATTTTAACTCCTGGTGATCCAGTGCCCCCTCACTTGCACCCCAATTCCTACAGCATCCCTGACATCCGGTGGATCTCCTCCCTATCCCTGTTCCCATCACATCAACTCCTATGGGTACATTCCACAGTGATCTCAGTCATTTGCCAGCCCCTGGTTCCTGAATGCAGAGTGGCAACAGTCACCTGTGTGTAATAGCTCTAAATTCTTTATTCAGTAGCAACATATCACATATATTACATGAATATCATGAATATTCACTGTACCTAAGAAGCCAGAAACTGTAACCAGTATTACGAGGGTCAGCATGTTTTGTGCATAGTTCTGTCAGCCATTTCCATAAATTACCTCTATTGTCTTCGGTAAGTGGTTGCGATTTATTTAGGGACCACACAAAGCAGGCTTGCAACCCCCGTTGTGAGTGAGCACAGTGGTGCCTAAGTTAAAGGACTGGCACTGACTAGTCATTTAGCAACAGTCCCTTCCAGCTGGTTAAGGGGCCCCAGCCACTTGTGTCAGGATCCACAACGGAAGCCCAACAAAAATTTTGTTGAATGCCCCACCAGCGACACCGGCAGGTTGACCGCATTCTGCAGTCAGCTGATGGTTCTCACTGTAATACCTTGTTTTCTTCAGGGGGCTTCACCCCCAGAACCCCCCAGGCAAGGGGCTGCACCCCCCCCACCTTTCCCACCTAAAGATTCTCAACTCCAGTCGGAGCTGATAAGGGGGGTGCAGAACCCCCAATAGACAGTACTGGGTTCCAGCGGGTCTCCCACAGTGGCATGCCAATGTAGTCACTGTGGGGGACCTCGTTGACGAAATGTCGCTGTCCGAGGGGGGGTAACCGCTTGTGTCAATCCTGTGTTTGCAGTCAAAACAGTGAATTACTTTACAAGCATGCATTTTAAATATGGTCCCATCATAAGAAGTAAAAAACTGGATTACCATAGTGGCAGATCACAGGACAGAATGACTATCAAAGAAAGGCCAGCTGAGCTAAAGCTCATTTTCTTTTTTGTGTTATTTCTTTTTGGCCCTACATGCTCAACAGCAGCCACTCCTTTAGGTTTACCAAGGCTGACCTCTGACCATGCCGTCCTCTGAGCCTCCACCTCAAATCGCAGCCAGCTCCAAGGGTAACCCGGCATAACCCTTCACCGAATGGGTCCCTCTCCTCCGAGGGGGGGAAAGCACCAGCCAAGGGAGGGGCAGACCAGCGCAACACTTGGCCCCAGGGGTGCTGCTGAGATGGACAGCTCAGTAGGACCTAGATGGCCTCAGAGAGCTGGGCAGCCGACATCTGGCTGCTGTATACAGGTATTTTCACTTTTCTAGTTGATCCCTCCTGCGTGCATCGGCAGTGCTCCTGGTCTCCACCAGAGGCCGTTGCAGTGCGACGACAACCCACTACCCACCCTAGGAGAGGAGAGCAGTCCTACAGATGCTCGATCCTCTCCTGCCCCTGCCAGCCCCCGACGTCCCGAGTCCATTCCCGAACCCGGGTCGCTGGTGTGGGCCTAGGGAAGGAACCAGCGCCTCAACCCTCTGCGCCACTGGACAGTTGGCTTCATTGTAATATCACTTGCATACATGATAAATAGTTCTTACAAAAGGAACTTCGACATGTTGGATTATTACATCTTTGACATACATGACAGCTAATAGTTGCAAAGAATTTGAATGATTGCATATTAGTCATTGCAGTGATAACATATAATGAATTATTCTTCCCTTGCCAGATTGGACACCCTCATCATGCTTTTTGTTATTTTGTTACTAACTCCCCCACCCGAACTGATCACTGCTCCCTTTACTCCTCCCTAAATATCCCACCTCTCCCCTCACATTACCAATTGCACTGTGCATCCTTCAGCTCCAAATACTGGTTTGGTTCCCTCACCCACATACCTCTCCTCACTCCTCGCTCTCGTCCTCTCTGGCTCCTACTCCTTTCACTCCAGGGACTCTCACACCTTCTAGGTGCAAGTAGTTACAGTACTTCTAGGAGAGGGTAGTGCAGCTGAGGACTTGCTAGCCCAACAAAACAGTTAGAAACAGAATACAACCACACTCCCAGAGCCAGGTTCATGTGTAGGGAAACATTTCTTCCAGACTGTGGGTAAAGTAAATAGCAAACTGCTTTACTTAGCAAATTACTGGGGGTCTGAGCAATTTTTGAAAGCTGTCTGAAATTCATTGTGATATCTGTTACCTCTCTGCTACACTAATTGCTAAATAAAGTAGTTTACTATTTACTTTATCCATGGTTTGCAGGAAATTTGTGCCTATGCAAGAACCTGGCTCTGTGAATGCAGTTGTATTCTGTTGCTAACTCTCACACCTTCTTCCTTCCCCAGCCACATTCCTCAGCTAGGCAGTCTGCTTTCTCTTTTTGCTTTCTCTCACTTTGGAACCTTCTCCCTTACACTCTCCATCTCTCCCCCCTTCCCTCTCCTTTAAGCACTAGCTTAAACTTCTCCCCATCCCATCCTACTCCTGTCAGTCCCCCCGCTGACCTTACTTTGCTAGGCTCTGCCATAACTGTGTTGCAGTCACCTGTGTACTGCCATTGCTTGAATTAGTTTGTACTCAACAGTAATTGCAATTTGTTTTATTTTTTTCCACACCAGTATTTTTGTCATGGGGAGGGGCCACAAAAAAGTAACAAAAGCTTTGGAGGAATGGAGTGAGGTGGACACTAGTCCTTTTTTGAAGGAGAGAGTCCTGAAGGGACTTGTTAATCTGAAGGTGGGCACAGCAATGGAGTACATCCAAGGGTATTGAGGAAGCTCAGAGAAATACTGGCTGCACCTGTGACAGTTCTATTTAACAGCTCACTGGAAACAGGAGTGTTTCCTGAAGACTGCAGGAGGTCAGATGTTGTCCCACTACACAAAAGTGGTAGCAGGGAGGAGGCTGACAATTATAGGCCAGTCATCCTGACATTGGTGGTGGTAAAGTTAATGGAATCACTTCTAGGCAGGGCTAGAAAGCACAGGATAAAGTAACTGCAAGATCACTTCTGAAACAAATATTGTATTTATTTGCAAGAGGATCCATATGATATTTTCTTCTTTTTATGAATTGCATTGTGTATGGTATGTCAGCTTTATCTGCTACTTTTGTAACGGTCAATATGGCTCAACAATAAACTTTACTGACTGACTGGAATCACTGCTGAAGGGAAGTATTGTGGAACATCTTGAATCTAGTGGGCTACAAAACCAAAGATAGCATGGTTTCACAAGGGGGAGGGCATGTCAAATGAATCTGATATATTTTTTTGACTTGGTGACCAAGGCATTACATCAGGGTGGAGCAGTGGAAATGGCCAACATAGATTTTTTTTTGTCTCCTCTTCTGTTCTTCCTCCCTCACTCCTGGCACCGTCCACCTCTGTGTCTGACCCTGATCTCCCTGGATTTCCCACCAAGGTGAGGCCACAGATATGACCCCCCCAGTGGAACACACATTTAGAGTACTGGTCACATCATCATGACTGGCGGGGCTCCCTGGGCTTACCCCACCTTCTGGGTGGGGCTGCTTGGGAAGCTGTTCCACGAAACACTGTCTGGTGGGATCGAGCATTTTGGGGTCACTGGTGCAGGTGTGAGACGGCGGCATTTTTACTATACGCTAGACTTGCCTGGGTTGGGGATGTGCAATGACAGCCAATGTTCGCCCACCCTCCATGAATTACAATGCCAGCGGTACCCTCAGCTTCCGCCAGAGGTTCACAGTGTGCCAGACAACCTTCCCCCTCCCCCCAGGAGGAGAGCAGTCCCTGGGATGCTCAGTCCTTCTCCCCCATGGCCAACCCTCCAACTCCTGAGTCCATCTCTGAACCTGGGATGTCAGCACCACAAGCAAACACCTTGCCACTGACCTGGTGGGTTGGCCTGGCCTACCTAGATTTCCTGAAGGCATTCAACACTGTTGCACATAGGAGGCTTATAAGCAAAACAAAAAGAAAACTCAGTACTCAAGGTTTAATTTGGTGCAAGGGTGCAATGTGTAAAGTTTACTTGGCAAGAGGCCTGACTGAGACAGGTAACCCCTAGTGCCTCAACCCTTCAACAGGTCTTCCAACGGGGACTTAAGCAAGCTGGGTAGCTAAGGAGTGGGTCCAAAGGTAGTAAACTGGATAAGAAATTGGTTAGGGGATAGGTGACAGACAGTGGTGGTAAATGGCATTCACTCCATGAAGGGAGGGTAACCAGTGGGGTGCCTCAGGGGTCAGTGCTGTGATCAGTCCTCTTTTAATATTTTTGTAACTGAGTCACTGTGGATGCTACGGTTACTACCCCTGCCTTGTGGGCTCAGACAAGGTTGAGGGGCCTGGATCTGTTTTTCCTATTAGATGGGTTCATTCCCAACAAGTGATTAAATAGTGTGGTGCCTCCACACAGAGATAAAGTTAAGTGGGCCTGATGACAAGATGATACAACCCCCTGGGATGCTGTACCTACCCACCTCCCCTCACAGTCACCCCACATATGGAATACTAGAAACAAACGCAGAATTTAAATGCACATTCACATATTGACTTTAGCAAATAATATGCACGTGCAAGATAGGCTCACAAAATAGGTTTTCAAAGAATAATAAACAATTTATTAAACAGGGTAGGTATGGGAGGGGGAAAAGGAGATATAGGATAAATAGCTTTTCAACTGTTTCAAAGCTCAACAACAACAATAACGGTGGCCCCCCCTTCCCAGCAGCAATACAAACAGTATAGCTAATCTCCCAACTGGTATCAGCTTCCCCCCAGATAGATAAAGGGGGTCCCTACTGTACTTTCTCAGTACGCAGCTGGTGAGTCAGTGCAGGCCCAATGAAGTGCAGCTGGTCGGCTGGTATTGGTGCACTTTTAAAGAACAAATCTTAACTTTGGTGGAACTATGTACAACACCCCCAGTCACAGGGCAAGCCCTGAAATTGCTCACAGTCTTGAAGATACCAGTCTTTGAGTTCTTTTCAGCCTATTTGTGGTTCTTTCTGTCTCCAGCTCTGGGAGCTCCTATCCTGAATGCTGGTTGGGTCAATCTCTTTGCTTCTTTGAAGCTCTCTCTGTTTCTCAGCAGCTCTCTCTGCTTCTCTGCAGATGTCACTCTCTGCTTCTCTGCAGCTTTGGAATGGACCAGTCTAAGGGCCAGGGCCACACAACTCAAGCACCCATCCAGTAAAGCTGCCAACTTTCCATGGCCTAAAACTGGGATGGTTCATTCTGACCATGACCCCCCCCCCACCACCACCGTGTCACTCCCACAGTCCCCGCTGCAGACAACACTGCACACAGTCAATTTAATTTTGGTGCTTGCTCTGACCACGTCTCCCCACAGTAACACCAGTAGCAAACATCCAGATTAAAACACTACATTATTCTGCTGCAGCAAGTTCCAAATCATGATGTACAGAAAGTTCATTAGAAGCAAACCTTTGCTAAATTGTGATCAGACATTTGAGCTGCATGTATTTCTTCTCCTGACAATCCCATCCAACCCATTCAAACTCACCTCACCTCATTTGCTGAGCAAACTTCACTTCACTGACTCCCACCACCACACCAGATTGTTTTCACACATTTCCCTACAGCTGATCAGATTCAGGTACCTTAGTTCACTGCTGCTCGTCTCTTCTCTGTCTGTAGTCCCTCTCAGCTACTGGCAGACAGACGTCCACATGTGCTTGTTTGCACTACTACCCAATCTAATCTAAACGGAAGGAACATGCTTTACTGTGCTCCCACTGACGTGGTTGTGATGCAACACAGATGTAAGGGTAGAAGTTGAAACTGCTGTCCAGCCCAAGCAGTGCCACAGTGGTGCAGAAATAACTGTCACTCACGGATTAGCAGTCAGCAAAAAAAAAGCGACAAAACTGGGACACGTAAGCAAAACCAGGACAAAAGTGATATTTTGCAAAACTTGTGGGGACACTGGGACATGCTGCCTAAAATAGGGACTGTCCTGGGAAAATAGGGACTATTGGTAGTTTTACCATCCAGGCATTCAGCCCTCAGGGTGTGATGATAAGCAGTGCCCAGCTGTGACAATGCCCAGCCACCTCCCCAAACTATACGCTGGCTTCTTATCTCCTGGATCTCACGAATGCAGTCTTCGGCCACACTGCCAACTAGCAGCTGTGGCACAATTATTCAGGCAACTGGATTACCTCCTATGGCTGTAAGCAGGAATCAGTCTCTCTTTGCAGGTAAACTGACTCTGTTCAACAAAACAAAACAGCACCTGAATTCCCTGGCAGCTTCTTACAGATATTGGAAACGGAAAGGAGTTCCTCCTGGGTGGATGGCTGTGGAAGCCCCAGGAAGGCCTCCAACCTTTTGCAGACAGACAGTCCAAGCTCTCCTTTCAACTGCCGTCAACTTCTATGTTTCTATGTTTCATTCTGAGAGCTCCAGGCAGTCTTCTCTGAGCTGAATCTACTCCCCAGGGTCTGAAGGAATCAGAACAGCATCCCATTGGCCAAGCAGGCTGTCAGTTCACCATATTAGTATGTAGAATGTTCACTCAATGCCTTACTGGCTGGACAGAAAGGCACCAAGAGACAGTCCTCTCCTTTTCCCAGGAGCCCCCAGATTGTAGTCCTCTGAGCTTCTCGATCTCCCATTGGCTGTTTGGCAGATCACAGGTGGCAAATAAGGCTGCTGCAGTTCTGTTTACAGGCAGGCAGTCCAGAAGCCCAACTTTAAGTTTCTTCTACACGGCTTCCAAATTGTTTTACCTTTGGCTGCCCCATGGTTTGGTAGCTGCCCCTCTGCCCTATTGTCTGGTGGCAGAGTGGGGCTTGGAAGAAACTCTGCCTACCAGTTGCCAGCACCACAGCACTGCCCTGCCGAGGAAGCAAGCAGAGCATTGTATTTATAACAGCCAGGCTGCTTCTTAAAGATATATCTAGCTTAAGAGCACTTCAACAGACTTTATTTCTGTCCCCCTTCCCCCAGTATACCTCTGGACCCCATTGCTGCTGCAATGTCCCTGGGGACACAAAGGGGAACACTGAACATGAGCCACCGGAGTGGTTTTAACCCTAAGTGCCATAACGCTTCTACAATGTGCATGGCATCCGCCAGCTCACACGTTTGAGCAGGAGCCAGCTCAGACGTGCACTCTGAGCTACGCGGTGCTCATAGAGACTCTACCACCAACCTGACAGCTTTACTTTATACACAGCTCCTCTGGTCCCCCACAGGATTTCAACACTGGGGGACAGCAGGAGCAACAAAGGAGTCACCAAAGGACTGGGACTGGTGGGATCAGACAGCCAGGAGGCAGACACGGTAAGCCCCACCAGTGGGGGGGTTACATTCTTATAAGTGACATTGCAGAGGAGCTGGAAGCGAAGGTCTAGCTCTTTGCAGATGACACCAAAATCTGCAATAGGGTGGACACTCCGGGAGGGTGGAAAGGATGAACAGATACCTGAGAAAAACTAGAGGAGTGGTCAAGGGTGTGGCAACTGGGTTTCAATGAGAAAAAGGTCAAAATAATGTACTTAGGGCACAGAAACCCAGGGGCGGAGTACAAAATGGATGGGGTGGTATTGATGACCACCAAGCAGGAAAAAGACCAGGGGATAATCATATCAGATGATCTAAAGGTGGCCAGGCAGTGTGACAAGGCAGTAGGGAGGGCAAGTGGGATGCTGAGGTGCATAGGGAGGGGTATCACCAGCAGAAACAGGGAGTTGGTGTTGCCTCTGTATAGATCTCTGGTAAGACCCGACTTACAGTATTGTGTCCAGTTCTGAAGACCATACCTCTAGAAGGACACAGACAGGGTGAAAGCGGTCCAGAGGAGAGCAAATAAAATGGTGCAGGGTCTGCATCAAAAGCCCTATGAGGAGAGACTAAAGGACCTAAATGTGTACACCCTGGAACAGAGGAGGGAAATATGATAGAGACCTTTAAATACCTCATGTGGATAAATAAAGTACAGGAGAGGAATATTTTTCAGAAGAAAAGGTGCTCAAGAACAAGGGGACATGCTATGAAGCTGGAGGGGGGTAGATTCAGGACAAATGTGAGGAAGTACTTTTTCACAGAAAGAGTGGTAGATTCCTGGAACAGCCTTCCAGCAGAGGTTGTGGGGGAAGAAACAGAAGTGGGGTTTAAGAATGCTTGGGATGAGCACAAAGGAATCATAGTGGAAAGGGAATAGGGAGGCAGAAAATTGTATGTAGCCACCAGTCTCTGGTGTCTAGGGGTATGATGGCAGCAGTCCAAGGGGAGAGGAGTGACCACAACAGCAGAAACACTTTCTCAAGTGGCATACATTTACACAGGCCATGGCTGAAGAACAGGGTGCCAAATGACACTCTACAGTGCTGAGCTGAAGGAGAAAACAGTTTAAATGAACAAAATCACTCTTGTAGCTAAAGAAGCAGGGGATCCCTTTTAATAACTCAGTCAAAACATGAGTACTCTATGGAGCAATTGATAAGCTAAAACGGTGAGGAAACAGCACATTATTCAGGACCACATTGGTCACGTACATAGTACAGTCTCGGGACTGTAGAGGTCACACAAATCACTGAGTCCATTTACTTAGAGTCCATTCACAGGGCGTGATCCTGGATGACCCCAAAAGTGTTGCATGCAGCTCAGTTCATCCTGTACAGAAAACAACTGTGCAAACACTGTGAGGTAGCTTTCCTCAGAGACCTAAACAGTTCAAACCCCTTACTCTCCCTTGTTCTGACCACTCAAATCGAGGCCATTGGATATACTGCATATGAGGCTTTTTTCACTTTGCAGGGCAGTCCAGCTCACCTCAAAATTAGGGGCTGACTGCTCCCTCATGGCTCACCATCTCCCAGGCTCAGCTATAGCAACCTTGGGGCCATTTCTCTGCTGTCCAAATGTCCACTTCCTTCTCAGAGCCGACCTGACACTCCACGGCCACCTCCATCCATAACTTCACTCACAGATCTTCTCAGGCACCAGCTCATGATCCACCCCATGAACCAACCTTTTTCTAGCTGGCACTTCACTTTCCCTCGACCTTAGAGCAGACCCAGTACCACCTCCAGACAAGGCAGGGATGAAGTTTGCCTCCCAGGGTAACCACCCAGGGCTCTGGTGAAATGACTGCTGCCATGTCATACTGGGATCTCCACTGCCACCACACAACCAAGGAAAACTGTCCCGCTGCTCAAGCAGGCAATCCACTGTGCTTGATCCCTATCCTATCCCATCCTATCCTATCCTCTCTCTCTCCCTAAGTTCCTGTACACCCCTTATATCCCCAGTCTGTCCCTCCCTGCATGTCTGTGAAATACAGTCCCAAGGGCAGCAAAACTGTTAACTCTTCTTCTGGGGCAGAGACAAAGATTCCTGAAAAGCAGTACTTTTAAATGGTGCAACATGCAGTAAAAAGGATCGCCCAAACCTTGCATGGGGGTTATATCTCTCTTCAAGAAACTCCCAGCCCAATTGTACTTTAGTTAACCTTTTATTGTGGTGACATCTCCAGACCAGCTGGCTGGGGTCCTAGGGCTAGGACTGTAGCCAGCTACCCTGAGAGCTATTTGCTACAGTAAAAAATTTCATCTAGAAATCTATTAACAGGAGTTTCTTGAGTCAGATTACTACATTTTGAACTGTTGGAATGGCAAGCCTTTCACCAGCACCTTCCCTGCTTCTCCAGTGTGTGTGTTTGCTCACCTGTACTTTACTTCTGGGTTACACCTCTCCCCTCTCCAAACACTCTCCATCCTCAGTGAGCTTAAAGGTGCCATCAATCACCCTCCAAGAGGCCCAAGCAAGTGGGGAATGCACAGTCCCCCTCCCACTAAGCCTCAGGAGAGCTTAAGGCTGTAAGCCCAAAGGCAGAAATAATAAAAGTCAAAAGGTACCCAAACTACCTGGCTCAGGTCCCTTATAATGCCCAAGCCCACCTTCCTGAGCACCCACTCATTAGACCTAATGGACAGTTTGCCTAAGGCCCGGGGTGGTGTCCCAGTCTCAAACCACGGAGCAAAACTTAGACCCACACTGCCTGAGCACTGCCTGCTATCCATACTGGACTCCCTCTTCTCATCTAGCACCAGTCCCCCCTTTTTAAGCATACAGCACTCTTCTACAGGGTGCAAAAGCTCAAATAGCTAAGCAGGCCATAACATTACTGTATGCACATTTGTAACAGTATTCAGTCTCAGATATTTAAACATGATCAAATAACATCTTAATTAAAAGTTAACAATTAGAACATAACAGTTTTCAAATAGAAGAGCAACTCCAACCCCCAAAGTCTCAGATCCCAGTTCTAAACAATAACAGAGCCACTGAAAGTGGCTAATCTCACCTATTTCACAGTCCATGGAGAATTAGTCATCACCGTTCCGGGGGGCTATGTCATGACTGCATTCCCAACTACTGCAAAAATATTCAGGATTGGGCTTGGTACATGGGCAACCATAGGAATCCACAGCAGCTTGGTAATAACATTGTAGGACGACCATCATTGTCCTGGAGCATGGTATAATTTTTATACTAGATTAGCCCCTTGAAAGCACTCTTGGCATATATGCCCTTTGTTATCCGCTGGGCCTCCTGCTAGGAATATATGGGGATGCCAGCATGCAAGTTATGCTTTCAGCTAATCTTACAAAGGATGCCTTAGAACACCTAATCTTACCTCTTTTTCTCAATAATGTCACACACACACACACACACACATTCAGGCAGGTATGGATAATCAAAGTGTGGGAATTCCTGCTTTACATGCCACCTCACATGCCACTCAGCTTGCGACCATTCAGGGAAACTTCGAATGGTCATCCTAGGGGCCTGTCCTTGTGGGAGCCACACACTGTTCTTATATTCCCTCTCCTGACAGTGGCATTCTTCTGCCATCCCATGGCAATCTCTAGGCTGGGAATTAGGGTACTCTCATGACCTGAGTCCTTGGCAGGCATTAACATCTTCACCGAATAAAGTGATGCAGGGCTCCCATCAGAGTTCCAGTTGTCCTCCCCCTATAGTCTCGGCTTGAACTTTGCTCTCACCAGCATTCTGACTCTTCAGCTGGGCACTTCCTTGTTTCTCTGCTGGAGGATTCTGTTGGGTATCAGATGAGGGAAGTGCTTTGGAAGTCACAACCTCCCTACTTTCACATTTGAACACAGTCCATGAGGCAGAAACAGTCTCAGCTGACTCTTCAGCTGGGCACTTCCTTGTTTCTCTGCTGGAGGATTCTGTTGGGTATCAGATGAGGGAAGTGCTTTGGAAGTCACAACCTCCCTACTTTCACATTTGAACACAGTCCATGAGGCAGAAACAGTCTCAGCTGACTCAGCATGGGTGGGTTCACTTCGGGGACTGCCAAAGCCAAAGTCCGCTGGAGTCAGCAATTGTTCAGAAAGTGCAGTTATCTGGGTTGTTTGACCTCTCCCATAACCTCAGCCCCACACTCCACTCTCCATGGGGGCATCTTCAGGCACAACGACAAGTACAGCAGCCATATCTTCCCATCCTCCCAAGCTGGTATCCTCAGATGTCAGGGAGGTACTGGATTGGCTAAGTTCCAAGTCAGCCACACTGGGGCCACTACAATGAGTACAGATGGGCAGCAACACTACTCCCAGGCCCTTATAGTGACACTGGAGACATTCTGCAGGTGCAGTCATCTTTTCCACCTGCTCCCACGTCTAGGAGAACATCTAAGGGGGGCATGGTGACTCCCGATGGTGCAGGTACTCAAGCCAACTTGAAACACTAAGTTCTCTGGCAAACATAAAACAAAGACCACAATCACAAGAGTCAAATCTCCAGCCAAGTCCAACTGGCACTCCATTCCTCAGTTGCAAGCAGAGACAACAGAAAATGTGGCTCCGCCCCACCAAAACCTGGCAGTCCAATCCATGATTCTCACTTTGGTCCATTTGCATGGTACTCACATGGACCAGGCACAGGATTCCATCTCGCAGACCTGCTGGTGCACCACAGTCCATCCAAAAAGGTGAACTGTCCCAATCCAAGGTGCCATAATGATTGCGCAACAACTTAAAACAAGTTTTCAGGCACATCCAACAACTTCATGCAGCACAAAATTTGGGCTCCAGAAGAGCTGCAAACACCCCAAAATAAATCCTGGATGTGCCCCCAAGTTGTAGCCCCTCCTCCAGTGTCTAGGGCATTAGTTCTCACACTTTATGATAGTGAGCCTCTCCCAAGCGATGGAAAAGATTTCAAGCCTCCCTCAAATTTGGAAAAAACCTTTTGCCTCCCCATAGAAAATAAATCATATTTTGCTCAGCACACCAGGGATAAAGGGAAACTACAGTAATAAAGTTGACTGAGTATATTCTCTTTTTATTCAACTTATTGTTCTCCACCCCTAACCCCACACACCAAGTTATCCTTGTCACTCCGTTTTTCTGACTCTTGGGCCCTTGCTCTGTTTTCTCTCTGCCTGGAACAACTAACATTGCCACTTCATCTCTCCTCCTCTTACCCTGTAGTTAAGTAACTTCCTGTACCCTTGCCTCAGGTCACACCTGAAACAAACACTGGCTCTGTGTGCCTTTCACAATCACTCATTTTCATATAAACACCTAGGCCCAGATATTCAAACTGCACCAGGCTGTGGCGCAAGCCCAGGTGCAGCTTAATTTGGCTGCGCAGGGGTATGAACTGGGCGATATTCAACGGAGCTGTGCCATGGCTCAGCAGCGTTGAATATCTCACCCTGGCCACCCACAGTGCACATGGTGCAGTCACACTGCGCCAGCGCCAGTGGCCAGAGTGGAGCATGGGGATGCGCTAGCACAAGTTCCATTGCGCAAGGGACAGCAACCGCAATATTCGAAAGTAGACATGCAAATGGGGCCATAATGTATGCAAAGGCGCATGGGGCCATTTGCATGTCATTATGGCCCCATTACATGCAGGTGCGCCGATCCCCCGAGACTTGCGCCTGGTGTATTGCCAGGCAGCAGCTGTCGGGGACCGGCCTCTCTGCAGCGATGGCAATATGCTCCTGGCCCGATCACGGGCTACAGTAAAGAAAAATACGTCCCTGGTGATCCAGTGGACCTGCCCTCCGATCGCTGGCTAAGTAAAGAAATAAAAATCATCAATAGCCCTGGTGGTCCAGTGGACCCCCCACCCACCCACTGAATCCCATTGCCCTCCCCCGGTCAGCTGCAGGTGGCAGCACCCCACCCACCAGCCGCGCCGACTGACTACTGCCGGTTGTGGCGCCCATTGGTCCACGGTGTAGGTACGAGCATGCAGTTTATGTCAGTATTTTAGCATATTCCAGATATGTGAATGGATCCCATCTCATATCTGGAATGTGTAGTACGGTATATTGCATGCCCATTGGCTCATGTTGTGGACTAATGGCGACAGCCCCATTGACAGTGCCAGTCGGCAGGCGGCGGGCGGCAGGCGGGTAGTGCTACCGCCCGCCGCTGACCGGAGGAGGAGCGGGGCGGTGGGATTCAGTGGGCGGTGGGGTGGGGGGGTCCACTGGACCACCAGGGCAATTGATGATTTTATTTATTTGCTTAGCCCGCGATCGGGCGGCAGGTCCACTGGACCACCAGGGATATTGTGGAGTATATTTATTTACTTTGCCCACGATCAGGTGGGCAGCGGTCCACTGGACCACCAGGGATTTTGGATGAATCTTTTTCCTCTGATGCCCGCAATCGGGCATGGTGGGGGCGCCACCAAGGAGGTGCAGCCGGAGCTCGGGTGGCCACCCACAGGTGTCAGCTACCGTGTTGCACCCTGCAATGCAGCAGCTCACCTGTGGGTGACCATCCGTTGTTCCTTTTTTTTTGGGATCAACTTTGTGCTGGCGCAGGTAGGGGTTGCGCATGCATGGCTCCGCACATCCCGGCTGAATATCAGGATGTGCAGGTATGCAGAACCTCCTCCACCTGCATACATTACTGATGAGCTCCGGTGCATCGGGATTTGTGCCACGCACTTTTCCCGTTTGAATATCATGTTGAGGCGCATCAGTGGGTTGTGCATGGTGCAACACTGTTGCACCATGCGCAACCCTTTTGAATATCTGGGCCCTAGTGTAGAAATAAGCCCTGAGTCAGTGTACCTTTCTCAGTCGCTTATTCACCTATAATCACCTGTTGTACAAACAAAGCCTTGGGTCTGTGTGCCTTTCCCAGTCACCAGTTTACATATAAATAAACACCAAAAAACAAGCTTTGGCTCATTGGGCCTTTTCTGGTCACCAGTTTGTGCATAAGTAAAGAAATTCAGCTGTCATTATCCGTATTTAGTTTGCTTCATCCCGTCACACAAAACATCCAACATTCTAAAATTTAAATACTATACATTCTCAGACTTGACTGGGCCTCCCCTGAAACAGTCCAGGAGCTCCCTTGGGAAGCTGGCCTCACCATTTGAGAACCACTGGTCTAAGGGTATGATGGTGGCAGTCCAAGGGGAAGGGGGGCAATCACAGCAGCAAAACACTTTTCTAGGCGGCCTACATTTACCCATGCCATGGCTAGAGACCAGGGTGCCCACTGACCCCTATGGTGCTGGGCTGAAGGAGAAAACATCTGTTAGAGTAAACAGTTCAAATGAACAAACCACTCCTGCAGCTGAAGAAGCATGTGATCCCTTTTAATAACTCAATGAAAACATGAGTACTCCATAGAACAATTGATAAGCTAAAACGGGGAGAAACAGCACATTATTCAGGACCATGATGGTCACATACATAGTACAGTCTCTGGCCCATAGAGGTCATACAAACCACCGAGTCCATTTACTTAGAGTCCATTCATGGGACATTATCCGGATGACCCTTAAAGTGTTATGGGCAACATATTTCATCCTGTAAAAACAAAATTGCAAACACTGTGAGGTAGTTTTCATCACAGACCCAAACAGTTCAAACCCCTGATTCTCCCTTGCTCTGACCACTCAAATTGGGGCCATTGGCTATACTTCACATGAGGATCTCATCACTCTGCAGGGCAGTCCAGCTCGACTCAAAATTCAAGGCTGGCTGCTCCCTCACGGCTCACCATTTCCCAGGCTCGGCTACGGTGTACACCTCAGGGCCACTGTTCAGCTATCTAAATGTCCCGCTTCTTACTCGAGGCTGGCCTGACACTCCATGGCCACCTCCATCCATAACTTCACTCACAGACCTTCCTAGGTGCCGGTTCATGATCCACCCATGAACCATCCTCCTACTATCTGGCACTTCACTCTCCCTCTGACCTTACTCTGGACCCACTACCACCTCCAAACAAGGCAGAGATGGAGTTTGCCTTCCAGGGTCTCCACCTGGGGCTCGGGCTAAACATGCTGCCATCATGTCATATCAGGATCTCCACTGCCATCACACCACTGAGAAAAGCTATCCTGCTGCTTGAGTGGGTAATCCATCCCACTCAGTCCTTGTCCTCTCTCTCTCTCTCTCTCTCTTTCCCTAAGTTCCAAAGTAGCCCTTATATCCCCAGACTGCCCCTCCCTCCATGCTTGTGAAAGACAGTCACAAGGGCAGTAATACTGTTTACCCTTTTGGGGCAGGGACAAAGAGTTCCCCAAAACAGTAATTTTAAATGGTACATGACCAGTGCACAAAATGACACCTCCAAATTCTACAGGGGGATTACATGTAGACTGGGCAGGTCTGATGTAGCAGTGTAGGTGGGGAGAAATGGGCAGACTAGATGTATCAAGCGGTTCTTATCTGCCATCAAATTCTATGTTTCTATCTCACTCTGTTGCACATATTTGCTACCCCATATCCAACCTCATGGGTCTACCTCATCACTGTACTGGTATCCTGTTATTTTGTACGCTGTTTTGCACTATGCTTTGTGCCTTATCGCTGAAACTGTGTTGATTTGCGATTTGTACTCCTCTTCCCCTCTCCCCCAAGGTTGCATCTGGAAATGAGCCTTGGCTCAGTGTGCCTTTTCTGTTTATCATTTTTTAAATAAATAAATACTAACTGTATTGTGCAGTATTGTATATTTTGTATATATTAATTTCTCACATAGTAAAATATGCAGCTATGCATACTTTAAAGGACTGCTTAAGCACCATCAAACTGCACTTGCCATTTGTAAATGTTCTGACCAGTATTTAACTGTTTTGGCATTTTACTCCCTATTGCAATTGTTATATTGTAAAAATTGTGACTTCAGTTTTGCATTTGTACTGCTTGATTGTCTAAATGTATTCGTCCAGGGTTGCCCTAAAAAATGGGCTCTGCAGCCTATCCAGTTACCAAATAAATTGAATTTGAAATATTAAGCAACAATTCTGCAGTCATTAATAGGCTGATAGGAGGGTAGTGCCCTGGTAGCCTGTTGCACAAACCAAGATGTTGGAGCATATTGAAAGGGTAATTTCCTTTCAATGAGGGCCCTAGAAACCAGAAGGCAAAGGCTACTTTGGCCACACAACTCCTGCTGCCCTTATTAGTGTACAGGAGTGTGGCATATCTATTTGCTAACAGACATCTTCTAGAAAAACTGGACGTTATCTGTAGCAGACTAGTGAGGGTCATACTCAGGTGCCCTATGACACCCATCCTTGTAAAATGTTTGTAAAGCTAAAATGAGAATCATTGCAGACACAGAGAAATAAGCTAGGAGCTATAACACCATGCAACATACTAAATGGAATTATCTCTGGATATGATGACAAGTTTGTATTATTTCCATTGCACAAATATCAAATGGAAGATGTTAAGAACAGAGGCGTAAGAATACCAAAATAACAATGAACTATGTTAAACGTCAATTGCATATTGAGTTCCAGCAACATTGAACAAGTTGACTCCAGAAACCAGAAGATGTAAAAACCTTCATGGTTTTAAGTATGCAATAGATAGGGAATATGCAGAAAATTGTAACTGTACTCGATAGATCAATGAATACTCAGATTAACTGATGCTTAGTTGACTAACAGAAATTCAGTCAAACCAAATCTAAAGCCAGCCCATTGGTGCAGTGGTAGTACTACCACTCTCAACACTGGCAATCCGGGTTCCGAAGTGAGCCCAGATCACTGGGGGCTGGCCGAAGGATAGAGGTTAGAGCATCCCTCAGGACCCTCACCTCCTCCAGGGGAGACAGGACCACTGCCTATGCTGCAGTACTACCACCTAGGTGACCATGGGTGGCAGAGCAGAGGAGGCAGTCAGGTTAGTATCTGGATGACAGCTGGCCCATACACTAATATGCCATTGCACATGCTTGTGCTTGGGCCCTTACATGCCATCACCCTGTGGGGATGTAACTAGTTAACCAGGAAAAAAAACCTGGTATTCACAGTTGATGGGTTCCCGGTGGTGCTCCTGGAACCCGAGCAGCAGTCACCATGCTACAAGTCACCTGATAAATCTATGAGTATCGGGGGCTTGGTCACCCCCCACCCCACTGTAGGGGGAAAACACAGCTCCATGGAGGGGCCAAAGATTGCAAGGTATAGCAAGGACCTAGAACATCGGAGAGGAAGGGATATAGAAAAGTATGCATAAAAAAAAAAATCTAAAAGCTTTATTTGACTAGAAAAACTGTATTTTCTCTATTACTAGCTAATTCATAGGACTGTGTGTGCTGGTTCAGGCTGCTCTAAAATTAAGACTATCATCAGTCTATATCCCGGTCATCCTTAAATGGTCAGGTGTGGAAATTAGTTCTTAATATGAATAAGGATAAACTACACTAAACACTGGAATTCTTCAGCAAAAAAACTGCTTTTATTTGCCAGTAACATCCACACTTAATATGAGGGTGACAGTTTTGTGGCTGTCGCCACTTCTTCAGGCTCCTTATTATATTTTTCTTCTCCTCAACCTCTGTCCTTATCTCTCCCTGGAGTGGCAAACATCAATATCATCCCAGGGTTTTGGCAGAGCAGAGTACCTGGTGTCTCCTGGATGCTGGAGCCAGCTTATGTAACATAGAGATTGGAACATGAGTAAAAGAGAATAACACAGGGCGAATATTTCATTATTGAATGTACAACACTGTATGGGCCTGAAAAAGTGGCGATAGCCACAAAACTGTCACCCTCATATTCAGTGTGGATGTTATTGGCAAATAAAAGCAATTTTTATGCTGAAGAATGCCAGTGTTTAGTGGAGTTCATCCTTATTCATATTACGAATTGATTTCCTAGCTAATTCATAAGTTTATAACCACTAGAAAGGTTTGATTTGTACATGTAAAACATTATAATGACATGAATGCTGAAATTGTGGATTTGGCCTGTTTGGTGACTGAATAATTGAAAGTCAACTAAAAATAAATTCAAATGGGGTAAGGAATTAATGGTGTACAGGCTTAAAGCATATCTTGTATTCTATATCATACGTCATGTTAGCATACAGTATTTATATAATATGTATTTCTCTTTATGAAACTGTTTGGAAACTTAATTACAGTATGTGTACAGGACTACTTTGAAAATAGGACCATCTGGTCCTAAAAATGCTTTTCACACCAGAAGAGTACAATAGCATTCAATATCCTTTGAACTGTGGTACAGCAGCTTTTCAGTTAGGATGGAAATCCATGCACAATAACGAGTAACCATATACTATATACATGGTTCCCTAATAGTCAAAATGGAAACATGTTTGATTCTTCCCGGTTAAATAAATATTTTTTAACAGGCATCTATTAGGCTAGCCCCACAGTCAGTACAAGAATTTTATTATATTCATTTATTGAATTTTGTTGACCCGGTAGGTGCACTGAGACTAGAAGTCCCTTTTTCAGGGACGACCGTGGAGGAGGGGGGATACAGATGGTAACCAACTGAAATTGAACCAGATTAAGCTGTTGGTGGTATTTTTTTAGTGAATGTGGGAAAGTTGGCCAAGACACTGGGGAAATTCCCCTAATCTGTGGTAGGGGGTGCTGTTGGATGTCTGGATGGAGGTGGGAGTCGGCAGTCCTGAGTTGTAGCTGACTGTGGAAGGAGCAGGGGGGTTAGCTCTCCTCCCTGTCTCAGCATCCTCAGGAGCTATTGCAACGGAGCCTCAGGGCATAGTTCATTTAGAAATTGATGGTGTATCCTTTCCAGATCTCCCTAAAATGGCAATGGATGCTGCGGACAATTTATTTCTGGAATTAAAATCGAACAAAAGGCAACTGATGGATATTACTGCAGCACAGGAGTCTCTTTTATTGTCTAAAGGCTTTGCAGCAACAACTGACATTGCTCCTGCTTCTGAGATTTCATTGTTGGATCAGATGGACCTTGACTCGGCACTCCCCCCCTGGACAGACCTCTGAAGTGATCCTAGACCAACCAGTGGATGAGGGCCTTTCTGGTGAGTTCCCCCAGAGCCTGTCTGCTTCTTTGGCAGATGTGCTGCATATTTGTGGTGATAGTATACCTACTTATGGTGGACTGCGGTCTCCTTGCCCGTGATTGTCCACACTTGCAGCGGAAGATGAAAAGAAATGAAAATGGGGGGGGGGGTGAGTACATTTCCTGAAGGTTTGGGCCTTAGTCCAACTACAATTAGGTCTGTGATTCGTTCTGAGGATTCTACAGCCCAGACACCCAGAGGGGGTTTGATTCCTCTACATTCTATGGCTGACTTAGTACATGGGGTGAGCTGATCTCCAGAGAGGATCTTAGAAAGGGCCGCGGCTGGCAACAGCTGCAAGATGGGTCTTAGGCCTCTGACCCGACTGTCCTGATCTTGGGCATTATACAGAGCTTTGCTCTGGTGGTACATCTTGCTTCTCCACTGCAAGGTGCTCCAAGTTCGGCTGGTGAGACTGAGAAGGTTGGAAAGGGGCTTCCTGAGGTACCTAGTTCTGTTATTGGTGGTATTCCTCCACAATCTCCTATGGAGGTCTCGCTTATGACTGCTGATTCACTTGACTCTGGGGCTATTGAACATAGTTCTGTTCCTAAGGTAGTAACTTCTGGAGCCCTAACCTTTGCTAGTTTGTTTCAAAAACCACTTGAACTGGCAAAAAGACAGACTGCAGTTCATCTGTGGTCTTTGGGTCGATCTGAGGAAATTCCTGATTGCTTTTATATTGGGAAAGTATTACTGAAAGAATCTATGGGTTTCTTTCTAGCTCAGGTGTATACTTTAATCCACACCCCTGGGTATAACTCTTCTGATATTAGTTTCAGATCCCAGGATTTTCTGGACATTTTTTGGATACGCTATGCCCAGCTGAAAACTAACCCCCTCTGGCAGGATTTTTAGGCAATTCCTCTGACTAAATAGACTTTCAAAGTTATCACTGTATTTCGGAATGAGGGGGTTAATGTTACAGACATTATCTACTGGAGAAGAGATGCAAAATAAAGGTGACCCATAACCTATTATGGATGATGAGGGTTTTTGGAATGGGGGATGGCATTTCAAGATTAACCTACCCCAAATGGATGTTGGACTCACACATTTACCAAACTGTTTTTTCTTGGGTCGGGATAAGGGATTTGTCTTTTACCCGGGCCAGCCTCATCATTGTTACAAATGTGGCTCGGCTAGACACATCAGTCATACTTGTGATGTGGTAAAGTGCTCTCAATGTGGAGAGATGGGTCATTCAGCCATGCATTGTTATAGTACCCCCACCTGCTCCTTGTGTGAGGGGGATCATTTCTTTTTGGTTTGTCCATGGGCTGCTCATAATACTTCTCATTCTGATTTTGCAGTTCAGGATTGTTGTCTTAATACTGCCACTAGACCATTTTGGTCTCAGCCTCCCCCCCCACCGCAGTACGATTCCCCAGGGACCACCTGTAGTTTCTGTTCAGGTTTTGCCTGACTTGATGTCCCTTGTGCATGTTTCTGAAACCACTGTTTTAGTTCCTCCTGGTTCTACCACTGCTGTAGTTGTTCAGGGGCTGGACCCAGTACCGGTTTTACCTCCTGGTGTGCCTGACATAATGCCTCCCCCTTTGCCTCCTGGAGATGGCTTTTTACTTCCAAAAAAATGGACGGGGAGTTTACGTCATAGACAGTCAGTTAAGCCTCCCACCCCTGTGCTAGAGGATGTTGTTCCTTTAAGTAACAAATTTCCTGTACTACCTACTGATGAGGCTGATCTAGGGTCAGAGTCTGACTCTGTCTCATTACCTTCTTCATTGGTGACTGAAAGGACTTCTGAGGGTGAGATGATGCAGGATACTCTGGCTGATACAGTGAAGAAAAAATGCATAGGGACGAGGGCCTGGCTCAAGTCTCACCCAGATGCGATGCCCCCTGACTGATTCTCTTTTCCCTGGCTCAGTCACTGTATGATTTTTCTTTTGCCTCTCTCAATGTTAATAGCATAAAGTCTGAATGGAAGCAGATCATGACATTTGCTTATTTTTCTACTTATTTGTTTGGCATTATTTTTTTTTCAGGACACAAGATTGCACACTCTGGCAGAGATGGAGGAGGAAGGTATATTGGTCCCTAGGGCAGGATGTTTGTTCTGGAGGGGATATTGCAGTTTCTAAACCAACAGCTAAATCAATCCATCAGGTTGATGTGGACCCCGGGAGTGATCTCTTGTTGGACCTTGATATTGGGTTTTTGTCCCTCCATTTGATTAATATATATGCGCCCCAAATGAAAACTTCTAGGGCTTCTTTGATCCAGAAGCTCCGGCCCTACCTTTTTTCCACCAGGCATATTATATTTGTGGGGGATTTTAATTGTAGTCGCCATCTTACAGACAAGGGGATCCACTCCACAAAAATGTTTAGTGATGCCTCTTTTTGGACTCTATAGTTAATCAGGCCTCTATGGTTGATGCTTTTACTATTGGGGGGAGAGTGCCACAGCGAAAGTATTTCCGAGGGTCCTTAAGCACCAGGATAGATTACATTTTTATTTCGGCTGCCTTGGCTGTTCAACGGCTCCTCACTACCCAGGTGATATCTTCAGACAATGCTTTGCTTAGTTTACTGGTCTCTAATTTTGTTCATATGGGTAGAGGACCAGGGTATTGGAGGATTAATATGACCCTGATACAGAATGCAGCCATTTTTCAGGGTTTACAGGCAGTTTTGGTTGCCAGGAAATCAGTTTCTTTCTTGTATGATTCCCCTTTAGACTGGTGGTTTACTACTAAATCTGATGCACAGGCATTTTTTCAGAAAATGGGGTGGCTATCAGGGAAGTTGAAGTCGGACCAATATGCTTACTATAGGTCCTGTCTTCTTCAACTTTCTTCCCTGCATGAGGCCTCAGAGGGGGATTATTCTGAAGACATACGGATATTGACAGCCCAACTTGCCTCCCTACAATATAATAGATTGAAATCCCTGGAGGCTGAACAACACTTTGGCACTCAAGGCAAATTGGTTTTTGTGAGCCCATTTGAATTTTGCCAGAAGCAATCCTTATTGAAGCAGATCAATAGTGTCCTGTTGCAGGATGGTTCTCTGGTCACTAACAAAAAGGATGTTCTTGCTGCAATAGATGTTTATGTGGCTGCCTCCTTATGCACACCTTCTTCTCAGACCTTGGTCTCGGAAGTCTTATTATGGATAACACAAAGTGCCCTTCCACAGCTGTCAGATATGGACGGATTGTCTCTTGTCGCCCCTATTTCTCAGGGTGAGCTTCTTGCTGTTATTGCACAGCTAATGTCCGGTTCTTCCCCAGGTATTGATGGCTTACCTTATGAAATATATAAATTGCTTTCTCCAACTCTTCTACCAGAGTTGTTGGTAATTTTCTTTTGTCTTCTTACTGCCCCTTTTATACCTTCCCATATGTCTACCGGTCTTATGGTTTTGTTATATAAATCTGGTGATAGAGATCTCCTCTCCAATTGGAGACCTATCACTCTGTTGAATGCTGATTATAAGATTTTTATGAAACTTTTGAGCTTGAGATTGGCTCCAATTCTTACCCATATTATACATCCCTCACAGATGTGTATTGTCCCAGGGAGGTCCATAACAGATAATTTAATAATGATTCGGGAAGTTTTAGACCACGTCAGGAGGGTGAAGTTTCAGGATTTTTGATGTCTCCTGACCAGGCCAAGGTCTTTGATAGGGTTTCACATGATTTCCTTTGGCTTTGTTTGGCTGCTTATGGGTTTCCGAGTGCTTTTATTCAGATTTTAAAAGCCTGTTATGCTCAGGCAGAGGCTGTTCCTTTGGTGAATAGCTGGATGGGGGTCAGTTGTTTGGTAGTTCGGGGGGTCTGACAAGGGTACCTCATTAGTCCGGCCTTGTATATTTTGTCCATTGCTCCCCTTTTACATTGGCTTAGTAATTCCATGTCTTTTCTTGGGTTTTCCTTTTCCAGTATGTCCTTTGAATTATGTACATTAGCTTATGCAGATGATTTTATTTTATTTTTGGCTAATACTGACTCCTGTGCCATAGCTAGACAGGAATTGTCTTCTTATGCCCTGATATCCCATTCCAGTATCAATTTTCAGAAAAGCAAATGTTTGTTAGTTGGGGATATTTCTCCTCCAGGTACTGAGATGATGGGTGTTCCTATAGTCCGGTCCCCTTGTAAAATTTTGGGTTTATTTTTTGGTCCCAGTGACTCGGCTATGTTTAATTGGGAGCACTGTTTAGCTACTGCACAGGCCAAGGTATCTGCTTGGAATAAATGGAGAATGGTGAAGAGAAAATGCATTTATATGGTTAAGACTATTTTATTATCTGTTTTTTTTACATCTTAGTATGGTATATTCTGTCCCGGTCACATTGGAAACAAAAGTATATAGTCGTTTTTTTTTCTTGTATTTGGGGAAGCTGTTTAAATCCTATTAAGAGGGAGATTTTATATCTCCCAGTGGTTCGGGGGGGTCTAAACATGGTGTATCCTATTTTGTTTTTCTTTTCTATGTTTGTTTCACATAGCCTCGGCCCTGTGCTTTTGCATGCATCTAAGGTGTGGGTACCCTGGGTTTTGGATTGTTTTGGTCCTTTTTTATAGGCTTGGCAGGCTGATGGGGTATTCCACGACAAAAACGGACACTGGATTTATCCTCTTCTTATGGGCCTTGTGTTAGTAAATTAAAATTGTGGGCACTTAATGTACTAAACATCAGGTTTCGACTGTCCCAAGGAGGATGCTGTATGCCCAGCTTTTGGACAAGTTTTTCCTTGAATAATGGTAGTCTACTGGGAAGATGGAACCAAGATGGCAGCGGTGTGTGAGCTGCCTGAGCTGCTCTGAGTTTTAAACTTTTTGCATTTTGTACTGTTTTTTGTTTCAGTTTAGTTTAGTTAGTTAGGGTATGTAAGTGAGTTATTTAGAATTGTAAATCGTATTTTTCGTGCCAGTAGTCTAGCGGGGTTTGTAGCTTTATGTTTTGAATCACAATTGCTGTAGTCTGAAACTAACATTGTATTTTTTCATTTGGGCTGCCGTTACTCCATTTTCAACTGTGTTGTCTCACTTCGTTTGGGCTGCCCTTGCTCTGTTTTGTGTCGGAACTCCATTTTTAACTGCATTGTCTCACTGCTATACTACGGCTGTGGTCTATGGGTTGAAACCGTAATTAGTTTTACCTTATTGCAGCGGAGATTTGTGGAGCCTGCTGTTTGGAGTGTTGCTTCAGTAACAGACTGACTTTGAGAGTGAGGAATCCAAGTGCTGAATACAGCTGGAAATCGAGTGAGACTGTTTTTACAAGTACCCTCAGTAACCGGGGGAACATTTGAGGGTGGATGTGGAGTGTGGAGTCTGCTGCCCTTAACGCTCATTTATGGAATCAGCGCTGATGTGGTGAGAGCACATTTAACATTCAGAGTGCTGAAGGAGTATATTAGAGCGGTGTTCACTCCTTGGGACTCCAGCTTTTGAGGAGGTGTGACTGTTTTGGTGATTTGCACTGTTGAGGATTCTTCTGGTAAATGACTGGGAAGATCAGAAGATCCGGATAAATTGGATTTTTATGCTGTGGGATGTGCTTTTCCCCACTTTG
This sequence comes from Neoceratodus forsteri, assembly GCA_016271365.2. Classification (NCBI taxonomy): domain Eukaryota; kingdom Metazoa; phylum Chordata; order Ceratodontiformes; family Ceratodontidae; genus Neoceratodus; species Neoceratodus forsteri. The sequence goes on along the minus strand of CM057455.1, from coordinate 819,859,011 downwards.
ATTGTGGTGTGGAGTGCTTACGAGGATCTTGGATCATTCTACTGGATTAACTTTTTATAGTACAGGTGGGCCTAGCTCTCAGTGTCTGGCGACTGGTTTTTGCTGTGGTTACAGGTGACAGGGCTCTAGAGCAGCCAGGGAACTGACTGACGAGCCCTTTGTTTTCCTAGACTCTTGTGGTTTGGCTGTAGGTTTAGTCATTCCCCGGGCGTTGAAGTACCCCAGCAATTATTTTTGGTTGTGGACGCTGGGAGTGGAGCCTGTTATTTCCCATCTTTTAGTTATTTGTTTTTTTAGATATTTGCTGCTGAAAGTTTTGGGAGCAGCTGGTGGTTCTCCAGATGCCGGTTTCTTGGAGGGGCTTCACTGGAAGAATCAACATGTAATATTTTTCCTGCTCAGCAAAGGATGTGATTAGCCCAGGTCAGACTGTTTCTTTCTTTCTTTCTGCATATTTTGGTGAAGCAGTGAGAGTGCTTCGTTTTGTATTAAGAACAAATTTGTGTGACTATTTACTAGATTATGTGAGAGATAGGCCTGGGACAAATTCCTCAGGGGTGAGAGCTCTGAGGGTCTTTTTCATTATTCTTAGTTTTCAGCGGTGTACAGGTCGAAAGAAATTGAGACTCTGTGTTCACACTCTGCTTTAGGAGTTCAAATTTATTCAGACTGTTTAAGACTTTTTCTGGGGAGTTTTGTCTGAAGGGAAATGGATAATTGTTTTATTTTGTGTTAGAAATGGGAAGTGGGGCTCCCATCTAAGATAAATAAGTTTGCAGCACTGATAGTATTATTTAAATTGGTTAATTGATTAATATTTGTTTTTAACTATTTGGCAGCATGTGTTGGGACTGGGTTTCCGTGGTCAGGTGCTATTCCCCCTCTAGGCTGAGGGACCTGTGCCCCTTCAATAGCTCCCCATTGCAACCCGAGGTATATAGGCATTGTTGTGCCTTGGGGATTGCACGGAAGAGGTGGAGGGGGAGGGGGGTTCCTAGGCTGCGAGGTGGGGGAGCGGAGTGGGTGGATAAGGGTCGTGGGGTCTAGGAGACACCCTGGGGCAAAATGGGTCCAGGATAGGGGAGTGCAATGCCTGGTTCCCATACCCAAGGGTTCCACTGAGACTGGGCAAGTGGCCCGCTCCTCCAGGACCTTTCATCCAACCCAGGTGGTGTTATGCAATGCCGGGTCTATAAAAAACAAGACAGCAATTACTGCTGATCTTGTTGAATCATCTGACCTGACTTGCATTACCGAGACCTGGCTGGACGAGAATGCTGGTCCCATATTGGAATCAACTGTTCCAGCTGGGTACTCGGTAATACGTGGCCCGAGGTTGGATCAAAGGGGTGGGGGGGTTGCTATTTGTTTTAAATCGAAGTTGAGTTTTGTGGAGGTTCCAGTGGTGGCCCCTAGATCCTTTGAGTGTATCATGGGAGCAGGTGTGGGCAGCAGAATCTTACTCATCTACCGTCCACCCAGTGATGAGAAAGTTTTTCTGGTGGAAGTTGCAGACTTCATTGTCAACCTGGTGTTGGAGCCCTCCAGGTGGTTGGTCCTGGGGGACTTCAATGCATGGGTCGATGATGAACTCTTGCATTTTGGTCAAAACTTCCTCCAATTAATGATTTTGTTGGGCTTCACACAGGTTGTTACCGCTGCTACCCATATTCAGGGTCACTCTCTGGATCTGGTGTTCACCATGGGGATGGAGATCATGGAACTGGTGGTGGAACCAGTTGGGTGGTCTGACCATCACTCCATAAGATTCAATTTCATGACCCTCCCTTGCGAGACCTACCCCTTTGGAGATGGTGCAGTACTGCCCTTTGAGGGGAGTTACCCCTGAGGGTCTGATGGTGATGCTGGACCTATCAAATTGGCCTATGGAGTGCATGGAACCAGATGCCTTAGTGGTGCACTATAATAATATGGTGCTGAGGGCACTGGATTCCATTGCACCTGTCCGTGTTCACCCCCTCTCCCTTCGCCCTCGGTGTCCCTGGTTTGATGGGACATTGAGGGCATTGAGGAGAAAGGGGTGAAGATTGGAGCACTGTTGGTGGAAATCCAGCCTGGAAAGTGACAGACTAAGACTGATAGCCCATTATGTGGACTATCAATCAGAAATCTCCCGTATGAAGGCAGAGTTCCTGTCCTGGGAGATATCTGCATCAAGAAATCGACCAGCTCAACTTTTCCGGACCATGGACAGACTGTGCAATCCAGCCTGTCTGCAGGGTCGGAAAGCCTTTTTCACAAATAAAGTGTGATGAGTTTGCCCGCTTCTTTGAGGATAAGGTGTCATCGATCAGGTCAGAGATCCGCGGTATGCATTCTAATGAGCATGGCAGTGATCGATGTGGGGTTGCAGGCCCTTGGTCTGCCTGGACAGATTTTGACCAGCCAGAAATCATGGATATCATGAAGATTGTCCAGAGCTTGTGACCGACTTGCTGTAGTTTGGATCCTGGTCCCACATGCCTCCTTGTGGGGTGCATGGATGTGATCGGACCAGTCCTTGCTGAGATAGTCTGGTGCTCTTTGGACCAAGGGGTGTTTCCGGAGTCTTTAAAAGAGGCTATCATGACACCCCTTTTAAAGAAGCCTTCCCTTGACCCAGACTGTCTCGCTAACTACAGACCAATCTCTAACCTGCCCTTTTTTGGGCAAGGTTATTGAGAAAGTAGTTGCGTTGCAGCTCGATGACTTTCTTACCACCCATGAGGTCTATGATCCTCTCCAGTCTGGTTTCAGGAAGAGGCATAGTACCAAGACGGTGTTGGTTCAGGTACTTAATGATCTCCTAATAGTGAGAGATCGGAGGAGCTGTTTGATCTTGGTTCTCCTTGATCTCTCTGCAGCATTTGACACCGTGGACCATGGGATGTTGCTAGATCACCTGCGGCTGTTCTGTGGACTGTCGGGGATAGTCCTCAGATGGTTCTACTCTTTCCTTACAGACAGAAGTCAGAGGGTAGTCTCAAGAATTTTTTCCTCTGCTCCCTTTGCTCTGTCCTGTGGGGTGCCACAGAGTTCTGTGCTTTCCCCCATGTTGTTCACGGTGTATATGTTGCTGTTGGGAGACATTATAAGGCATTATGGGCTGAGGTTTCACTGCTATGCAGATGACACTCAGCTCTGTATGTCCTTTGTACCTGAACAGAATGATGCATTATCAGTCTTTAATTACTGCCTCACTGAGATTCAGGACTGGATGAGTGCAAACTGGTTGAAACTAAATCCGGATAAGACTGAGGTGTTGGTTGTGGACCCGGGTCATCATGTAGAGAAGTTGACTCCTGGGTCTCCCTCTGGCCTTGTGTTAGGGGGTAACCAGTTGAGACCTTCTGAAAAGATGCGGAATCTGGGTGTAATTCTTGACAGTGAGTTAACGTTGAAGGCACAGGTATCTACCGCTGTCAAGTCTTCCTTTTACCATCTGAGGAATATCACCCAGATAAAACACCTTGTTCCGCACGATGACCTTCCTGTGTTGGTCCACGCCTTTGTTTCCTCACGTCTTGATTACTGTAATGCTCTATATCTAGGGTTGCCGGTGGTGGATCTCTGTCACCTGCAGCTGGTGCAGAACGCTGCAGCCAGGTTGTTGACTGGGCTACCAAGAACTTGCCATATCTCTCCTGTGCTGCGCGAACTGCACTGGCTGCCGGTGTGGTGGAGAATCACCTTCAAGGTCGCGTTGCTCACCTATAAGACCCTACACGGTCAAGGACCAGGCTACTTGGAAGATCTCCTTCGACCTTACCACCCTCTCCGCCCACCCTGCTCCGCTGACGAGGAATTGCTAGAGATTCCCAGGGTTTGCCTTCAGTCATCTGGGGCAGAGCTTTTTCTTTCATGGCCCCAACCCTGTGGAATTCTCTACCTCGTCAGATTAGAGAGTGCCTGTCCACGGAATCATTTAAGGTGTCCCTGAAGAGTTATTTATTTGAACTAGCATTTGGATAGGTTTATTGCTGCTTTTTATTGTTTTTATGTCATTATTTATTATGTAAGATGCTGTTTGTACTTGCGCTTTGATATGTTGAAAAGCGCATTATAAATAAATTTTGATTTGATTTGATTTAATAATCCTCATTATGTGTCATGCTTACCCCTTGAGATCCAACAAATCTCTACTATGTTATTGTCCCCATATACTCCAGTTCACATGTGGGATGTGAACTGGTAGTCCCTTCATTATAAACTCAGTGGGAAAGGTAATCTTAAACACAAGCCTGTGGATGAGAAGTTTTGCTCACGTTCAGACTGTATTGCCTAGACTGAGACTATCTCCCATTTATTTTTTTATTTGCCCTTATATACAGAGGTTTTGGTGACTACTTCATATGCATTGGCCTGATTCTCCCTTTTTTCCCATGACCTCTGATATTTTGTCATTGGGTATTCTCTCCTGCCAGTGGACTAAGCATGATAAGACAACATTATGGTTGTTTTTGACTTTTTTAAAATAATATATTTGAATCACACTTTGTTGTTTCTCTCTACAACAACAACTTGCATCAGAAGTCCAGTTATTTGAGTTGATCTCTTCAATATATCTAAACTAAAAGCCCAAGAATGTTGTATTATGTCAGCCCAGGTCTTCGATAGATGGTGGCTATTGATATCATGGCTGTGAAACCTGTGGCCGATTCGGATTGCTGGGGGTTTCTATTAATAAGTAGTGGGGGGAGGGTCCTCCTTTTTTTCATTTTGTTCCCGGCTTTTTGTATCTGGTATGCATTACTGCTGTTTCAGCTTATGGTTTCTGTTTATTATGTCCGTTGTGTGACACATTATTGTAATTATGTATAATTTCTGTTCCTGGGGTCCAGGTATGCAGTGCTATCTTTTGTGTTTCTGTTTTTTTTCCTTGTTCCTTTTTTTATTTAGTCCAATGGATTATTGCTTTGTTCATATGGTTTTTGGATTCTGTATCTGTACTTGCCTTATTCTTTTGGTAGGGAGAGGGAGGGGTACATTTTTTTAATGTTGTACTGATAGTGCATGTTTTTTCTTTACCATTTCTTATTATTTTGTATGAAGTAATACATATTTGTTTGAATGTTTTTTTGAGTTTTGAATAAAATATTCCCCTACTATTTTTTTTTTTTTTGGGGGGGGGTCAGTGTTATGATTTAATTTGGGTCCTATTCACTTATTTAATAGTAAGCTAGAAAAGGCATGACTGAATACTGATTTGATTTCTTTTATGATTTGTATAATTTTGTGTGAGTTAACTGTTTTGTATTTCTTTTATTTTGAAGTTATAATAACAAATTCCTCTACTTGCCTGTAGGGGAATTGCTGGCTGTTGGGAAAAGGCCACTCTGAGTGACACTCAAGAGAAGATAAACATCTCTGAGGTAGGGGAGCTGACCTCCTTCCCTACTCTCAGTTTACCAGAGGTCACAGGATAAGTGGAAATTCTGTTGGATATGAAAGAAGAGGATGGCGCTATAGAGATTTTCATCTCTACAGAGGATCTGAGTCAAAATATTCTGGTTGTGCAAGAAAATAATGAGAGCGTCATTGTTGCAAATAATACTGATTCTGAACTTGCCTTAATAGAACTGATTGCAGAGGAAAACAGATGACATACTCAGAAACAGGAGCGCTTCAAAGCGCAGTTCGCTGATCTCTAGGTTGGAAAAGCTGCTGTCAAAACTCCTGGCTCACTTGTCAGGCAACTCCCTCTCAAGTATGCACAGGAGCATCAAAGGATGCCTCCAGGCCAGGTGAGTCATGCAGTGCAGGTTCCCCTGCAATATCTTCTCCTAACATTATACAGTCTACAGATTTGGCTGGCAGCAGTTGTACTAGTGAAAGTGTATGCCGAGAGCTGAGGGGAGTTAGGAAACGGGACAATTTACAAGAAAATATTGATCTGAATCCTGCCGTTTCCTTGAGGCAGAACAAAATTCAACCAGCTATCTCTATCCAAGGCCTTTTAAGTACCGAAGTAGCCTCAGTTACACTCAGGCAAAAACCATGCACAGAAACTTTATCAAAGAAAACTGGGTTTGTGTTTAAACACAATCCAACGGACTCTGATAACCTAGCAACTACTTCAAATGGGATTCAAATTGTTCATCAATAACACTTCTACCCAGGAGCGCACTACAGTTTTTTCATTTTCTGCAAAGGGCCCCAATGCCAAAACTGGAGTGAGGGATGACATTAAAGAAAAAAGCACTGCTTTAACTGGCCAAAATAAATATTTCCCTGATCTCCCAACTGTAATGGATGATTATCAGGATGCACCTCCTCAAACCCATCAAATAAGCACTGAGGCTCAGTCTGCATCAGCTGCAATACAGGCAGATTTTACTGTTCCGCCCCTTAATTTGGATCCCTTTGCAACATGGTCACCACAGAAAGCCTTGAGTGAAGCAGGGTGGAAAAAAATGCCTGATGGGGCCTGGCTGCCAGACCCTGACTGGGACCCTAAGCTAACCTTCTCACAGGCCTCTCCAGAATAGCACCCATCCATACAAATGCAGATACCTGCATCCCAGCCCAGATCACAAACTGATGATCTAGTGGAGATTAAAATCTCAATTCCTGAGGGTTCATAATCAACAACAAACCCTAGTAAACTGCCTTGTGCCCTAAAAACTGATGAACTTGCTGCCAACCCAAAGGATTCAGACATCTTAAAGGAGTCTCTTCCTACCTTAGGGGTGAAAAACCAGGGGTCGTCTTTACCAAACAGACCCTTGCTATATGTCTTTTCAACATAACTGAAAAAGAGGCTGCTCCAAGGAGGAATGCTGTCAGAATTCGTAATAAAGGTGGCTTGGACAGCAGGCTGGACAGACATTATGTTGGGAGACTATTATTAAAAGACTCTTCATTTCTCTCCCAAAGAACTCTTCGCCTTCATCAATATCTCAGGCGAAGACAATTTTGATGTGAGGTTTCACTCCTCATATGCATTGGATCTCTTTTGGGAGCAGTATAATCAGGCTAAGTTCTCCCCTATATGGACCCCCTTTTTGACAATTCATTTAACCAAACCTCTCATCAAGTTTGTTATTGTTATGTTTTGGAATAAGGGGGTCTATGTGGAGGACATTACTTACTGGCTATCCCAAAAATGTGATGTCCTCAGTGCCCCAGAAGCTATTTTAGATACAGAGCTGTTTTGGACCATGGGCTAGACATATAAAGTTAAGTTACGATAATCTGACTCTGGGATAGACATGTTCCTAATTCTTTCTTGCTAGGAAGGGACAGAGGTGTATGCTTTTATATGGGCCAACACCGGGCATGCTATCAGTGTGACTCCTGGACTCATCTCTCTAGCACTTGTGACAAACCACAGTGTGGCAACTGCGTTGAAATAGGTCACATAACCCACCAGTGTGCCAATCACACTAAATGTGACCTTTGTGGAGAGACTAGCTATGTCTTTCCAGAACGTCCTTGGGCCACCAAAAACAAAGCTTCTTGCATAAGTCCCAAGTTGTTGATCCAGCAAGCCCAAGACTCAGCTTTTGCTAAAGAACCAAATTCCCAAGCACCCCCCCATCTGAGTCTAAAGAAGAATGCACTGAAATTATTGTGATTGATGAGATACAGACCAAACAATAACCTACCCCCAACCCCCCACCCTCTCAACAACCCTTGTTCCTGTCTGCTATAAGGACCCCAATGATGCACCTGTGAAAGCCCTTGTGCCCCCATCTCCTCCTTTACCAAGCAGAAGGTCCTTTAGGAATATTAAACCTAGATCCCCCACCCTCCATGGATTTTGAATCTGAAACCCCCTTTGCCGCATTGTTCACCAATTGGGGGGACTCAGAAATGCAGCAGGTGGATTCAGACCCACAGCTCCCTGAGAAAGACAAATCAGGAGTTAGTGGGTTATAAAGGGAAAAAGAAAAAGAAAAGGAAAAACATCATAATCTATAATATCTGTCTATGGTTACCTTCAGTGATGAAAGTGAGCCGGGCAGCACAGGAGCAGTTCCGGTACTGGCGGAACACCGTTCCGGTACTTCACGGTGTCGGGAGTGGGGACGGTTACCACGTGTCATTAGGTCAGTAAGTTGACGACTGGATTTCATCTCACACGGTAATTGCTGTTCCTGTATAAATTTTAACTACTGGAGGAACGTTCCATCTGCTTATTCTGCTATGAAGTTTATATTCATTATGTCATAAGTTCATAACGAATATAAACTTAATATAAGTATCCTTTTTTGGGAACCCGCCGGAACTCTCGTAGGGGTCAGAGTCAGACTAGGAGTCAGAGTGGCTGAGAAAACAGATTGGTCAATTAGGTAGTTAATTTCACCAATCACGGATTGTGTTATGTACTAGCGCGGTCTGTGATTGGTGAAATTCTGACCAATAGCGCAGAACGCAGAAGGCGGTTGTCTAGTGCCGCGCTGCAAACAGTTACAGTACTGCATTGTGCACTGCATCTAGGCTGTCGAGTGCAAGCAACTAAGATAGCAAGGCTAAGCAAGCCAAGTTAGCCAACAGCAATAGGGTGCTCAGCTTACCGAGTGTCCGACTGTGTCTCTGCTTCGAGTTTTGTGTGAGTATCCCGGGGGTGTATAATAGGTTGGTGCCGCTGAAATATTTTGATTTATATCGGCGATTGCAATAGGCCTGTAACTGGATGGACATTGATTGGACAGAGGATTTCAAAGGCTAGGCATGTCCCTGCAAATGCAGCTTAAGAGGTACAGGTTACCGTTAAGGGATTCTAAGAAGTAAAAGGGATATTTCTGCACATATTCATATATTTGTTTACTGCAGCTTACCTGGTCAATAAAATCTAAATAATTACATTAATTTCTTCCTAATCTTAGACTGCTGAGAGGTATGGCCAGAGGATCTCCTAGTGGTAACACATAGAAAACATCCCTACTAATGTGTGTCAGTTTAGAAGTATTTGGGGTGTTGTAAAATGATGGACATTTCTCCTAGTGTGGGGCAACTGAGATGCATGAGCAGTTGGGGTTTGAGCGAGTAAAATAAAGGCATCCTTTCTAATGTGGGACTGTTGAGAGTGGATCACAGGTGTATACAGTGAAGGATGCTCCCCTAAAGCTGGACAGTTGAAAGGTATGAATTTTTGAAGAAGTAAAATATGTGATGCTTCTTTTAATGTAAGACACTTGAGAGAGGATCTGAGGGGCAAAATAAAGGATGTTCCCCTAATGTCTCTGGTCCAGAGAGGGGTATGGCATTGGGCCCCTGCTAGGTAAGTAAAGGGTGTGGGGTGGTGGGTGCTGAGTGGGAGGGTTGGGTGAGAGGAGGGTAATGGCAGTGGTGGGCTGGCAGCAGCAATGAAAATCGATGAATGGTTATTTTTTACAAGATATATAAATTCACTGTGAGGGATGGTTTTCTTTACTTCAGGTACCAACACTGGGAATTGGGTACTCCGGTGTCAGTTCAACCTTTAGGGGCACAGGAAGTGACAGGAAAGTGGGAGAGATACTTGGCAGAGGGTAGGATTACAGGAAGTAAGTAAAAACAAGAATAATAAAAAAAAGACTATGAAGGATGGTGTTCTTTTTTTTTAATTTTATGCCCTCGTCCTCATTCTCGGGCATGAGCATGCGCATGTGAGGCAAGCGCACATTGCGTCCTAAGACTCTCCCACCCACACCCTCGCCTAATGCGCCACCGGCCTCTACCCTGTAGCAAGGAACCACAGACAGACCTCCTAGGAGAGGGAGCTGCCACAGGCTGCTCGATTTTGCTCCTCCTTCCATCCCCATGCCAGCACCCTGATGACCTGAGGTCATTCCGAACCACTGGCAAAGTGCGAGGTAAAGCTTAGTGCCTCAACCTCTGCACCACCGGCTGGCACGAGGATGGTTTTCTTTATTTCAGGTACTGACACTGGGGACTGGGCTCCTAGTATCGGTGTTATGTTTGGCAGCATCGGGATGGGCTCTGAGTGTCACACAGTGAAAGTGGGGAAAGTGGGGAGTACTAGCTGGCACTGGGGATTAGCACCCTGAAGTCATAACATTAAGAAGGAAGGGGGAAGCAATGGGAGGTGGGGCAGATACTTGGCAGAGGGTGGGACTGGGAGGTTTTTTTTTCATTGGGGGGACATTTAAAGCAGGCTGATCATGACGCTGATCAGCTCTGCTTGCTGGGCAGCATTATACAGATCAAAGCAAAGAGCCACCCTATGAATCAGGTGGCTCTTTTCTTGGAACTACACAAAGTTTCTGCCCAGCAAGATCAGAAGAGTGTCATGATCAGTCTGGCCGATGACTGGTCTGGCACTGTTGAGCTCCTTGCAGACTGCCCTGCATTGGACCAACAGTGACTCACCTCTCAAAATTCACTATCGTACCAATATGTTCGCCTTCATGCAAGTGCAAGGAGCACATAAAAATACCATAGTTGATGGCATTGTTGATATTAAGCAATACCATCTTGATGGTATTGTTGTTCAGACATATTGTAATCTCGAGAAAGAAATGGTCGTATTTCTTTATACAGCACATTTTGCAGAGCAAACTTTTTTGTCTCATGTCACGTCCAAGGGATGCTCAATTCTTCTCCCCCCGGATGGCCTTCCAACTTCCTGGGTCCATTCTCAAACCCAGGACAGTTTTTTTGCTGATAAAATTATGTTTGCTCACATTTTCCCTTTTTCCCTTTTTCTTGGTAGGTGCATTGACTGGTTCTCAGCATCATCCTGGAAATTGTCCATTATTTGGGCTACCTGGAAGTGTGAGGAAGGTATGTCAGACATTGTTTACAGTTGACAGCTATGAAATGGCAGGCTACTGAGATATTTTTCTGTCAGGAAGCAAGATGACTGCTATTGGCCACTGACAGGTCAGGGGTTTTATTTAATAATTCAGTTTTTGTTGACTGGGTAAGTGCACTAGACAAATCCTGCCTATTTTCAGGCATGGCCCAGGGGGAGGTGGGGATACAGATGAATGACAACTAACCTTGAACCAGATTAGGCTGTTGGTGGTATTTATAGTGCTGCACTACAGTGTCAGTACTGGGATATTAACCCAGGTGGCACATGTGGGAACTGAACCCACAGCCATCTGATCTCCCGGCCTCGGAGGCATGTTTAGTTGCCTGTTTTGTGCCCAGTTATTTAAAACATTTATCGTCCACTGAGTCGTTTTTTTTAGTGTTCTCCTCATCGTTATGTTCTTCTACTTTTGACAGTTTTTGTTCCTGATAAAATTATGTTTGCTCACATTTTCACTTTTTCCCTTTTTCTTGGTAGGTACCTGACTGGTTCTCTCTGGTTCTCATAATCATCCTGGAATGTATCCATTATATCTAGGTATGTCAGACATTGTTTACTGTTGACAGCTATTAGATAGCAGGCCACTGAGGTCTTCAATTAAATGATGAAAACATTCAAAAAGTATGCTTAGTTTTAATACTTTGTTTTGTGATATATTTTTTTTTTTAATAGCAATAAGGCAATAATACCAGGAGTTAGATTAACAGTCTGTTTGTCACTCCAGATGGGATGTGCCTCGAGCAACATCACATCCATATTGGGTGATTAACAGACTGTTTATTTAAGCCCTGGTCATGCCTTGTTGCTTAAACAGTATTGATCTCAGTACTACAGGACCAATGAGTACATTGGTTTCGCTCTTATTGGAGCTCCTCAGCTGTAGGTAACTGAATATTTTCTATTTCTGCAGGGTTAACAGATTGTTTGATGAATGGAGACTTAGTTATCAGCCTTATGTGCTTGTCTTGATGGGAAAACGAGCTTAACTACTGCATTTAGAAGATGCCTGGAAGCATAGCTGAGTGTAACCATCTCAAACTGTTTGAATCAGTGGAACAAAAGTCACCTTTAAATGTGAAAAAATGTAATGTAGGCTCACATTTGTTACAATGACGAAAAAAACAAACCTAGCAAATCAATGTACAACAAGCGTGTTTTGCAGTCTCGGAGATCTAATTCCAATGGACCTGACAAGCTTCGATGTGCATAGTTTCCCAGCCAGTATTCTCTCTCCACACACACACACACACATATATATATATATATATATATATATATATATATATATATATATATAACGTGTATATATATATATATATATATAGGAAGAGAATAATGTATGGACAACCATACACAGCAAGGCTGTGTTTCCATCGAAGGGTTGAGATGACAGCATATGAACCTCAAGAACGAAGCTTGAGATGTGCATGCTGTAATCTCATCCACGAGATGGAAACACATGCCGAGATGGTGAGCTACCGCCCTTAAATCTTTAATGGTGGTTACTGTGTATATGTTGAGCGTGTCCCATACTGATGTTGTTGAAATTGTATTAAGTGTTATTGTATGTTGTTCTTTTTAATTTTATTTATGTGAATGTACACTGCCTCTGGGATTGGGTGCCAGAAAATTAAATTTTGCTTTGCCTTGTCTTGCCTTAAAGGAATGACTTTGGGCACTGGGTGGTTAGTAAGCATGTAGGTGAAGAGTACATGACAAATTTAAAATTATACATATTGTAGGGTGGAATGCGTTATGCATGGAATTCAGTTAATACAATATGCTTGTTCTGTTGTACTGCTGACATCATTATGTTGATGTCAGTACTGCAGCAGAATCACTAGAATGCTGGCACATTGTTGCTTTCCTGTATTTAATTTGTGTGAAGACAGTATTGTAGAACATGTAGAGAGTTCACAAGTCAGTTTGATCACGAAACAGAGAAAAAATCTTACATATTGTACATTTCACACAATACTACTATACACTATTACAAATAAAGGATGAGCAACTTATGCACAACCACTGTGTTCTGTCACCTCGGGGTTATGATTCCCATAGACCCCTCTGTGGCTGAACACTGGTTGTGCATACAGTTGATATTACTTTGAGAGGGCTCTTGCAGTAGGTGATTACATAGAGGCCTGAAGCCAGATGGCGTCATGACCCCACGGAAAAATTTCTAGCTAGCAGTCTGTGGTGGGGATCCGCCCCCACATACGGTGACCGACGTCATATGACATCAGTATTGAGGGGTGGTCCCCCACACCCACCTTCTAATTCCTTACTGCCATCTGCTTTCACAGCGCCTTGCAGTTAAATTCCTCGGCTCATCAGTCATTTGTCGGTCTTACAAACTGAAGTTGTTTTCTTCGTTTTTTGTTCCTTCTTTTGTGGTTAATCACCATGTATGTTGTCCCCTACTCCTTCTGACTCACACAGTGTAAATGCTTCTGAATGGTCTCTCTACAGAGCCTTCTGCAAGAACCCTCTCGAAATAAGATCGGACAGTTATGTAAGAACATATCGTAACAGTAGATCTTCGAGAGAGGCTCTTGCAGTAGGTAATGCCTTCCCGCCCTCCATCCCCATTAATTTTTTCAACTCCTTTTCCAGGAAGGGAAATATCTACTTCTCTCTCGTCTTGCCTTTTTGGCCTTTGGTGGGAAAGAACTGGAAGACTGGCATGGGGGACCAGCCTTTTATACTGATATCACATGACGTCGGTCACCTAACGTGGGGGTGGTCCCCCACCAAAGACTGCTACCTATAAATTTTTCTGGGGAGTCCTGACACCATCCGGCTTCAGTCCTATTTGTAATCACCGACTGCAAGAGCCCTCTCAAAGTAATATCTACTGTTGCAGTAAGCTCTTATGTAACTGTAGTTTGCCCATCCAGTATTCTCTATATAATGTATGGGGAGCCTTTTTTATTAACTTAAGTCAAACAGATTACACCCTTAATATGTTGTCATCAATATGACATAACATCTCAAGGTGTTTACCTCATGGTTATGATTTATGACCCTGGAACCTGAATTCCTTATTGATCTGCATGAGTGGTACAGTATTAATAATTGTATTGATGGTTTTGTGTTGTGGACACCTGCTAATTGGGAGCTGACATGTGGTGTGAGAGACTGCATTACATCTTTTCACATAATGCACTGAACAGTCCTTAAGTTGTAATGGCTTTCAACCACTATATATCTAGTCAGCAGCTCATAGATTTTCTACTTGGAATTTAGTGTATGGAACCGGTTCTTATAGGTTTAAAATAAAAAAAAAAAGGGTAATTCTTTGTTTGGGGATCAGACAGAGAATTACATGCAAAAGATGGACGATTATAGGACCACCTCCAGGAGTGCACAGGCCAAGGAAAGGCAGACAACTCCTCAAAGGCAGCAAGCTAGGGGCAGGTCTTTTCATAGGCCTTTCTATCAAGCACAGGCCTCCTCTCTCTTTTCTCAGAGGGGGGTATTCAGAAGGAGAGGCAGAAGGGGGATGAGCAACCCACCCCTCAGCCTAAGGCTCTTGCCAAGCAGACACCCTGATGTGTCAACCCGGGTCTACTCCCCCATTCCTGTAGGGGGGCAGGCTGGCTTACTTCATCCAGGACTGGATGTCCGTTACTTCAGACAAGTGGGTCCTGGAGGTAGTAAGCCAGTTGCTGTACATATTGCTTGTATTACATGGACTGACACCAGTGGTAAACTGCCAGTCTGATGATTTCATGGACTATTTACTTATGACCATGGTATAATTTTTGTTTTAAGGTCATAGTTCATTATAATGGTGAGCATTTTGATGTATACTTATTCTACAGAAATGGACTAAAACAGTATCGGAAATATTTTTCTGCACTATCATGAACTTCTGTATTAAACTCTTAGCTTACATCTCATTGTATTTAAGAAGGTATTGTATACATTGGGTATTACAGCTTTGCATGTTCATTACATTTAGGTTAGTCAGCCACAGATGTTTGTCCTTTCTTGGATAACTGAAGTGCATGCAGTTCAGTTTGCAAGCAGCAACCACCATTAACTAGTATATTTGACAGTCGGGCCTGCCTGACAGAAGTAACGAATTGGAGAGGGACGTGTGCTTTGGCTTCGTTTTGCTTTTAGTTGGTAGGTGATTGCCTTATATGTTTAATACTATTAAATAGAGAGCATAGGTTACTGGTGTACTTATTATTCAGACCTTTCTTCTATGCGGTACCATTGGGGACAGTCAGTGTCAATTTCAGGTATCTTAAATGACTGATGTATGTGGTCTGTCCACATTCTTATAGTCTTACCCAACAGTTCTATTAATTCAGCTCCATAGTAGTCGTCGTCATCAGATGTGACTTCGAGAGAAAGCTCTTGCAACACGTAACAGAATTAGGGCTGACATTGAGTGATGACTGCTCCTGGCAATTATTTTTTTTTCTAGCAGTACCATCGTGCGGCCACCGCCTCCACCCGCCATCGTCGGCTACCCCCCGCCCCCTGATGTCACCCAATCTAAGTGAGGAGTTGCCTATGTGCTCCAGTTCTTTCCAGCCACATGGTCAGGGTTAGTTCATCTTCGGTTACCACTCACTCACAGTACCGATATCGCTCTCCTTCTTTCTCCACCATTTTCTTTGTAATTTTCACAGCATCTATGTCAGCTTCATCCAAGGGGCACGTTAACAAGTGCTCCTCTGGGCGACAGATGGCACAAAAGGACAGGCATTGAGCATGTCTCTTCTGTCTCGTACCCAAACACAACACCAATGCCTGCCCCATTGGCATTCCTTCAGCTCAGCGTATAAAGCGTCAGAATCTCTCTTGCATTTTAGCAGACTTCAAATTGACCACAATGGAGCGTGCCTCGTCCTCGGAAACTGACCACCCTCCGCCCTCAAGCCCAGGGAGCCTCAGGACTAAAATAGATCCCTCCTTCTCTAGACAGGTCAAGGCAGCCACTGCTGCCTCCCTCCCCTTCCAGTGTGTGACTATCCAGGTTGCTTGATGTTGTCTCAGTTTGCTGGTGGGTATCCCCTCTATACAGGAGCAACGACCCAGATTATAGTGCTTGAGAATCAGTCCTAATTGAGTTACCAGCTGCAAGAGCTTCCTCTTGAAGCAAGATAGTGAGTTTTGCTGTCTAGACAAAGATTGTAACTTAGATATACTATCTTAGATACTTTAACTTGAAGTGATCCTGCTCATACTTTATTCTGTTGTCCAATCCCTCCCCCCAGGAAACATCTGGCAAAGAATAACACATTCAGTTGGAATATGAAGCAAACAACTTTATTTCACATTTTCAAAAAACAGCAAAAACAAGAAGTTATACTTGAATGTGACAGTATAGATCAGGAAAATCCAAGAGTAAACACTAGTGAGGAATCACATGAGACTGATGCTACCACATCAGACATCTCCATGACCACTACTGGACAGTGTAATGTCACAAGCTCCATTCCTGTGTGCTGGTCAAAAGAACAATATGATCACTTTAAAGACAGCAACCATTGGCTTGTTGTAATAGATGGCTTCTTAGGATGTAGTACATGTAAGAATGTTGGTGGTCTTGGTCCTAACGTATCTCAGGGAATGACATTGTCAAAAGCATGGGTAAATGTACGTATGGCCTTAATGGCACTGATGCTAAGCAGCAGCAAATTCATTAAGGAAAAAATTTGGGAACACGAATTCGCATGCACATAAAATGGCAAACAATATTATACAACAGGCAAACTGTCACGTAATGCAAAATATTATAGGTGAGCAACATAAATCTGAAATGGAAACAACAAACAGGGTATTCAGAACAGCATATTACATTGCTAAGTCAGAAAGGCCTTATTTAGACCACTCTGCGTTAATTGATCTTCAGATTGCAAATGGTCTTGATATGGGGAGTGTTTTGCAATCCCATCTGAGCTGTGTTGATATTATATCCCATATAGCATCGGAAATGCGTAAACGAGTTATACACCAGATTATACTACAACAGTCAAAGATCTCTGTGTTTGTCGATGAGTCTACAACAGTTAGTAATAAATGCACTCTTATTATCTACATAAAAGCAGGACTTAATGATTCTGTTCAACCTGCAACTATTTTTCTGGATCTGGTTGAACTACCTAGTACAAATGCTTTGACTATAAAAGGCATTATCATTGCAACATTAAAAAAGCATGACTTCACAGACTCTTTTTTAAAGACATCTTTGATTGGGTTCTGTTCAGACGGAGCGAGTGTCATGATAGGTGCCAAGTCTGGTGTTGCTCATTTACTTCTGGATGATTTCCCACACCTTGTAGTGTGGCACTGTCTAAATCACAGATTGGAGCTTGCTGTGGGGATGTTGTACATGCCTGTTCAGGTATTAACCAGTTTCATTGCTTCATGGATTCACTGCATGCACTGTACAGTCAGTCTCCCAAAAATGAGAGGGAACTTGCTGAAGTGGCATCCTCTGTTCATGGAGAGGTAAAAAAAATTGGCAGGGTGCTAGATGTAAGATGGGTGGCATCCAGTTTCCGAACTGTGCATGCAGTATGGAGCAGTTATTCTGCACTGTATGCTCACTTCACAACTGCAGCTCAGGATGAGAACCGTCCTTCCAGGGAAAAGGTGAAATTTAGTGGTCTAGCTGGAACTCTTTCTTCCACTGTTTTTCTGAAGAATCTTGCCATCATGATGGACGCACTTAAGGAAATGAAAGATTTGTCTGAGCTACTTCAAGAACGAACAATGACATTGCCTCGTGCAAATCATCTCTTGCACAGATATATTGCAAGATTAAACAGCATGAAGCAGTATCCTGGTGAGGCTATTGAAAAAGCTGCAAAGGCTGTAGAATGTGGTGAATTTAACTGTGTTAAACTCAGCACTTTGTGAAAAACACCAGAGATAAATCATTCACAGTTCATTCAGTGTCTAGTAGATAATCTAGAAAGTCGATTGCTCACTTCAGTCGGTACAAGAACTGGAGGTCCAGTTTTGGAAGACCAATATAAACATCTCATAAATCAGCTAGCGGTACTCAATCTAGATGACATAACTCTAGATAATGTAAGGTATGGAGAGTCTGAGATCAAAGAACTCACAAACAGGTTCTTTCTTCAAGAAAAGGATACTGTACTTGGGTACATAGAGTATAAGGAGTGTGCTGGCCATGGCATACCTGACAAGTTGAAACCCTTACAACTTGCTGTTAACACACTTCCCAATGAGCAATGCTGAGTGCGAGAGAGGTTTCAGCCCGGATGAATATCATTGCTTCTGCTGTACGCAATCGCCTGTCTGTCAGTCACATTTCGGATCTCATTTTCATTTCCACTTGTGGTCCTCCTCTTATCCAATGGAATCCAGAACCATATGTTAAGTCATGGCTTCTTCATGGAAGGCGACCAGCCCACAGTACTTCATGCATGAAGAGAAAATGTGAAGATGAGTCATCTAGTGACAATGGTGGTTTATGGAATCTCTTTTGAAAAGATGTGGACTATGGCTTACCCTTCATAGCTTCATAGCAATGCATCTTCCAGGGAAGGACAATGTCATGGCACTTTTCACAACAGGATCTCTCAGAGTCACACGGTGGTCTGTGAACCACCAGATTCTTCACATTATTTTCAGGAGGTGGGGCAGTCCAGAGATGGATCTCTTTGCAGCCTCAGACAATCATCACCTCCCCCTGCTCTCTGCTGCAGACATCCACTTCTGGTGTCTATGCCTCATGATGCTCTACTGTTTGATTGCACATACAGGTTCCAGTATGCCTTACCCAGTTTCCTCTTCTCTTTAGAGTACTGACAAAAGCAGGTCTCAGACCTGTACAGTTATATTGGTGGCACCAGATTGGGCAAGGCAACCTTTGTATCTTCTATTATTGTCCTATCAGTCACAATCCCTTTGCTTTCCATGAGGCACGACACCCTAACCGTCTCTTACAGGAGGATTAATTGTCCAGATCTCAGTTCTCTCAGGCTAAAGGCCTGGATCTTGAAGTGTAGGAGTATGCAGGCTTGTATCTTTCACAAGGGGTCTTGGATGTTTTTAAGGTCTGTAGGAATCCTTCCACCAGAAAGACTTATGATTCCAAGCGGAACATATTCAGCATTTAGTATTATTGGAGAAATTAACTGCCACATTCGGCTCACCTATCTATAACTCTGGATTATCTTGTCCATTTTTATGGCCTAGGCATTAGGCCCAACACTGTTAAGGTTCACTTGACAGCTGTATCTACTTTTCTTTCTGCAGGAAGGAATCTGTCCTTTCATTCACAAACTTCAAAGGGTTAACAACCTAGAGATGTTCTAGTGATGGCACGACAAGGTTCTAAACTGCTTGATGCCAGTTAATATTAAGGGCTCCCCATACATATTACAGTGTTAAGCCTTGTTCAGCATATAATAAGGCTAAACATTTATATATATTACTATGGGACTAACATTGTTTGACCAAGAGTAGTACACTAAGCCAAATCTTATTTAACTGACTTGCACAGCAGCACAGGATAACACAGTATGCACACCGCTGGCTGTGAGATTGAAACACAGGTCTCAGATCTTCAACTCAGAGCCTTAACATACTATGCTATACTGCCTCCTGTAATGGCCTAATATAGGCTGATCTCACACGATTCATTCTATAGTTCTGTTAATGTTGATATTGTCAGATATTTTCCTCTGCACCCTAGAAGAAAGAATAAAAATGATTTCAGAAATGTTTGTTTTTTGTATTATCACAACCGTTCTTTATATCTGTATACTATCAATGTTATAAATGGCTACCTCTACTTGTCAATTAAAAAAAGTTTGAGAAAAGCAGCAGGTGGTTAACTATACAATGTGCCATGCTATGATGACAGAAACAACTCATTCTGCCAGTGTTTGTACATTGAAAATAAACATAAAAATAACTGGAAACTTTATGCAGAGGACACATTAGATTATCATATCTATTAACAGTTCTTATGTTTTACAGTTAATGGATTGTAAAAGGTTGACAGCATGGCATTGTTTGCAGCACAAAGCTGCCTTAAAAAAGAAAAAATGTTTAGTATGTGGTTAACCTTGATTTTATGACATTTTTTTTATTGATGGCATACGTTGCAATACACAGAAAATACTGGATGGGCAACTATTCACACCATTGTTTGCTGTCACAGAAGGTTCTGATTCCTTATGACCTCAAGAGCAGAGAATGATAGGTCCATTGGAATCAGGACTCTTAGGAGGAAAAGCACATTGATTGTGCATAGAGGTGCTTTTCCTGTATTTAGACAGTCCATGCACAACAGGGTATGGGTTTTGCAGGAGTTACCAATGCCATGTATGGATGCCATGAGTATAATCAGACTGACGTAACCACACAAGGAATGGTAAATCCCCTATAACCCATACCCTGTTTTTCCTTACTGTGATTATACAATGTATCCATGTGTGAAAAATATTTAAAATGTGTTTAATTATGCTTCTAATGCTATTTCTCATCTGTGAGTTATTGGAGAAAATTCACACTGTCATATGATGTGCTTGCCACTGAGGATACAGGATATTCATAAACATAAAGGATTGTGTATGAGCTTTCATACATAACAATGATATCTTGTATGGAGAGGTTTCCATGGTAACAGATGACCTTGCGAGCACAGGACAAGAGGTGCTCTGTTACCAAGAGAACATCAAGGTACATGAATTTCCTCATTTGTGTATGAGTGCTCATACACAGTCTTTTATAGTGCATGGCAAGCCATAGCACAGAAAATAACACTAAACCAGCTGGAGAAGGCAACAGAAAATAGAAATTTAGCATTTTTTTAAGTGACACAGTGTGCCTCAGATATTTCTGCAAGTTCAAGTTTGAAAAAACAAACAACTTAAAACAACATGAAGTCTTGCTGTATCTGACATATTGCAGTGATGTCCAATCTTTGAACTGCCCCGATATGAAAGAGTTAACTTTCCATGCCAGGCATGGAACGCTGAGCTCGAGCTCGGTTGAGACTCTGTCTGAGGAGTCGGTTCAGGTTAAAAGAAAAGAAGGGATAAGTCAGCGGTGCTGATCCACAAATTCTTCTCTGACCGCTGATGAAATAGCCATAGCGATAAGGATTGTTCAGTCGCTAACTGTTCGATCAAACCGGAGCCATCAGGAAGGGGCTCGGTTTGGTCGGTTTCCCGGTTCCAGATTATACTTTAGAAGACTTTTATGAACCAGAGGAGGAGGAGGAGAAGGAGAGTATGAGGATAGTGAGGTGATTACGAAAGTCTGGATGTGCTATTGACCGGACATCTCCCCGACAGACCTTCAGGGTTTCTCCTCCTAGGCTTTCTGACTTCCTTCCCATTTTATGTTCTACAAAAAATGGCTGAAACTCTTCAGCTTCCTATGAAAGAAGCTGTGGATGACCAGGAGGAGCATGACTGTGTTGAAATGAATATATGGATATCCCAAAGTTTAGGAGGCTGTCTATTCCCCTTCATAAGTCCTTTGGGAAACAGACAATAACAATTTTAAAGACTCCTAATTCTATACCTCCTGTGGACAAGAGAATGGACAAGAGGTAAAATCTCTCAGGCTCAGATATGGAGTTCCTTACCTAACAATGCAGCCATGTTGGAGTAGTGCAGGCTGCTGCCTGTGATAAGGCAAATATACCCTTGGCTTCACACCACCCAGATAAGGACTCCAGCAGGATTGATGCCATGGCAAAGAAACAGTACATGGCAGCATCCTTGGGACTCAGGCAGGCTAATTATATGGCCTATACAGCTAGATATCAGAAATCTAGATGGGACACTCTAATGGCTTTAGCTAAACAGGTCCCTGACCAGGCATTACAGTGGTGGCAGGATCAGGACAATCTAACACAGGGAGTTCCTTTTGTCACTCAGTCTCATTCTCTAATCCTTACAGATGCATCCATCTTGGGCTGGGGAGCCCACTTGGGGAACCTGACCACCCAAGGGTTGTGGTCTCCTCAGGAATCTCTGCTTCACATCAATCTATTATAACTCAGAGCAGTGTTTCTAGCACTTCAAGCTTTTCCAAGTCTGTTCAGAAAAAGTAGTTCAGATCAGGACAGACAATACCACCACAATGTGGTATATCAACAAACAGGGGGCACTCGGTCTATGGCCTTGTACACAGAGGCAATGAAGTTATGCTCTCTGGCCTATTCCTGAACACCTCTTACAGCAGTACACCTCCCAGGCAAGGACAATGTCCTGGCAGATGTTCTCAGTAGGATATCTCAGGGCCATCACGATGGTCCCTGGATCACAGATGGGGCACTCTACAGATGGATCTTTTTGCAGCCCCAGACAATCACCAACTTGCTCTCTTTTGCTGCAGGCCCCCAGTGTTGGACTCAGTCCCCCTGGATACCCTAGTTCTCAATTGGGAAGGGAAGTTCCTGTATACTTCCCCCCCTTTCCTCTCCTGTTCAAGGTGTTAGTCAAAATCAGGTCTCAACCCTGCAAGGTGATTCTGATTACTCCAGATTGGGCCAGACAGCCCTGGTTGGACATCACTGCAATATGTCAGAATACAGCAAGACTCCATTAGAAGAAACAACATTACTAAGGTGAATAATTTTTTCTTCCAGCTTAACTGGATTGAGGAAAGCAACTATGTGGCAGCATTCCAAGTTGTTATGCTGCAGTACTGATATAGCTAGTGCAGCATAACAGCTGTGATGACATTGCTACTGCAGCATAACAACTCAATCCATAACAACATTCTACAATACACTATAATTGTATAATACTGTATGAAATATATGTGTTTGACTCTTTTGATTTCGATATCAAATTAACTCATGCAGTCTGTATAGGTACTTTCTTTCTTTGTGAATGAATAAAATATATTTCTGATTAATTTACGTTTCTGTATGATTTTTCCAGCTGGAAAATGTCATTTAATAAGTGCTATGTCACACTCCAGGCATAAATATACTGGGAAGGATTGTTGTCCCTTTGACTCACAACACCAGGTGCATGCATTAAGGCCTAGTCTACAGATGGTGTGTTGTGAGTTATATCTTAGTTAACATCTATCTCTTTGGTTCCTATTATTTCTTAACTGTATTATGTATTCATCAGTCTTATGCCATATAAGGATACCCAGTGTGTGTACCAAAAATGGTGGGTAGGAAGGAGTGTATATGATCTTGCAGACTGAAAATGTGAATCTTAAAACCCACTACATACATCCCATTTCATGATAAATATGTTAAGTTATTAACCTCGATCAACTTTTTTTGAGGAAGACAGATTACTAAAATATAACTTGAAAGTTTTCAGCTTGCAAAACAGATTGTGATCCAGAATTCTCTAAAATGCACCAAATTGACTCATTTTTTTGAAAATTTTTCCGGGGGGGCATGCCCCCGAACCCCCCTAGCAAGGCTCAGTTTTCAGACTTGAATACAGTTCCTGTACTTCTTTTGAACCACTTTCATCACTGGTTACCTTGTGTGTGGGGTCCTTAAATGTACATAGTTTATTGAATGTTTAAAAGCGACAAGATATTTTTAACTATGTTCATGAAGCCAAAATCAGTATTTGTTTCATGCAAGAAACATGGAAGTTCTCTAGTGACCAAGCAAGGTTTTTTCAGGAGGAATGACTGTGGGGACCATCTTTCTGGTCCTTTGGCCCAGACAGTGCTGATGGTGTGGGCATAATTTTTAACTCTCATTGTTTTACTTTAACAAAACTGGCTAATCTTATCCCGGGCAGGGATTTAATAGTGGATAGGCTATGGAAAAAGGTAGACTGTCGACTCAAAAGTGTTTATGGCCCACAGTCCAAGGCAAACAGGGTAACTTTACTAACTGCTTTACAACCCTATCTTGTTACCTCCTATAATATTTTCTTATGTAGGGACTTTAACTGTGACATCAAATTGAAGAATTCTAAGTCCCAAGGGAGCAATAAAAAAATGTATTGTGATGCTAATGCTCTGCTTAAGTTATAGAGACAACTGATTTGTTAGATTGTACCAAATTTCAAACCCAAGGGCCCAGATATACATTTAAAAGAGGTCAATTTATGTCCAGCAACAACCAAATTTTTATTTCTAAAAATTTACCGGCTGTCACTTTTAAATCTATACCGGTGGAATTTTCAGACCATTTACTGTTGGAAATATTCTTTCATGATTCCCCTGAGGATTCTCAGAAAAAAAATAGATGGAAATTGAATTCCTCTAATTTATTTAGCTTTTGTTGCCCGGGTAAGTGCACTAGACAAATCCTGCCTATTTTCAGGCACGACCCGGGGGAGGGGGATACAGATGAATGCCAACTGACCTTGAACCAGATTAAGCTGTTGGTGGTATTTTTAGTGAATGAGGGAAATTTGGCCAGGACACCGGGGAAATTCCCCTACTCTTTTCGATAAGTGTCATGGGATCTTTACTCACCTGAACTACCACCAATCCAGGCAGATGGGACCTCAGTTTAACGTCTCATCCGAAAGACGGCACCTCTGAAATGCAGCACCCCTCTCATGCTGCATTACAGTGTCAGTACTGGGATATTAACCCAAGTGCCAGATGTGGGAACTGAACCCACAGCCCTCTGATCTCCCGGCCTCAGAGGCGAGTGTGCTATCTACTGAGCCACTGACACTGCTACCCCAACAGACCCCTTAGTGAGATTGGGGATTTTGAAACTACTTTGGGCCCGTTCCAATGTTAGTTTTCTATATGATGACCTTGGAGAATGGTGGACTGACTCAAAGGCTAATTTAAAAATATGGTTTCAAAAGTTTGGTAAACATAGAGAGAATGAAAAATTCCTAACAACTTATGCATCATGTACAGCATTTATACTCTCTTTCTTATACCTCCAGGCATGATTACTCAGCCTAAATTGACAAAATAAAAGTGAGCATGAAATTATACCAGTATGATAGAGCCAACACTATTAGGGTAATGTTGCAATATGGGACCCAAATGTCTCCAACTGGGGACCTGTTTGAAGCTTGCAAAAACATAAAGGAATACTCATCAATGAAAATCATAGTAGACTCTGAAGGTGTTGTTGTTGAATCTATTGAAGGGATTCATATAATAATGAAATTTCATTCAAACACATACTCCATCCTCAACCCCCCCCCCCACACTTATCTGCTATTCAATCTTACCTGCAGGAGATTAATATCCCCAAGTATCCAGGGGAAACACAGGAAATGTCTAGGCCTATTAGAGCCATGGAAATTGAACAAGTGATTAAGTCTCTGAAATCTGGGACCTCTCCAGGTCCTGGTGGTTTGCCCTACAAATTTTACAAATCCTTTGCAAAAGAACCACCAGTATGTCTGAAAACAGTTTTTAGGTATTTTTTTCTTAATACAATCTATTTCTCCTTCCTTTACAGAAGGATCATTAATCTTTTTGTTCAAATCTGGCAATAGAAAGCTAATTCAGAATTGGAGACCCATCACCATTTTAAACTCAGATTTTAATATACTCTCCCAGATTCTAAATAACAGGTTAAAACACATGCTAGTTTGGTTATCTCCTTCAATAATCCTGAAGCCTTCCAAATGGGAAAATACACAGCATGCTCTGATGATAATTAGGGATTCGATTGATAAACTCTCCATTTTACCATTATGATATAACCAGCCAAGAAGTGTTGTTTTGTGCTGAAAACAGTAGCACTAAAAAATGAAAACCACAAAAATAATCGCACTAAAAAGTCCACGCTGTAAATGACCGCGCTTAAAAGTTTTGCATGCAATTGACATGGAACCATCCGGCTTGTGTACAAGAAGCCTTATCTGCTAAAAGAAGGCACAGGTCATCTGTGTAAGCAATGGTCCTAATTTCTGGATCAAAACTAGAAAAGGACATACCAGTAATACCCTTCACTTGGTTAATTTTATGTACCAATGGGTCAAATGAGAATATGTAGAGTAGTGGGCCAAAGGGGCAGCCCTGATGCATACCCTCCATACCCTACTTCCCCTTCCAGTCCATCCATTACAGTAAGGTTTAATAATGGCTTTCTTATAGCCTGTTTGTAATCAACCAATAAATTTGGGGGACATACCATACTTTCTTAGACAATTCCATAGATAACCATGAAGTACCCCATGAAAAGCTTTACTTTGGTCTAAAGCTAAGAGGAAACCCAACAATTACCCCATTTGTCCTCTTTCTCAAATTTCTCTAATGAAAATTAAATTATCATAAATAGAGCTTTCTGATATATTACAAGTTTACGTGGGGTGAATAAGGTCACCAGCCACGAGAGCTAATCTATTTGACAATAATTTCAATAGAATCTTAAAATATGCATTAAGCAAGAATATGGGTCTCCAATTCACTAATAGAGACTTATCTCCAGAATTAAATAGTAACACTACTAGGCCCTCCCACATACTGGAAGGTAGGTTATCCTCTGCTAACATAGTATTAAAGAGTGTCACCAGTTCCTCCAACAAGATACCCGTGATGTGTTTATACACCTCTTAAGAGATGCCATCAGGACCAGGGGCCGAACCCTCTCTCATGGAGTTAATAACTCCCTGGAGTTCTATTTTCATGATTAGTTGAACCATCAACATTAGTTGAGATGCAGATAGACAAGGTAAATCACAACCCTGTAACCACTGGTTGATCAGACCATCGTCATGTCGGGGAGCCTGAAATGTGTGTAAAGTGTTGTTCTAGTTCTTTCAGAATGTCCGATCTCTTGGTTACAACCCTACCATCTGCAATTGTGATTTTGTAGAGGCCTTTAGTTTGTTGTTGTGAGAGACCAAATTGGAAAGGGTTGGTGAAATCTTGTTTGCCATGTGTTCCAAAACGTTGTTAGGCTTCTAAAGTTTTGTATCTATTGTATTGGATGTCAGTCATTTTTTGTTTTACCATGGTTATTTGGTCCAACAAGTCAAGTCAAGATTGGTTCCGTGTGGACATCAAAGTTTGTAATTCTGACTGATAAAGTTATATCGGTCAGTTTTATGTTTACCAATGAGTTTCCCAATCAGTTTAAAATAGTTTTGCATATCACCATTCATCTCTTCCCACCAAGTTTGGAGGTCATCATACAAAAAGCATACCGATTTGCTAGCTTGCAAGAGCCCCAGAAACCCATCATAGACCTGGGGGATGGCTGATAAAGTAAGGTTCATCCTCCAATAACCAGGTCCTTTCCACATTTTTTCAAAATTAGATACGGTAAGACTTAACAAAGCATGGTCTAAGGACTGCACAGGCATAGTTTGTGTTTGTATTATATCAAGGTTGTCTGAAATGAACCAGTAGTCAATCCTGGTTGCATATGAACCTCTAAAATATGTCTTTTGGGGGGATAATTCCTGGTTTATCAAAAGCATCTTTCAAACCACAGTGGGACCAAAGGTTATTTAAATAGGAAACATCACAGAACACTTTATTTGTTTGTGACCGTCTGTCAGTTTTATATCTACTGCTGTTAAAGTCCCCACCCAGCAGGACATATCCAGACATAATTAAATAAGGTTGAATGGTCTGTAATGATTCAATTCTAGCTGCTTTAAACTGAGGAGCATACACATTTATGCACGTAAAATCAGCGTAGTGTAACCGAATATCTAACAGAAAAGATCTACCTGGAACTATATCCACCTGGTGAATCACATTGATATCCACATTATTCAGACATAGCTCCACCACACTACAAACACCTTCCCTCATAGTCCAAAAGATGTCCCCCTTGTACCAAGCTGAACTAGCAGAGAACATATCCTCTGTAGAGTGTAACCTAGTGTCCTGTAAAAAAATATTGTAAGAGACAGAATCACACTGTGCATAGGTTAACACTCTTTTACTTTCAGATTGGATGCTGTTAGCATTCAAGGAAACTACAGCAATGCTATACAGCAAAGAAGTTACAGGAGCCTCCTATCATCTTTTTTTTCATATCCATGCTCTAGTCCCCATCTGTCTAGCCTGGAGTTTAGGGTCAGGTTCTTCAGCAGGTAATTCTCCCTCTGATCCACCTTCAATTTGGGAAGAATGAAAGGATGCTGAATCTGATTCAATGCCAGTGTCTCCTTCTTTCGTAGGCAAAGTGTTACATTTATTTTGTGTTGGGATTAGCCCTTCCACTGCAGGCCCTTTGTCAGGACCCTTCTTCCTGGTGTTTCCATGTCTCCTTACCACATGGAAGGAATCTGTTTCTGGAAGGGGGGGGAGGAGGCATAGTCCCAGTGTTGACCTCAACCAGGGCCACTGTTGTCAAAGCTGGAAATTCAGAGTCTGAGGTAATATGCACAGGGTTTGAAGAAATAGGTTCAGTCACAGACGAAGGATCCGGCATGCTTGTAGCCAGGCAAGCAATCACTTCCTGGGGAAGGGGGGGGCTGGGGTCTGATCTGGTGTCTGTTTTTATATTTTAATGCTATATTGATATAGTAATCCTGGATAGCATAGTCAGAATTAGAAGTATTATGCAATGCCCAAGGGCAGTCAGTGAAACAGTGGCTGTCTTCACACAAGTTGCACTTCAGGGGGCCTCTACAGTGGAACATGGAGTGTCCAGGTTGCCCACATTGTGCACATTTAAAGCTTCATGTGTGACTCAAGTGTCTTGGGGACCCACATTTATAGCAATGGCGAGGCTGCTCAGGGTAAATAATAAAACTCTTGTCTCGTCCTATATAGAAACAATTAGGAAGATGCAGCAGGCCAGAATCAGTTTGCTGTAGATTCATTTTCACTCTCCAACCCCCATTCAAAAAACCTTTATCATCCAATATCAGTTCTGGATTTTCTGGTACTTTACACTTTTTTCAAGCCAATACAAAATATCAGTAACGTTAACCCCCTCATTTCAAAAGGGTACCTTAATCACTTTGAAGGATTGTTTGGTCAGGGGTATGGCTTGAAATCTCTCCCATGCTGGGTTGGTTTTCAGAGTGGCGTATTTGATCCAAAATGTATCCAGGATGTCAGGGGTCTGGAAACTATTATCAAAGGACTGTTTCCCTGGTGAGTGAATGAGGGCATAAACCTCCTCTGGGGAAAAGCCCATCTGTTGTTTCATCAATACTTTGCTCACATAAAACCTGCTGGGGGTTTCCTCAGAAGACCCCAGAAACCGCAGGTGCACTGTATTGTGCCATTTTTGCCAGTTGAATGGATTTCTTTAGGAGAATGGCATAGGTGAGGGCCTCTGTGAGCTCCTGTTGGTCTCGGATAATAGAACATACCACAGGCACCTCACTTTCAATGGTGGAGGGAGCAACTTCATGCAGTATGTTAGTAGTAATAGTCATTGGCTCACCCTCCCCCTGCTGTGAGGGAAAAACAGCAGTAGCATCAAAAAATACATAATTGCAGGAGTTTCTAGACAAGAAAAGGGTACAGTACCTGGTGTGGAGGCCAGATCCACGTCCGGTGGTGTAGCATGCTCCAAAAGTACTCCTTGCATATGTGAACAGTGTGTGACTTCACCATGTTGTAAATCAATCATTCAATCAATCAATCAAAATCTTTATTTTACCAGATGAACATCATTGAGCAACGCTCATTTTCAAGATGGACCTGGACATCTGTAAATGATCCGTGCTGAGTACAACGGCTTTCGGTGTAGGTGTAGGGAACCCAGGTAGTGGTATTTCTGGGTCCGGAATCCATGTCTTCAATTCCTGGAGAGTCCACACTGCTCCTGCTAGTGCATCCTCCGTGGACCATGAGGATGTACCCGGTAATCTGTTAGGATCTGTCCTATCCTGTTGTGGACCATGTTCTGCCATGCATTGAGCCATCAAGGAAGAAATAAACATTTTTGAGATGTATTCTGGTATCTGATGTGGAAAGATAAGCTCAGGGTGTTTGCGTTTTCTGTCTTCCTCTGCTAGTCATTTGGCCGCATTATATTCATGCTCTGCTTTTTGTAAATTTGCCATAAGGACAATATGTGTCGTTTCCGCAGTCTCTGCCGATTCCATCACAATATCTTGCCTCATAGGTGGGGGGATTGCTTGAACCATATCACCCAATACAGTGCTACTTGTGCGTGGTTTTTCCGTGGGAAGAGGTGAACATCCAGAGACCTGAGGCTGGCCACCTACCAGGTGCTTTCCAGCAGTCTCCGACACCTTCTCCATATTAAAACACATGATCTCCTCCACTGTCATCCTCCATGATGACTTGGATCCAGAGCCCTGACAGACAGAGACACAGGGCCCTCTGTCAGCAGAGTAGGGTAATTTCCCTGGTGTCCTGGTCAAATGTCCTCCATTCACTAAAAATACCACCAACAGCTTAATCTGGTTCAAGGTCAGTTGGCATTCATCTGTATCCCTCTCCTCTAGGTCATGCTTGAAATGGGCAGAATGTGTCTAGTGCACTTACCCAGTCAACAAAAATGAAATAAATAAAAAATAAATAAAAGGTCCTTCTTTTCTGCTATCTGCTTGGTCCCTGCTCTGTCTTTGAGGAATGGAGTGAGGGTGTCCCCAAACAGATGGTCCCTTTGCTGGGTGGGAAACTTCATCAGGATCATCTTTGATTTGGCATCCACCTGCCATAACTTGAGCCATAACGCCTTGCTGGCCCGGTTGGTGAGGACTGCCGCCCTGGCACTAAACTTGATGGAGTCTGAGGAAACATCTGTGATATAGCGCACAGCTGGATCATGCAATCTGCCTGCTCCACTAGCAGGGAATCTTCCAGGAGCCCATCAGCGATGGTCTCCATCCAGCGCAGGAGTGCTCTGCATGCATACCACATTACCGTGTCTGCAGACAGTGCCATCCCCATCACCTCATGGACCCATTTGAGGGACTCCTCTACCTTCTTGTTCATTGGGTCCTTTAGTGCTGCAGTGCTCTCCACCAGGATGACCTTATATCTGACTAGCACAGACACCAGGGTATCTACCTTTGGGGCCATGTGCCAAACGGATTGAAAAGACTCAGTGATGGGGTAAAACTTCTACATGGCCCATTTTTCTGGTATTCTGGTGGTCTCCAATGCCTCCTTTTCCTTCACCAGGATGGCATCCAGTGCTGGGCAGGTGGGGAAGCAATACTGCACCAACCTGGCTTGAGACAAGAGGAGGTATGGGGCTCTTCTTGTTCCACCAGAATCTGCAGCACTTCCTGGATAAGGCGGACCAGCTCCACCATGTCTTCTTGTGGCCATAGCCTTCCCACCACCTGTCATGGATCCTGATCCACTGCCTCTTCCTCTCATGAGCCATATGGTCTTCCACCTGCCTGCAGTTCTTCCTCTGTGGCTGGGGGCTCTGTGCTTTGCCTATGCATTTTTTCACTTCCACCTGAGACTCATTTGTGGGCTGCTGGATTTGCAACTTCTCGAGCCACTGGAATAGCAGGCCCACTTATGCAGTGTTCAGCATGAGCGGTGCTATGGGTGCCATTGGTTCTTCATGGGTTGCCACTACTTCCATGTTGGGATTCTGTGGCATGTCATATTTCAAGACAGTGCAGACTGCACGTAATGCTTCCCCCATGTGAGAGTCCGGAAGCTTTGCCCCATGTTCTATGTAAGCAGGCATGGTAATAAACACTGGTGATGCATCTGATCTGCGAGGAGCAGACAAGAAAAACTGGGTCAGAAACATGCTCAGCGGGCAGTTACCACATACAAAAACAGCCACCAGTATCAATAACCCAGATAGTGAGATTGTGCTGGGGTAATAGTCCTGTGCCTTTAAGAGGCTGTGCAAAAAATGGCCACCCGCATGGTGGGGGTGAGCAGATGGGTCCTGTGCTGCTGTCTGCCCTCGTAAGATTGTGACCCCTCCTCCAACATGGCCACCTATCCCACAAGACTATGCGAGAAGAACAGTGAGATTTGCTGTATCTCGTGATGCATGACCGTATCTCTCCTCTGGGGTGAAATCACCCCAAACCTAGCCCAGCTGCCATCAAGTGGTCCACTATGTAGTGCACTGATTACTTGTCATCCCTCCCCATGGTGCCATCTCCCCAGCTTCCCATATGAGAGGTGAGCAATTTCCGGTAGTCCAATAGTCTTGTGAGAGCCACCATGTTGCTCCGCAAGACTTGGGACCTGCTAAGGGAAATGGCACCTCTAGAATGTGGGTGATGTGGCTGCAACAGCAGCCATCTCCGAGTGGCACTGGATGCTTATAATGGTGCCAACTCTCTCCTGCTCGTACCCCCCCACTCCGGCACTGGTGATTGTCCTGGAGACTACAGGGAACCGGAGGAGTGAACTGTCAGCTGCTGGAGCCTGGACATAGGTGCAGGTAACTCAGCCAGCTCTTGTTATCTTGTTGAATGTACTGGGATAGTCTGGTCATTACAGAACAAGAAGTAGTGAGCCTAGTGCTAAATGTGGCTCCAAAGAGGCAGGGGGGTCAAATGGGAAGGCATCCGGCATCACTGTTTTTCTATTGGTGATGCTACCAGAGGGTCCCAAACCTAGACAGGAAGGTGAGGCAAACGCTACTTGAGGGTCTGCCTCCCCTGAGTCCTGCCTCTCAGTGTGCTGCCCAGCTGACAAATACTTGCACTGCAGCTTAATGGCTGCTAGTGCATGGGGTTCCTACCCCTGTGGGACATTCTGTGGCCCCAGCTGCATTGCCATACTGAACTGTCCCTTGTACATGAAAATATTTTGCTAACCCCATCTATAACACATTGTGCTAGGAACACAAGAAAATAAGGAGCTAAGGAAACCCTACTCCAGTAGCACGCTTGCTAACGACATGCCTGAGCTATAGATAGTAATAGGTAGAATAATCAATAGTGAATGAACACCTGTACTTGCAAGGGAGCAAGAATGATCATGACCAACTTCCAGAGATGCACGAGTTAGACTTGAGTTTTAGGTTGGAGACAGGGGAACTGGCCTCTGGCAGCCAAAAGATTTACAATCATGCATCAGCCAATGGGATGGATGAGGATACTCAGTGGTTATGGATTTCTGAGCACTAGAAAGGTGGCAGGGGATAATGTTGTTTAGGAGAGGAAAATCCCTGGCTGTGGTCAGCTAAGGCATTCCACCACAAGCCCCACACCAGTGACTGAGCATCTCTGGGGTCCTGTAGCAAAGAACCATGAATGAAGCATGGTAAATCCCAGAGAAGGGCTGGGAGGACTGGTCCAGATGGGGGTAGGTCGGTAGTTGAGGCATTGAACTACTGATTTTAAAAAAAAAATAGGTTTAAAATATAAGCAATTGGGGCATAAAGGTGCCCTTTCATGTATCTTACAAATAGTTAAAAACTGTGCATTTCAAAAAATCTGGGTCTAAAAGATGAAAGTTTGAACCAAAATAAACATTTTTATATTATGCTTGCAAACACATTCCACACTCCTCATTTAAGAAAAAAGTTTCAAAAATTGCACAATTTGGAAAAAATATGCACTTTCGCATCTGCCCATATAAGTTTTGAGTTGTCCAGTTCACCAAACTGTTTTTTTAGATGCACCATTTGTATAAACTGCACAATCAATGAATTAATATATTTTTGTGCAATTTTGCAAAAATTGCACTGAAGTTAAAGTAGCAATTTTGCACAATTTCACCAGTACATTTAAAATATGGCACACCACTACTCAAAGGTAAGGACTCCACACAAAAACAAGCAGATTACCCTCATTAGTTCATGGTACCAATGTGTCATATTGTAAGTGGGCCCCTTGCTGCCCCACTTGATGCATTGGTGGTAAATTCAAATGAGAAAAGACAGCTGTTTGGGTGCTAGCATAGGGTGTTACCTCCTGCACAATGGATTAGGTATGATGGTTGATGAGCCAGTAACCTGATTACCCACTTTTTGATTCAGAGACCCCATGTGCAGACCCTAGTTTGTCTCCTGATCTGACCGTAAGCTAGTTTTCAAGTAAGGCCCACCTCTGTACTGGACCCAGATACTGGCAACGGATCCAATGACAAGTGACCTTTAGACAATCCCTGGTTTCTAGCGGGGAGCACATATAGGTTAAGGCATGTCCTTTACCTTTTTTATGTGAACTGGCATTGTGCTGCTCTCACATGGCACTGGGCTCACACTCACAAATGTCTTCCTGAGAGCAAGTCATGCATGTAAGGCCACAGAGTATAACATTAGCTAATGCTAACAGTACCCTGTCAATGATACAGATCCATATTTAGAGGACACTATAATTTGAACAGAAGTTCCCAAGCTCACCTAAAGGGGAAGAGTCAGAACCCCAGGCCCCACACTCAGCTCTAAGAGTAGTACCAATGTGCACACTGTGTGCAAAAATATTTTGGTTTACTTTCTGTTCACTATAGTATAGTAGATTTTATCAGATGAATTTTTTAAAAACAAAAGGTTTTTATCCTACTGGGCTGACTGGGTGGCTGTTCAGTGCTGTCCTCCAAGGATCTTATTAGTAGAATGCTGGCCTTGATTTGTGAAAGAAGCAGTGTAAAGCTTTTAAAAAAGAAGTTAAAATATAACTCTGTAGACTTGTATGGCATACACTCCTGTGATATCTATATACACACGTCTCATAACGTTGACAAGCGGTGGCATGGCCAGCAATGCAGGAAGTGGAAGGTGGAAGGTGGTAATACATTACCTTTCTCAGGTTAGTGGTGGAATGGCACAAAGGAAGAGACAACAGATAAGTGGTGCACATGTAATAAATGAAATTTATTGCAGGTAAATAATATAGGCTTACCACCAACAGTGACTACACTGGGAGAGCTTCCAGTTTTCCTTACCTAGGTAAATGCAGTCTCTCATCTATTCTGTTCTCAGACAAGCTACATACTGCACGGGGTCTTATACTCTGATAATTATTATGGTTACTACTAAAGAAGATACATAAAAAATACATAATTGGGTAAAACAGGTAGCATGAGTAACTGTCATAACTACATGAGAAGTTGCTTAGCTTGCATAGCTAGCACAAGCAATGGGATCTCTAGAAGTCCCCAAGGTCAGTTGCAATTACAATGATGCACAAGCAGTAAAGATGGCACTGTTGCCTTAATTATGATAATACAGTAAAAATAGAGTGGAAAGCATCTTTCAGAACTAAGATACGTTGGTAAAACATAATGCAGCACAATATGCATTAATAAAATACAGTAGAACACAGATCCTGACACTTATGCTTATACGACAAGTGTCACTGCCCTAAGGTTAGTACATATACCTAAATTTATGTTGCTGTCTGCAAGGTGCGGGTACAATCAGGGCTGCTGGACCATGGAAAACATCCCCCCCATGCTTCCTTCAGAAGAAAAGGCAACAACCACAGGAAAGTAGTGGGATGGAACTAAAAATCATTTACAAGCCCAGGACACGAGCCTTGTAAAAGAATTCAAGTTGTTCTCGATGTTGTCTTAGAGTACAGTAAGTCACAGACAGCAAAGGGTTAGTATCAGAAAAACAATCAAAAATGCTTGGATAATAACAAAAGCTTTAAAAGCCAATTCTAACCAAGTACTGGATAGAGCAGTGCTTAAATCACCACCATGAATAAGATCATTGAGAGCATCGACAGCCTTAGAAATATTATTGCTAATATACTGTAAATCAAATGCAAATCTTTTCCAGCTAAAAGAGATTTAAAAAAAAGAGTCAAAGGGTCGATGTACACGTTAAACACAGGCAGGTATTGAGACAAGGCACGCAAGTATTGTTAATGGTATCAATCACTTCTGGTTCAGGGAGAGGAACAGGAGTAATTACTCTGTGACCAATTACTGTTTTCTGTTGTGGAGTAAAACAGAAGTTTGAAGCTGAAATATCACAAGTTTTTTCACCATAAGGAAAGGATTTATCATTTGTCACTACCCAATACTGCCCATCAGAATTATAAGTAACTCTCACACTTGGAACCCTCCATCGCTGTAGATGTATGGGACAGGCAAACGACTGGTTGGTGAGCCGTGAAGTGAAGCAATGTACCTCTTCCAGGTAGCTTCCGGATGCAACTGTTTCGACATTAGCACTGAAGATGCAGCTTGCGAAGATTTGGATTTGTCATCCATGTCAGTCTGGTTCAACCAGATCATCACCCAAGTGTAGGACCAGTCAAGATGTTCCGGGGAGTAACTGCAAACAGGTTTCACAATATCGAAGATGTCACAGCATCACAGGTAATAGTATCCTTTCTTGGTGCAACAGTTCATATGGGGCACCACCCAGGCTTGGAGAACAGAGTGGTAAACCAATAAGGAGGGTAGGTCAGTTCGTTCACAGTAGATGTTCTCATCAAGATGTTTGATGGAATTAATAGCAGTCAATTTGTCGAAGACAGAAGTTTGTGGATCAAAGCAGGGTAGTGACACAGTAAAAATAATAAACATGTTGTCATGAATTAAGCAAGTCTTAGTAAAGTAACAAAGTGCTTAATTGGGATATCGTGGAACATACCCAAAAGTTCTAGCAGTAGACATAGAAATGTTAACACAATTTGCTAAACACATAGTAATGCAGCCATTTGATTTGCAATGAGGGCAATACCATTTAGCCATTCTCCTATCATGGATAAGATCTGGAATGCATCCTGTTTCCAAGTCCCTGAAGAGATTGTTAACAGTGGCAATTACGTAAGAACCATAGACGAAGCATAAAAGTCCACAGGCAATATATTGCTTGTCTGCCTCCTTGTTATTTTGAAAAATCAGTTCATTAATCTTGTTCTTAGTATCATTGAACCCTTTGGCAATTTTATGCATGTTATATACAGTAAAATGTTCCTCTTTAGTTAAACCATCTACACCATGAAAAAGTTGGGATAGCATGTCGCTTTTAATAGCCTGCTGAAAATTGAGTGTTTGTGCTTTAATAGCAGCTATATCTGCTCTATTCCAGATAGACATTCCTGAACCAAAAAAGGTCAGAGACAGTGCCTGCTGCACCAGTAACATCTTCAGTGTCATGCCTAGTATGTGGTTTAGCTTTAGCCTTATGTGCAGGTCTAAAGACTCCTACACAATCAGTGGTATGAGGTCCACTAACTGGATCATTAGCGCGGGTTTGGTAAGCAGCTACAATGTCTTTAAGCATCATACCGAAAAATTTAGACATATCGGTCATGTGACAGAGACCAATCTCAGCCATATTCCAATGTGTAAGACTGAAAATAACTGAGGCATGCATACATTATACATTATTAATCAAAGCTCCTGGAAGGGAAGTGGTGGTCAAACCACTAGGAGGACCATCCTCCTGGGGAGGGCATTCAGTCATTTCTTTTTCGGTGGGTGGGACTACAGAAAGAAACAGAGCTTCAGTAGCTACATAGTTGTGAAGACAGAAAATGTGTGACTCCTCAGAGGTGAGGTGAGCACACCAGACTAGATCTATTAGAGCAGTAAGGTTGTAGCGACCATTAAGTCTGGGAGAAGGCTGTCTGATAGAGAGTGTACCATTTGGTGAGATGCCTGTGTTGGGCCATCCCTGAAAAGTACCTTTGGATAAATGAGCTACAGGAAGTGTGTAACCATTAAGATCAGTTTCCCATTGTATTTGCAATGTGGACTTCTCTGGAGCTACTACCATAGCATTAAGATAGGCCTTTGAGCTTTCCATAACAGTGATCATTTTGTTGGGCACATTGATATGAACTCCCACTGGGGCTGAGTGTTCAAGTTTGCTGAGCAAATGTTCTTTACATTGTTTGTGTACAGTCAATAGGGGTTTGTTCTGAGAGTCAGTGAGAGAGAGAGTAGTCCCACCAGAATGAGGAGGTGCAAGATAGCCTTCTTGCCAGTGTACCTGTAAGAAAACAGAAAATGATCATTAAGTGAGGGGTAGTATTCCACCCTACATGGGTTAGGAAAAGTAATTTTAGTTACCTTTATACAGCTTGAGCTAATTAGCATGGAACCACTTTTTGGTGGTCTGTTTTGGATGTTGAACTCTGACCTGATGGACAGCAGGACTGAGTCTGTTGACAATGGGATATGGGCCTTCCCATTTGCTGGCAAATGAATGAGTTGGCTGTCTATATTGTAGAAGCATAACTTGGTCTCCAACTTGCAGTCGACTTCTTTGACATGCTTATCAAAATGAGCTTTAGCTTGTTGTTGAGCCTTGCCCATTTGATTAGCAGCGAACAGGTGAGTCTTCATGATATCATCACAAAGTTTTTCAACATACATATCCACAGATACTCTATCTGCAGTAAGGGTGTGGAGATCAATCAACAGATGCTCAGATAATCTCATGGCTTTAACAGTCATAACTTCACAGGGTGTGCACTGAGTAGTTGCTGCAGGACTGCCCCTGATTACCATCAGTAGTAGTAGAGGGAATCCCAATCCTTGGGATTGTCATTGACGAATCTGCATAACATCTGTTTGATTCTTCTGTTTGCTCTTTCTACCTGGCCTGAGGATTGAGGATGGTAAGGGATGTGGAATTTCGGATCTACTCCAAGTAGTTGGAGTGTCTGCTTCATCAGCTCAGCTGTAAAACTGGTTCCCTGGTCTGAGTCTACCTTTAGGGATAGTCCCCACCTGGAGAACAATTGATCCACCAGGATCTTGGCAGTTGTCTTTGCCATGATATTCTTAGTGGGGAATGCCTCCACCCACTTAGAGAACAAATCTGTGACAACATGTGCATACTTGATGTTCTTGCTGGGGTTGGTCAAGGAGCCAATGAAATCGACGTGTATCACATTCCATGGTCCAGTTTGCCTTTGTGGCAACAATTTGGCATTTCTTTTCACCAAAATTGGGTTATTCTAGGCACACACTATGCAGTTGTCCACATAGTGCTCTATATCCTTGGCCATGCCAGGCCACCAGACAATAGTTTCGAATCTCTGGAGGATATTGTCTACCCCTTGTGTCCAGCAGTGGGAGTATCATGAACCATATGGATGAATTCGGTTTGCAAAAATTTGTTTTCAGTTGATAATTGTTATTGATTTTTCACATACATACATAGACATATATTATATACACCATACATGTAGAAGCAGAGAAGGATCACTATAAGGATATAACCACAAACCTATAAAAGCAGTTTCACATGAAGGAGTAAATAACAAGGCTCACTGAAGGGGAAGCACCACCAGGTGAGTACAGGCATGGACTAGTAAAAGAGGGACACAGTATTGGCCATTGCTCACTACCCTAAATGGGCCTGGGGTGACTTCTCTGCTCTAAAGCAATACTGTCAATAGTCAAGGACCAGGTAAACATAAGTTATAAGTACACTGTAATGATACAATAGCTATTATCATATTGCATGGCTATACTAGGACTGGCACAAGGATAGCACTACTCTGGGAGTACATAGGATAAATGCAAACATTGACCACTCTCTGGCCACACCCAATTCCTGTCCTTGACTTTAGGTAGGCAAGGAAGGGGGCCCAACAGACAAAATATGTAGCAGGTTTGTTGGTTAGAACACGTGACATGCGATCAAGTGAGGCCAGCAACAAAAGTGCATGATAGAGCTCTGAAATAGACGGAATTTCCATAGATCTCCATCGGCATAAGATAAGATGTTTGGCTGATATGCCAAGGAGGATGAGCCAGCAGAGTTGTTGAGCTTTTAGTAGGACTCCTTGGTGGGGAAGGCCCAATATCCAGACCAGAGGGTCTAATTGTATCATATAGCCTAGAATTTGGGTGGCAAGCTGGCTGACCGTCAGACAAAATGGGGCTAGTAGTAGGCATTGCCAGAGAATATGATACAGGTCCCCTAGTTGGGCCATGCATCTCCAACAAAGATTGATATCCAGAAGCTTAGCTATATACAGAACAGCCAGTGTTCTATACCAGTGATGTAATATTTTGTTTTGAATAAGTCTGCTTCACATGTCTGGATAGCTCGAATGTGTCAACTTCCAGTATAAGATCCACCGGGCATCTTCAGAGCTCTTTCTCACTTCTGTTTGGGCTCCCTGGACTGCGAGGGAATACTCTCTTGTATGTTGGTATACACCTTACTGGCTTGGCGTTTGAAGAGCAAGAGCTATCCAGATAGTTTCTGAAATCCAACCACACTGGGTGGATGAAGTTTAAGATATCTGGTCAGAGAACTATACAATTGTAGATGTCTCCAAAAGTCCTGCTTCCCCAGCCCTTTCACAGTGGTGAGGTCTTGAAAGGACTGAATCCCCTGCCCTGTTTTATCCAGGACATCCAACAGTAGCTTAATGCCTTTGAACTCCCACTAAGGCCAGAAAATGGGCTTATTATCAACCAATATTTGTTTATTATTGTGTATTGGAGTGTGTGAGAGAGGCCTAGTGTTGGCTTTAATCCAGGCATGTACCTTATTCCATAGTTGAATCGCCGGGGCAATCATGGGATGAGCCAGCAGGGCTCTGGGCAAGGGGTTGTATATTAGGAGAGGGAGTTTGTAAACCTGGGTAATTTACTTTTCCATATGTAGCCATTGCTGTGAATTAGAGGATAGTGTGGTAAACCATTTTAGGGATTGAGACAAGGAGTAGACCCATGCATAGCCCACCAGCCATGGTAAGCCCCATCCTCCAATTTTCCAGTGGGATCGTAATTTGTTTCTACTATATCAGGGCTTTTTGTTTTTCCAGAGGAAGTTCCCTATTATTGTGTCCATGGGGTGGAGCCATTTGGTGGGGGGGGGGGCCAGGGGGATATGACAGAGAGGGTATAGAAGTTTGGGAGCCGATATCATTTTAAGGGCTAAAATTTTACCTGCTAGAGTAAGGTGGAGAGCTTTCCACCTATCCAGTTCTGTTTCAAGGTCAGCAACTAATGGCTGCATATTGAGATCCCACATATTGGAGAGATCAGGGGAGATATGGATGCCACGATAAACCAGCGATCCTGGAGTCCATTTAAGTCCTAGAGGGGCTACCATGTCTTGCGTATACATGGAGTTGAGAGGGAGCACTTCAGTTTTGGATTTATTCATCCTAAGGCCCGATAAGCCTGCAAAGTCTGTCAGAAGAGAGAGGAGAGCCGGAAGGGATGCAGTCACGTCTTCCACTGGGACCAGCAGGTCATCCGCACACATGAGAGTAGCATATGCATGTGTCCCTATTGGAATTCCTCAGATGATGGGGTGCTGCCTGATAGTGACTGCTAGTGGCTCAACCACTAAGATGAAAAGAAGGGGAGACAGGGGACAGACTTGTTGAGTGCCTCGACCCAGTTGAAAGTGGCTATAGATCACTGCATTAGTCCAAATATTGGCCATAGGCTGCTGATAAAGTGCCTGTATCCAATTTTGAAAGCAGTCCCCAAATCCAAACTGGTGCAAAACCTGCCACAGGTAGTTCCATTCCAGGGAATCAAAAGCTTTTTCAAAATCTATGGCCACTGCTACTGCTGGGGAGGGGAGTATCCATACTTGCTGCATAAGATTAATCAGGGACCTAATATGGTCTCCACTGAGGTGACCAGGGATAAAGCTCACTTGCTATGGATGTATTAGAGAGGGGAGAAGTGGGTTTAATCTGTTGGCCGGGACTTTAACAAAGAGTTTACTATCTGTGTTGATAAATGATATTGGCAGATACTGTAGCTTGAGGGGAGTGTAGGATCTTTGCCTTTTTGGGAAAGACGGTAATAACTGCTTCTCACAAAGTGGGGGGAAAGATGCCTCTATCCAGGGCCTCATTGTATACCAAGGACAGGAGAGGGGTAATTTGAGGGGTGATGAGTTGCCAAAGCTCTACAGGAAAGCCATCACCTCCAGGGGTGTTCCCAGAGAAGTTGCCACTTCAGATGGCAAAATAGGCAAGTCCAGTTTCGCGGCCTGGGAGGGCTGGAGAGTGGGGAGTTGGAGAGAGGAGAGGAAGGCCTCAGCTTTCCCCATGTCCATCACCCTAGTGGAAGTGTAGCGGTCCAAGTAGAACTGCTTCACAATAGAGTTGATTAGCTGAGGGTCTGTTCCGGTTGCACCAGACTGGTCTCTTAGACTGGCGATATGACATTCGGCCTGCTACTTACACAGTCTATAGACAAGTAGTTTGCCAACTTTTTCCCCTCCCTCCCAATAATGGTGGTGCAGCCTCAATATGGCAACCTCTGCCTTACAAGACAGTAAATCGTTAATCTCAATACGAATTTTAAGCATTGCATTGCCTAGTGTAGAGTTTGATTGTAAATTAGGAGTCTGCTTGGCTTGAGATTCTAGCTTTTTCAGCTGTCTCTCTAAGGAGTCCAGAAGATGTTCCCGTTGTTTCTGGCATTTAGATGCATACCCAATTATTGCCCCTCATAGGGTGGCTTTAATCGCCTCCCACATGGTGCCCAGGGAGGTATCCCGGGGCAGATTTTCAGCCAGGAAGAGGGCCATCTCAGAAGATATCCATTGCACAAATTTGGGGTCATTAAGTAG
Source organism: Neoceratodus forsteri (assembly GCA_016271365.2). NCBI lineage: Eukaryota > Metazoa > Chordata > Ceratodontiformes > Ceratodontidae > Neoceratodus > Neoceratodus forsteri. The sequence continues at coordinate 819,816,967 of CM057455.1, read as the reverse complement.
GAGAGGGTCCAACTTCCAAGAGTTAGGAGGGTACAAGCCCCACAGGATGTGCAAAGGGACAGGGGCAAGGTCAGAGATAACCTTAGGCATGATTTCGGAGTCAACTGCACTTTGACAGATATCCGTAGATACCAACTAGAAGTCCAAGTGGCTGTGTGAACCATGCACCGGTGATGTGAAGGAGTAGGCCCTCACCCTGGGATGAAAAGTTCTCCAAATATCGGTCAGTCCCAATTTGGCCATCAACTGCTGCAGAGCTAGATGGGCCTTGGGGTATTGTGCAGAAGTTGGGATACTGCAATCTAACTGAGTCACCAGGGCTAGATTGAAATCTCCCCCAGGATAGTCGGTATGGGGGTGGGGGCCAGGGAACTTAATTCCTGAGCTACTTCATGGTAAAAGGTGGGGGCATCCTCATTCAGGCCATATATGCAGCCTAATATCAGGGGGCCTTCAGAGGTGTTCATTAGGGCTAACACCCATCTATCTTGAGGGTCAGTCCAAACCTGAATGGGGGACCAGGTGAGAGATTTATGGAGGAGTATAGCAACCCCTTTTTTCCTAGATGGGGCGGAGAAGGAGAAAAACTGCCCAACCCAGTCTCTAGCCAGTTTAGTGTGGTCCTGCTTCATTAATTTTGTTTCTTGCAGGAAAGCCAGGCTAGCCCTCAGCCTCTTCAGATGGGATAATACCTGTTTGCATTTACTGGGGTGTTCAGACCCCATACGTTCCGGGTATAGCCATGAAGGTCACCCATGATCTTGGAAGATAAAACAAATACCAGAGAATGCTAAGACATCACACAGGGCTGAAGCTGAGGGGGCTGCTGCCCTTCCCAGCAAGTAACTCCCATTAAACCTTTGCAAACCAGAACAGATATTCCATGCAGAGTCTTGAAAAACAGCACACAAGTGCATTACCCGGTCAAAAAGTCTTAAGCTAACCCAAAATGGGCAAAAGGCCTGATTCAAATTGCAACTATTTACATCAAAACCAGAATCCAATACCAATCTTTTACATGGAAAAAAATAGTCCAACCGGCAAGCTTGTTGCCAAGACCATCTATATCCTTCTTGCAGGGTGAGAAACAGGAGAAAGCTGGCAATACAAGTTAGGCAAGGCATTAGTATGTTAATACCACAGGCAGCTTGCACATCCCCATCTCCCAAGGGAGTGAGTATTATGGGGGAAGAGAGGAGAGAGATAGATCCTGCAGCAAGACTGCCTGTTTATGGGAGGGCTGCTTAAAGCTTATTTGGTGAGAGGTTGTAGGCCCCTGCTATACAGTGAGTTATAATTAGGCCTCCACTTGGTTTATAGGGAAGAACAGGCCACTGTATGGGAGTTGGAGCCACACAAGGGGTAATGTATCCCATCATATGGATCACCTACCCCTAGCGATCAGAGAAGGTCATGGGCCTAAAAGTGAGAGACTGAGAATGCCATTCAGCTCTGGGGGGATGGACGATATCCTAGGGAGGCAATGCAGAGTGGGAAAATGAGTGTTTTAAACCACTATGAGGGAATATCCATGTTGCCTAATATTTGGCATTAAGCAATAGACCTGACATGTTAAGCAACATAGCAAATAAGCCCCTGGTGTTCCAGTATCTGGTAGCGTAATTTAGGGATAGACCCAAAGTTAAACGTGTGGCCATAATTGCTGATAAAACCAGATAAACAAAGCAGTATAGAAGGATAACCAAAACTAGTGCATTAATGTTCCAAAGCAGTTGAAAAGTGTCTCTTGAAGCATCAAATACTTTACTCCCTTAGGTCTTGAGAAAATTGGAAACTCTAGCTGTCATAGCTTCCAGGTGAACGCAATCATGAGTGAAGCCAAATGACCAGCTGTGATGGTGGGGGCCCGGACAGTCACTGGCTCCATACCCCCCCTTCTAGCCCATCGGAGAGAAAAAGAAACAGTACACATCACTTATCTGTAGATTCAAGGCAATGTATCTGTCGCAGATGAGGTTGAAAGACATATCGGAACCTTGCAGTCTTGAGCCTGTTGCTGAGAGGAGCTAGGGGCCTCTGAGAGTTGTCTGTTCATGGAAACATGCTGTGACTTAGCAGCTACCACCATGGCCCAGGACTTTTGACCATGCTGCGGTGAGTGAGAGACCAGCTGAATGCCTTCCTGAGGAGCATTGTCTGATAAAATTAGCAGAACAGCAAATTTGTTAGGAGAATGAAATTTGTGCAAATCATTCTCATCTTGCTCTGGTTCTGTCTCCTCCTTCTGCCTATCAATCGGGTGCTAGCACTTTTCATACCGGTACAGCGTATCGCGTTTTCTGTTCCGGGGAGAGAGAGAGGGAGAGGTCTCAAAGTGCTGAACATTCGGTCTCGGTGACTGTGTGGGCAAGATAGGTGATTCTTCCATGCGGTATGGAGTGTCTGAGGAGCCATCAGTCAAGTTGAAGTGCCACGGATCCTGAAAGTCTTTAGGGTACACCATGTGTAAGTAGTCCATTAGGCTTTCAGGGGTGGAGAAGAGGGTGGGAGACCCATTGATAACCACCCGCATTGTTGCAGGATACCGAAGGGAGAATGGGATATGGTGCGCATGCAGAATCCTACGGCAGTCCGAGTATGCTTTCCACCTCTCAGAAAACCCCCAGGAGTAGTCCTGGTAAATCTATGTGCTGCACAGGGTCTTATACCCTGATAATTGCTATGATTACTACTAAAGAAGATACATAAACAGTATATAATTGGGTAAAACAGGTGGCATGAGTAACTGTCCTAACTAACATGAGAAGTTGCTTAGCTTGCATAGATAGCACAAACAATGGGATCTCTATAAGTCCCCAAGGTCAGTTGCAGTTACAGTGATGCAGAAGCAGTAAAGATGGCACTGTTGCCTTACTTATGATAATACAGTAAAAATAGAGTGGAAAGCATCTCCCAGGACTAAGATACATTTGTAAAACTTAATGGAGCATAATATGCATTAGTAAAATACAGTAGAACACAGATCCTGACACTTATGCTTATACAAAAAGTGCCACTGCCCTAAGGTTAGTACATGTACCTAAATATATGTTGCTGTCCGCAAGGTGGGGATACAATCAGGGGTGCTGGATCGTGGATAACAGGGATCATTTGGCTGGCCCCTCAAGGGTAAATTATGATCCCTTCTCTTCTGAGGAGGAAACAACAGAAAATGATGAAAGTCTACTAAAACAGCTCCCAGGCATGTAAGGGAGCCTATACTTTGTTTGCTGGGCATGTCAAATAATGCAGGTAAGGTGCTCAATACATTATCTAAAGAATGGAATAACTTTGGAACTGCAAGGACTAGAAACTGTGAAGTGCACAATTAAGCATGGGGCTTAATGTTTAGCTGCCACTCCATTAAAAACACTCAGACCACTGTTGTTACAAATTGTTATACTGCCTAGCAGTGCTTTGTAGCCTCATGGTGCGTAGAAGTCTCCTGTTGCTTGAATAAACACAATTTTCCCTTTATTTTATGTGTCCATCTAAAGTTATTCACACGATCCAGCAAGACAGCATCCACAGCTGCAGAAACAGCAAGAGATGGGCATGGCAGACCTGAAGAGAGGATAAGTGTCTGAGTGCCAGACCAACATTAAAATGCCACAGACCATAATTTCTTAAATGAAAGGCTGCTGTCATGTCAACATGGGAGTGGCATGTTGATGCAGCATTTATGCAAGAATTTGGAATATTGCTCATGTTCAACTGTCTGTAAATGCAACTGTGTGTTCATATGCTCATGATCATACCTGTATACTACTAAACATCTATGTAGCTGTGTCACCATGAATGTTGCGATTACTGCCTCAGCCTTTTGGGCTTAAACAAGGTTGAGAGGTCTCAGGTAAAAAGAACCATGTCCCCACTCCCTCTGGATTACACTACTATATTTCAACCAAACAGCTCTGACCCTATTAGAGAGCCATCCCTTTATACAGCAGACATGCTGCATTGCTGGAGTGCCTTTCTGAAGTAAACAGAAAATCTTGCAGGAGCCATATGGATGGGGATCCCAGCTTTGGATCACACTTTTCTCCCGGTGAGACTGGATCATGGTTTTCGGAGGTGATGAAGAGGAGGCCTCATACATACATATCACTTTTATCAAAATGGGATCCTCAAGACCTTTCCCCAACTGCAAACTGAATTCTCTCTACAAGTATTTGCAGGTTTGCCACTTTCAAGGAACTACCTTAGGCCTTAGTGTAGACTCGTAGGCTTTTCACCCAATTTTCACATTACTGCAACAAGTTAAAATGGAACCCTCCCCGGCCCATCTTATTTCCTGATATAACCAGACCTTCACTGACCTTCTGTCTACTTTAATGGATGTGGTCCAGACAAACTGGAAGGTGGAGTTTTTGGTTGAATTGACCCCAGATGCCTGGCATCAGATTTGTAGCAGGCAACACTGGACAACAGGGTCTTACAGCTGGAGAGATTACGGCTGGAAGGTGGTGTCTCGACACTTTAGCACTCCACAAATTACAGCCACATTTTTTCCACATGAGACTCTTTATGCTGGAGGCAATGTGGATGTGAGGTGTCGACATATACCCACGTTTTCTAGTCTTGCCCTATAATAACCCAGTATTGGCAGGTGGTAGGACAGGTTTAGGGGGAGTTATTTCCCGATTTTGACTCTTTAACACCAGAAATTGCAATTCTTTTATTCTTTCCACCCCATTTTAAACAACAGCACCAAATCTATTTACTGAGTATCTTTTTGATTGCAGCTAAAAAGTTACTGACTAGATTATGGCTACAACCCACCCCTCTGACAATGGGAGGATACCATAAGTTATAGCTACCATATGGAAAGCATGACGGCCAGACTACAGGATACATTACCTCTTATGATAAACAGATGGGCCACCTGGTTCATATATATTGCCAGCCATAGACCAGATAAAGTACCCTAATGCAAATGGCGATACAGGGCCCTTGATTGGCGACCGGTCTGCCCATCTTAGGGTAACTATCTATATATGCTTATAGACATAGAGTGACTCTTCTCCTCCTCACACGCTTGTTGCCAGGAGTTGCCCCTCCCAATGCTTTCTCCCACCTGGACAGGTATGATAAATTACATTTGTATATTAGCTATCTGCTGATGATATTTATTTTCTTGATGCTGTGTCTGAAGTAATGATAATATCTGTGTGCATCACTTAAAAAAACTCAATAGAAATCATCATTTTAAAAAAAGGTTGAGGGCCTGGGTTCTGATTTTCATGATGGGGGGTGTTAAAATCCAGGTCTTTTTAGTTTAGCATGGTGCCTCCACCCAGAGTAAAATTTAAAGTGTGCATGCAAGGAGTCAGAGTTGTACAACTCCCTGGGATGCAGTACCTCCCCACAGGGTACCCCTACACATGGAAAATCACACTGTAACATTAAATTCAGCAAAAATGCAATTAGTGACTTACCACTAATAATAGTCTCACAAGACAAAATGTAAAATGTCAATAAAATATTTATTAGGGATAGGGGAATACAAAGCAAAATTGTATTTGGCAGAAACTCATTAACTCTGGTAGCAGGATTGAAATTTAGTGCCTGACTAGGCTTGGCCAATAAAACACCTTAAAGCAGAAATAACAGTAACCGTAACAATGCCCCCCCCATTAGCCCATGAAGAGAGCGACTGAAGAACAGCGAACCATCACAATGGCGATAGAGCCACAGTGCTGACACTTTTGCGTGATCACAATTCTCCCCATCCCAGAGTTGTGCCTCCCCTGGAGTTGGAATCTATATTAAGGGGGGTGTTGGGTACAAAGCCCTCCACAAGGGGAAGTGTGGGGGGCAAAGAAAAGACTTTCACAAAAGTGTTTGTGCTGTGGGTTCTGCACCATTATGACAGTTAGCCATTCCACAGTCGCAGTTCTGACATGGAACCCCCGCCAGGCAAGACAAGGCAGCAGCAGAGAACACTGTAAACCTTTTGGTATTACCAGCCCACCTGTACTGGGGGCACTACCCACTGATACGAGTTTAACCCTCAGACCATAAAGGGAGCTCCCTGTGCTTCACTGGGTACCCAGCTGTAGGAACAGTGCAGGCCCACTGATATTGTAGGTGGTTGGCCAGCAGTGGTGCACTTCAAAACAATCAGAACAGTTAAACCCAAAACCCCATAGGCCATGCGATTGCTTAAATGGCAGACCCAAAAATGAGACATTTGTAGCTTCCTGCCACTTGGCCAAATCAGAAGAGTTGGTGGCAAATCTTTATACAAACTTCCCCAGTTGCAGGACATGCCCTGAGAGTTCTCACTTTTCTGTTGCAGTGGCTTTCCTGTCAGTTTGAGCTCCTTCTCCTCCTTCCTGCAGCTGCAAATCCTCTCAGGCTGATGGTTCAGTTCTGCAGGTGGAGGGGAGGCAGCTAAAAGATGTAGAACTCTGGTACCTCTGGATGTAGATCAGGCTGCCTGAATCTTAAATCATCTGGACCTTTCTGGCTCTTCCCTCTTCCTCTTCCAAAGGATAGATCAGTCTAAGGAGCTGGGGCCACATGCTTCCCATCCATGTCTAGGCTTCAGAACACTACTGTGCAGTGTTAGCTAGAGGCTGGCAGGAGCACTAACTAGCCATTCTCCAGACTGTCTGCAGGACTGATTCAGGCTTCCATACACAGTCTCTGCTGTACACAGGTTGGCAGCTAGGACACACTTATTGGATCAGCAAGTTTTGTTTCCTTTCACAGGAAAATCAGGAAGAGTCTCTTTCCCCAAAAGGTGTTGGTTAATTCGGTTTCTGTACTTTATAGGTTGTAAATACCTTTGAAATCTTCCTGAACAAGTGGTTGTGGAAGCCCTGCCAGGCTTCCTCTGATAACCTGGGTCAGTAGTCCCCATAGTGGGTTTTTGGCACCAGCAAACCCTGTGGTCGCAGGGACCCCTGCTCATGGGGGATCCCCAACCTGAGCTATTTATCAGTTTTTAAATGATTGTTGTTTATTACCTTCTTAAAACAACAACAAAAGGATGTGCAGCTCCTCCTTACATGGCATCATGATGTCATGAAATGCCTCACCCAGCTATGACCCAGCCAATAAGAAACAGATGGGCAGCAATGAATGGGATGGTAAGATCAGTACTATGGGAAAAAGTGGGCTCAACGGCACAAGAAATAAACGCAGTTGCAGCCAGCTTCAAATAGCAGCATATTTAATATCAAAAGGTAAAAGCACCCCCCGTGCACCAACATCAATGTTTCACGCCGCCCTGGCACTTTTTCAAGTAGTACTGGGCTTCCTTTTAGTGTGGCTCCAGCATACGTCTCCTGAGTTGTGTTGTTTGCATTTTTTCATGGGAAGATCAGTCCCAAGAATTAAGACTGCTGTCTAACATCTAAAAATATAAATAAACCACTGGTTGCACTGAAATAAAATGTTGCACATATGGACTAAAGTCAAACACACCTGGTAAAGGTGGTTCAAGGACAGGACCTCATAACTTCACTAATCTTGCTGGGCCCCCAAAGCCAGGCATGGTAGCCCCAAGCCCTCCTTACTCTGTGAGAGTTAGTGGCCAATTGCCTTCTCCCCCACTGCCAGCCAGTTCTCAAGATGGCTCAGCAGCTTAACTTTTATTACATCTTCTTAACCCTCCCCTTGAACAGCAAAGTGCGGACCAAGGAGCATAATGTCAAATTCCATACAAAGAGTACTGAAAATATATCTTTTTAATTAATAGCACCTAAATGGACTTCCTCCTTTAAAGTGATTTAGTCACATTCTGCAAATGCCTGTTTCACATAGTATGCTATTGCCACCCATGCTTCAGATGTTGAAACTGCAATTTGTTTTGTAAAACAATGTGTCATTGTCATTTTTTGTATGTTTTTGTTTCTGTCCACCCTCCAGTTTTCTGTGTGCGGCCACACCCCCAGAATGATGTCATGCAAGGGAACTGTCAATGTTTTACATACAGCAACAAGGAATTCTGGGTAAATTATAAAGTGGACTTAAATGTTCATTAACTCAGAGGTGCAGTCCCTTTTTTTGGCAGTGGGGACTGCAGAATAGCACCTACTATGTAGACATATAACCTAGTTCTACAGAAGCTTGAAAAAGCTAAGTATGTGCACACATGGGCAGACTAGGTGGGCCATAGACCCTTATCTACTGTCAACATATATATATATATATATATACACACACATACATACACACACACAGTAGGTGTGTGTACCAAGGCATCATGGGTACAGTACATAGGTGATTTTTTTCTGTCTCCCTTATCAAAGTCCTATGTTCGTAGTGTTTACAGCTAAACAGTCTGTAGAAAAGTTTCTGGAAAACTGTTATTGTGATCAGATAGGCCAAAAAAAAAGTGGCAGTCTGTGTAGACGTTGTTTGACTTTTACTGTCTGCTGGTGAAGTGACAGGACTGAAGTGGCAGCTCCTGATAGAATGCTGGAGTGTGATGATACTTTTCTATGTTTATATTATAGAGCCAGGATGCCTATAAGTAGTTAAGGATCATAATTAGGGGTCAGACTACTTTTCTTTTTCTTTGGTATCCAGCTTCTGCTATGAGTCCAAAACTGTAGAAGAAAAAGGATGTCTTAAATATCAAGACTGACCAACAGAGGTCTCTATTTCAACACAGTGCTTAAAAACTGTTTCCCTTGCATGATGTCATAGTAGGGGGATGCAGCACTGAGGAAAAAAGGGGCAGGGTTATACAAATGAAGCAGAGCACAAAAATAAAAGCATTTTTTTCTTGGAAAATTGCACTTTTTGGCAGTTTAAATGGTAGGAGATTGATTCACAACTCTTACAGGTTACTACTCCCATTTGCTATGGCAAACATGACAAAATCACTTTAAGATAGTAAATTCTCCCGTGTTTTCTCAGTGTCAGTTTTATTGCCCTTGGTGATAGCTGGGGTGTCAATATGAGGGATTAAGCAGCTGTTGTATTGCATGCTTAATGGTACTTGGAATAGTGTTGGGACCTTAATCATTAATGTCTTGGCTTGAATTTCCACTGTAGCGATAGACTTACATAGATGCCTTTTATAAGTACTATAGGTAGTCCAGGGCAAAGGAGTCCAGGTAAGGCCCTCCATTTTTTTGAGGGGGGAAGGTTGCACTTACCATTAGCCCACTGTATATGCTGTACATGTTTGTCAGATGTAATAATATTTAAACCAATATCTTTCACCCTGTGTTCTCACTGTTATGTCTTGTAATTTGTAATTGCCTTCTGCACGGCATCTTTGAAAATGAATATCGCTCAATGGGTTTTCCCTGAAAACTATACATAATAAGAATGAATAAAATGTATTGATATATTAATATTTCTTATATTAATGTAATACTAATTGGTAGCTGATTACTATGTGCTATCCACTTCAAGAATCAGAATGTAAATCATGTTGTTTAATTCTGATTTACTTAAAGGAGAACTGCGCTTAACCTGAAAGCAATTTTTTCCCAGTGAAGTGGGATTTTTTTAAATATTGATTCAAATTATGTCACTGTTCCAGCTATAATGACCAATCAGTAACCTCAGTGGATGGTTCTGATTCATACTCTGGTGTTAAGTGCAATTTTAGAACTGAATAATGTAGTTTATTTCCCTAGCCTCAATCACAACATTCTATAGTAGAACAGGGCTGCAATGTGCTAACAATGGAAGAACTGAGCAGCTATTTATTTATTTAAATTTTGATAACCAGGTGAGCCCACTGAGACCAGAGGTCCCTTTTTCAGGGGCAACCCAGGATTAGTTACAGAAAAACATACTTTCACACATTGGACAACATACAGTGGTTGCATATGTTACATACATTGGAATGACAGTAATTACAAATGACAATGTAAGTTACGCCTTTGATACAATACAATGGGGTAGCATTAGACACGGTAGATATTATCGTAAAAATGAGCATGGAGTACCATGGTCATGGGTAAGACCTGTGTAGGAGGGGATGATATGCGGGGGCTAACGATTGCAGCCACAGAGGTTGAGTTCCAGGAGGTAAACTTTGAGGCCCAGCTTGAAGCTTTGGAGAGATGGCTTGTTGACCAGGTAAGCTGGGAGGGTGTTCCATAGGTGTGGGACAGAGTATTTAAATGAACATCTGCCAGAATTGGTGCGGACCCAAGGGATGGCCAGGAGACAGCCAGCTGAGGACCTCGTGTCACAGCCATGTTCCCTAGGGTTGAGCAGGCCCCACAAGTGAGGAGGGGGCCTGCGGTGGAGAATTTGTAGGTCAGGCAGGTGGAGGAGTAGGCCAGTTTGTGCCTTAAGCTGGGCCAATGGAGGTCGGCAAGGACCTCAAAGTGATGTTTCCTAGGGGGGTTATTGTTTGTAAAGCATGCCACTCGATGGTAAAGCACAGAGAAAGTAAGTAGTTCCCCTTCCCTAAGGGACTGGAGGAGGGGGGCCCTGTAGAAGAGGATGGGGAGAAGAGTGCAATTGGCGATAGCTCGCGAGCCTCATCAGAGAGTGAATGTCCCAGGCGGTAGAGGAGTCCAATCCTCTGGTGGATGGTCTTAGTTAAAGTGTCAATATGAGGTTTGTAGGACAGCTCCTGGTCAAGGAGGATTCCAAGGTAATTGATCTTGCCAAGGACCTCGACTCTCTTCCTCTGGGCTGTTTGGAGTTTGAGCAGGTCAGATCTGACGGCCCCCAGATGCCTGGTTCCAAACAGGACTGCTTTAGTCTTTTCCTCATTCAGGACTAGAAGGTTGGTGAAGAACCAGGCTTTAAGTGCTGAGAGACTAGCTTGTAGTTTGGCAGTGATAACCTAGGTTGAGGGTCATTGCAGTAAACAACGGTGTCATCTGCATAGAGGATTAGATTACACAGCCTGCAACCCCTTTCAATGTCATTGACAAAGAGGGAGAACAGCAGGGGGCCCAAGATTGAGCCCTGGGGAACCCCAGAGACCACTGGTCGGATACCAGATTAGACACCTTTACAGACAACTTTTTGGCTTCGATTAAGCAAGCAGCTCTTAAACAAGGAGAGTGAGAGCCCATCTAGTCCAAGGAGGTGGAGTTTGGAGAGAAGAAGTTGATGGGAGACATCATCAAAGGCTTTGGACAGGTCAATAAGCAGGGCTCCCATCGGGAAGCCATTGTCCATTGCCTCGAGGACATCAGATGTGAGCCAGATAAGGGCCGTGTCCATGCCATGGCCTTTCCTAAAGCCATGTTGGATGTCAGCTAGGACAGAGTGCATCTCAAGGTAGTCTAGCAGTTGGTTATAGACTAGCCTCTCCTGCACCTTCCCTAGGGGACAGAGAATGGAGATGGGCCTGAAATTCCCCGCATTATCACAGGGCCCTTTTTTGTGCACTGGGACTACGGTCGTAGCTTTCCACTTACTGGGAACTATTCCCTCAAGGAAGGACCTGTTGATGAGCCAGGTGACAGGGAGGGCAATGGCCGAGGCAGCAGCCCTCAGTAGTTTTGGTTCGAGCAGGTCATGTCCCGAGGTGGAGTCCGGTTTAATTTTGAGTAGGAATAGGAGAACCTCAGAGGGTTTAACCAGTTTCAGGTGAAACTGGGGCTGAGCAGGCTCCCTGTTGTAACTGGTATACTGGGGAGCCCCAGGCAGGACAGGGGAAGATAGGCCATCGAGGTTAGAAAAAGTGGCATTGAACGCCTCTGCTATTGAGGAGGGGTCATTGGTTAAGATATTCCCGACTAGTAGAGCTCCATCCTGGGCATTAGGGGCACCCTTAAGTAGCAGGTTTACATGGCCCCAGAATTTCTTGGGATCCCTTAGGTGACTAGTCCGAAGGTCCTGCAAGTATGAGGACTTAGCTTGTTTGGTGGCTTTCTTACAGTAGTTCATCAGTGCCCTGTATTTTTTCCAGTCAGCATTGAGGCCTGAGGATTTGTATAGTCCCCATGCCCTATCCCTAAATGACATATTCCGTTTGAGGCCAGGGTTGAGCCATTTGTGGAACTTCCTCATAATTGTTAGTTTTTTTCCATGGAGCATGGGCATTGGCCATGGACAAAAACCAATTAGTGAAGTGGTCAAGTGCTTCATCCAGGGAGGGGAGAGTGAGGATGGGCTCCCAGTCTACTGAATGAAGGTCAGAACAGAAATCAGCTGCTGTAAACTTGCTGAAGTTCCTGGCTACTATCACTCTGGCAGCCGATTTGGGAGCCTTATTGGACCAAGTGCAAAAGATAGGCGAGTGGTCACTAAGTGAGTCTGCCATGGTCCCAGCTGTCATAATACGGTCCAGGCAGGAGACCATGGCCCAGTCAAGTAGAGAGTGGTTGCCGGACTTGGCATTGTGCCTAGATGGCAGCTTGATAATTTGAGTCAGGCTGGAGCCAAGGATGGGGTTCTTGGTTGCTGAGGTCCCCAGGGCAAGCCAGTTCTGATTGAAGTCCCCAAGGAGAATCAATTCCCCCAGTGGGTGCTCCGCTAGGGCATGAGTCAAGGATTCTAAGGAAGAGGCAGCCGATGAGGGCGGAAGGTAGGCACACCCAATGTGAAGAGGCTTGGTGTCTCCAGGAGCAGTTTGGTAAATATGGTCTCACATACCGAGTCATCAAGGGGAGGATAACTTAGCTGCACAGCATTGATATTAGTCTTAGTGTAAATGAGGATACCACCACCTTTCTTACCTACCCTATCCCGTCTGAAGACATTGTAGCTGACCAGATCAATTTCATGAGGAAGGATATGCTGCTTATGCCAGGTTTCGGTAACCGCAGGTATATCTGGCTTATACAGTGCAGTCCAAGCTTCAAGGTCCTGGGTTTTATGCCTTAGGCTACCGATGTTCATGTGGGCTAGCCGAAGGCCCTTAGCCTCTGCACAGAGAGGATTAGTGGGGTCACTAAGTGCAAGGTTAGGGGAGTAGGGGCCAGGGTTGAGTTCGACATTCCCCCCAGAGCAAGCATAAGCCTGGGAAGGTATCCTAAGATTCTAGAGGGAGGGAAGGAATACCTTCGCCAGCTTCTCTGGTAGAGATGGTGCGAAAGGTTGTAACAGGTTACGTTGCAGGTAACACCATGCTTGGACAGAAGTAGCACGTTGGTCCCCTCCATCAGAGGTTTGAGGCTGAGGGGGGACAGCCCGGCTTTCCTGCTATGGTTCTGGGGATAGTGACACCAGGAGTAGAGCTGGGCAGCTCTCAGGGTCAGGGCTTTATAGGAAAAGGCTGCCAACAGTCCCAGGCCCCTTATAGTTACCCAGTGTAGGGCAAGGGGTGCAAGGCAAAAATCCCTGGAAAAGATGGGCAGTTGTAGGACAGAGGACAGTGGTTACAGAACAGGCACCAATGGGCAGGTAGGACAGGTAAAATTAGAGAGTATAGAATTGTTAAGCTACAGCAGGCAGACAGGCAACCCAGGCTGGGAAAAACAGAAGGTTATTGTTTGTTCAACAGTAGCCCATCATAGTAAAGCAACTAGAAAGAGTGGTTAGGCAATGGCAGTAACAGTGCATCTAAGTTCAACTTTTAGAGGGTTTGGGGTTGGAAGGGGCAGTCGTTCACAGTCAGTCAGGGCTAAAGCAAGAGAAACATACAACAGTATAGCTAGTAAGCAACAGCACTGGAATTTGTAGGTCAGGCTACAAAACCACAGTAGAGGATGCCGCAGAGATTGGGCCACACCAATTCAGAGGGAGGGGCTTAGGTCCATTTAAGGGGAGGAGGGAACAGGGTCGGTGGGAGGGACTAAAATTCACTTAGCCTACAGCAAGATTAAATTCAACCCCTCGGCAAGTCTTTTGGCAGCGGCAGCAAGTTAAAATTTAGCACACTCCGCTAATGCTGGTAGCGCAAAGGAGCAGGGAGTCTGAGGCATCTGTTTCCCTGCAGAAATATTTTCAGTCCACATCAAGTCTAAATTCAGCCCCTCGACAAGTCTTGGACAGCAGCAGCAAGTTTAAATTGAGTGCCCTCCACCGATGCAGGCAGTGCACAGGAGCAGGGAGTCCAAGGTGTCTGTTTCCCCTGCGGCAAGAAGATTACAGGTGAGGGTCCCGGGGATTCATCATCGGTAGTAGGGTCGGTGGAGATCGGCCGAATCCAGCACCTCACCCCTCAGAGAATAAGTCCTGGTGGAGTGTTGCAGGGGGAAGGGACCCATTGCAGTGAGCCACCCTCACGAACCCCTGTGGCAAGGGAAGAAGCATTCTGTATGAGTTACTAGCCAGCAGGGCTTGGTGCCGGCTTTTAAGACCTGCTGCCCGAGCATCACTGGCTACTGATCGGACCAATGGACAGCGGCAGTGAGGATTTAAATTTGGAGCGCCCACAGCAAGACTAAATTCAACCTGTCGGCAAGTCTTTGGGCAGCGACAGCAAGTTAAAATTTAGCACGCTCCACTAATGCTGGTAGCACACAGGAGCAGGGAGTCCGAGGCGTCTGTTTCCCCGCAGAAATACTCTCAGTCCACAGCAAATCTAAATTCAGCCCCTCGACAAGTCTTGGGAAGTGGCAGTAAGTTTAAATTTGGCACCCTCCGCCGAGGTAGGCAGCGCACAGGAGCAGGGAGTCTGAGGCGTCTGTTTCCCCCGTGGCCAAAAGATTACAGGTGAGGGTCCCGGAGATTCATCATTGGTAGTAGCGTCGGTGGAGATTGGCTGAATCCAGCGCCTCACCCCTCAGAGAATAAGTCCTGGTGGAGCGTTGCAGGGGGAAGGGACCCATTGCAGTGGGCCACCCTCACGAACCACTGTGGCAAGGGAAGAAGCGTTCTGTGCAAGTTACTGCATACTACATAAACTACATCATAAAGTTGAAAAATGGTACCTACTACCTGCATGTAAATTAAGCAATAATGTACAACTGGGTGTGTGTCTTGCTGGGACAACATTAAGCTTTGGGTGGTTGAAGCACGAGGCCACAGGCCGAGTGCGTTCAATGCCCAAGAAGTGATGTTATCTCAGCAAGACACACACCCTGGAGAGCATTATTGCCATTATACAATGGCTTGGTGTGGTAAATAATACTAAAAGATTAAAAAAAGAAAAAATAAGGCAGTTTCTCTGTATTTTTGTTGGGTGGAAGCACACTTGCTTAAAAAAATGTCCTTTTTTTGACCACTAGGTACTGCTATTTAGTAGGAGTAGGCTTGCTCTTTAGCTCAGCTGTAGATCAGTGTCCACACACACACACACACGTCTGTGTTTTAGGTCTTCTTCTTTCTCTGTAGGTGTCTTTTCTTTTTTTTTCGCGGGGAGTCTCTCTGGTTTTGCCCGTTACTTTTATTCAGGTGTCCTGTTGCCTTCACTGGTACCAACTCACAGAACGGAGCTGATCATCGACTGACTTGTGGGGACCGAGAGACTTGTGGTTTACAAGTCAATACATATCACCAGTAAAGTCACTCAGTCCTCCTGTTTTTTTTTCCCATAGATAATTCCTTTTGTTGTAAACTGCTGTCAAAAAACACCTCTGCATTCGACGCTTGTTCAGAAATGTGCGGTATGCAGCCTGACATAAGGTAGCAAGAAGACATTAGTGTAGCCATAGGCAGCAGTAGGTTCTTCGATATGCAGAGTGGGGACACATTTTAGCTAGGGAAATTAATTTTCTGTTAAAAGAACTCCCTACTCACTTGTGCCTCTGTGTTTGTGGCCTTTTGGGGTTTAGGAGTCAGGGGGTAGTAAAGTCGGTTGGTGCAGAGCAGTGATTACTGCAGCAGGATGTAACACAGAGTCAGGCACAGGATAGAGTAATTTATTTTTATTTTGGTGCAGTCAGGTGTGTCTGAACTTGATACAGTTATGTTATACTGGGATAATATCACTGTGCAAGGTGGCAACTGGCCAATCAGAGCCCAAGTTTCTTTTCTTGCCATGGCATAATTAGAAACATCCACTAGGATAACTAGAAAGCCTAGAGATGGAACAGAAGCACAACTGGAACAGCTTCTACCTGGGTAAATGACTTTTAAGTTCACTGCAGTTCTTCTTTAACTGAAAAGCATCTGGGGACTGAATATAACTGTAATGAAATGTACAACATTCTGTATTTCGGTGTTGTATCCCTTACCTCCCAAGACATGGCTAAAATGTATCTTTGGATCCAGTCACTCTTCCAGGAGAAGCAAAATAGAGTAAAATGTACTGTATGCATGTACTTTTGAGGTGACCGGGAGAGTCACCATTGGTTGCTCACCTCTCTCTACACTGGATTTACTTCACTTTGGACCACTTCTGTATACTTTAAATGGTAGAATGGATGGGAGAAGGATGAAATTGGGTGCCTTGAGGGTAGGGAGTAGGTGGGTAACTGTGTTTTACTGGGTCAGAGCTAAGGGTTGGAATGGTTTGGGAGGATTGCTATGAAGATGGGGGAAGGGTGGATGCCTAAGGGCCAGGAGGGTACTGAAACTCACTTAACTTTGCAGGGCTGGGGAAAGGGTGACATCCCTTGCACTGGGCGCTATAAGGATAGGAGATTGGGGTTAAATTTAAAATGGCCAGGGCTGGGGGAGGAGGACAGTTGGGATGCTACGGGGGGGGCTGGAAGTGGGCCACAAAACTATGCAAAGTTGCATCATACAGTGCAAACTGGCCAACTTCAAATAAGTTTCACTGGCAAAGTTTCAGTTCACTGCATTTTGTTCACTGGCTTACTGTGTAACCACTAGAAATTCTCTTGGCCTCCCTATGCTTAACATAAGTGTGCTACTTAACATGAGCATGCTTCTTCGGGAAAAACATCAAGAAACATAATATTTAGGCACAATTCATCTTAAATTTAGTGCTTTTCTATGTGAAATGGGCCAGGGAATCCAGTGGTTAGGGGAATGGTTTGCTAATATATGGTGGATTTGGATATTGAGATATCACTGTTTGCTGTTCTGATTTGTACATAATAAAGAAGGCATTAGGCTACGTGTAAATCTGCATTTCATTTTTTTTCTTTCCTGTTATACAATATGCATTTGTGTCTGGTCAATGCCAGCTTCATTTTTTTGCATCAGCTTATATTAAGTTAATGTACATGAAATTAGGATCCTTTTCCACCACAGGTGATATATGCCTGCTGACTAATCCTTTGCTGACATCTCAATCCTTTCGTTGTGACTTTTTTATCACCTCTACAGCAATAAACTGAGTTTCATAAACAAAGTATTCAGGGGCTCTATTCTCAGCTACAAAGGACTAGTGAAAAATCACTGTGTCAGATTTTAGCTTCAGTCCCTTTCTTGTGACTCTTCCCCCCCCACCGAGCTATGCTGAAAAGGGACTGTAGGAGCCCTTCTGCACCCATGCTCATCAAAGTGTGCAATGCATTTAAGAGGGCAGAGTTTGCATGTTTTGCAAAACCACTACCCTAAGACCAACTTTTTTCTGGTTGTACATGGCGTCAAAATGCTATACCATCTGCACAGTCATGTCAGGGGATTAAGTTCAGCAATGGACTGGAACTTCAAGGAATGTCAGCATGATCAACCAGATGTAGAGTGAGAGGATACACTCGACTAATAGGAATTGTGGCACTTCGGGGTTTGCATGGTGGGGGGTACCACTGGACTACCAGGGATTATGTCATGGGACACATCAAAGGCATTTTGTAGTGGGACAAACAGGCCCTAAGATATAGGTAAGGCGGGGACATGTTTGTTACATGCATTGCCCCATGTATGTATGTGCATGGTACCGCAACCCTGACCATGCATGCATGTTGCGGTATTGCAACAGCTGGAATGCCTAATTTGCATTCCACAATTTAAGCAGGGGGTCCATTCCCCATGACAAATCTACTGCTTTGAGAATAGCAATTTCAGGGGTCAGCACACCAGCTTGCCATTTCACAGCCCATGAAAGAGCAGCTGAGAATTAGGCCCAAGTTCTTTTTTTTGTTTGTCTGTTTACCCCTCTTCACAATCCTGAGGAAGCTGGTGCTACCCAGATAGAATTCAGTGTTACCTTCAAAGGTTGGCCAAACCCATAAAATAATGACACTTCCAAATGAAACAAGCATTTATCCGTGCTGAACGTCTGCTTGCATGTATGTGCTGCACAGGTGTTTGGTAGTCATAGTGCAGAAATGCAAATGCTCTGCATCAAGAGAAGTCTCCGTCCAAGGGCACTGCACTTCACAACAGGAACAGATGTGAAGAATTCATGGGGCTGTCTGATGGGCTGTGGAAGCACAGAGCCCCATGGTAGGAGGCAGTATAGTACATTGGGTTAAGGCTCTGAGCTGCAGATCTGGAGACCTGGGTTTGAATCCCACAGCCACCTAGGTGCATACTGTGTGATCCTGAGCAAGTCACTTAACTTCCTTGTGCTCCCAGGTCGCATCTGGAAACGAGCTTCAGCTTAGTGTTCTACTCCTGGTTAAACAATGTTCCCTTTGAGCTTCCATGTGGCTGCAGATACAGATGCACAGGGCAAAGAGTGCATCTGTCAGCCAATGTACAAGGCACTCTGCCACCATAAGGTGGAGAGGTGCAGGGGCCTATGCCAAGAGGACAGTTGTGTTCACTATATGGTACCTGGGCCCATGTGGACAACTCTGCATATTTCATTCCCTGGCTGGGGGGGAGTGTTGCATAACAGTGCCATTCCCCCACCCTCACCCTAGCCAGCT
This sequence comes from Neoceratodus forsteri, assembly GCA_016271365.2. NCBI lineage: Eukaryota > Metazoa > Chordata > Ceratodontiformes > Ceratodontidae > Neoceratodus > Neoceratodus forsteri. The sequence continues at coordinate 819,798,410 of CM057455.1, read as the reverse complement.
ACGTCACTGAGTTCATGCCCAAACTCAGCTCACCAGCATGGGATCACAAAGCATGGCTGCTGGGGTGAAGAGTGGCACTACACACAAAGGTTGTTAAACAAATCATAATTTTTCTTTTTATTTGACCCCCAGCTTTTCAAGATACTAATTTTTTGATTTGCCTTATAAACATGACATGTACCATTTATAGTATGTTGGCTGAAATGTCATTTTGTACCAGAGGTGCAAAAACATGTCTAGTCCAGAATTTAAAAAATGACACGTGTGACATTTATAAGACGGTGTGGAAAAATGGCTAAGTTGAACATTTGGAGTCAAAATACTGAAAATTAGTGACGTTATGAGTGACCATTGAAATACTGTAATGTTCAGTCATAACTTGGGCATTGAACTATATTTGTGCACCAAAATTTCAGCATAGCCTTCTTATTACCCCACCTCGTGAACCTGGTAGGTGAAATTTTTCAAATACCCTCCAAAGCATCATTCTACGCCAGTGAAATGTCATTCCATGCCACAGGTGCAAAAACAAATTTTGGTCAGGATCTGAAAAATCACAGCTGTCATGTTAGTGAGGTGGTATGGAAAAATGGCTATGTTGAAAATTTGGGGTCAGAATGTTTAAAATTAGCAAAGCTACGAGTGAGTGTAGAAAAATTTCAATGTATGTGCATTACTTTGCATTTTTACATATTTTGACCCCACATTTTCAACATGGCCTTCTTATGACCCTACCTCATGAACAAGAATATGAACATTTTCAAATCCTGCCTGAAAGGGGAATTTGCAATGCAACCACAAACTCATCTTTCCGGCCTGATTTGCATAGTTCCACTGACATTGTACATTAGGTGGGGTTCCAAAAAGGCCATGTTGAAAATTTGGAGCCAAAATATTGCTAAAATGTGTTATTTATAGTATCTCTGTGCCTTCCCTTGTATCTCTGTACCATCCCTTGTATATATGTTGTAACAACATATAAACCGGATATTCCCCATTTTCTTGCTTGTGTCATGTGCACTGTATGGGACCTCATTGAAAATGAGCTTTGCGCAACTGAGTATCCGATTCATATGATGAATAAAATATTTTACTACTACTACCACTACTAAAATATGCAAAAATGACAGTTATGCACTTACTTTAGTTTCTCATATTGCAGGCAGTGGTTCCAGCAGCAAGATGAGTCTTTGATCGGAGAGTGGATCTTCATCCTGGGACCTGTTCTGGTGAGCGAGAGTGTGTGAGGGGTATGTGGTGCTGGGTGCTGCTTAGTGAGGACTCCAGAACTGGGCACAGTACTACAGATAGGGCCACAAGTGATCTATAGAGAGGTAGTAATATCTTTTTCCTCTTTCTATCAAAACCCCTTCCAAAACACCCCAAGATCCTGGTTACTATGCTGTAGACCTTTGGCTGCTCTTTGTGTTCTCTCCTTTTCTTTGTGGTCCTAAGTTGTACCCCCTTCCTCTCCTTATTTTTCTTTTTTTGCCATTTTCTTTGCTGTAGTCCTGATACTGGGGGGGGGCTGTAGTCCTATTCCTGGGGCTCCCTGTCCCCCTCCATGCTGCTTGCTTCCTGCTGGGCTTATTCTGCTGTGTTTGCTTATATTTCTCTTTGCCTTCTGGGGATAGTCTTGTCTCTGCTACTTCTGAAGTGTACTTTCGTCACTATTATTTTCCTTTATTCACTTCTCCTTCACTTAGATGTGACTGCAACTATATGTCCCTTCCTTTTGACTGTTATACTGTCCTTCAGTTAAGCGTTGCTTCTCATGTACAGTACATGTGTACTTACTAGCATTGTTCAGTCAAGCTCTTTGTGCCCCATGATGACTGTTTTATGCATTTTAACAAGCTAGAGCCACAGTGTTGCTCTGGGGTGTTGCTTCATGTAGATGCCCTTTCTGCTTTGCTGAATCTAATTTCAGCTTACTTTAAACCTTGTGATTATCAGTTTTGCGTTTACTTTCTGGACAAGAGGCTACCTCAAGGTATTCAAAACCCCTTGCTATGTTTTGTACAGCTTCAGAGAAAAGAATTCAGCATGCTGTCTGTATTCAGCATTCTTAATCAGATCCACAGCCAGTGTGTCTTTGCCTCTGATCAGTTTCAGGTGCATTTTATTACTTTATTATTCCTGGACTGCACTTTTGTACTCACTTCACTGAAGTTTTTCAGGTTCTGCGCTTGTTAAAGCTGTCCTGACATTTTAATTTGAACATGACCTTTATTCTCTACTCCATGTCCTATCTTATTATTGTATATAGTCAGAGCTTATTGTCCATGGAAAACGGTGGGTTACCAAATCCTGTTGTAGGACAGTTCAAAGGTCAAAAAAGTTGTTGCATTATCGTTTTGACATCACATCGCTAGTACAACAACTTTTCAGCCTTGATATGCATCCTGATTGGCTCACTCGAGTCTCTAACAAAAAAAATTGTGGAAAGATGGTGTCGTGGCTTAGCGAGCGCTGAGTAATGGACACTGCGAATGTTGACACGAGTTACTATTACTGCCATATCACGAAACTGAACTTTTTGTATTATTTCATTTTAAAAAATAAAAATGTGGGACATAGAAAATGGAAGCCAGAGTGAGCAGGAGTGGTGAGAAGCTGTCTAGAGTGGCTGCAGCACTTGTAGTGGGAATGGGGAGAAGATGGAGAGAGCTGCACCAGAATAACCTCACTGAAGGTAGCACGCAACTGAAAGGCACAAAAAACACAGAAAGGAAGTAAGCCCTAACCATACACTATATAAAACAGTGGATGGGTGACCATCCACAATTCAAGGTTGTAGCTATCTGGAAGTTGATGACATACGCGGAGACCTCTTGAGCATTGCTCTCGAGGTCTGTATGATGTCATCAGCAACCTCAATGGAAACACAGCCTTGTTGTGGATGATCACCCATCCACTATTCGATATATATTCCCACTCTTGTGTATACAAACATATAAAAATACAAGCAGAAGGCATTCCAAATTGTCTATCTAGTCTGCTTGTTGTGGAGCTCATGTATGTTTGTTACATATTACTCCATCCCTTCTTCCTGTTGCCAAACCTTTTCCTTCACTTTATCCCTCCCTTTTTTAAATTCCCCAATTGAGTTGTGATTTACCACACCCTCTGTCAGCAGCAGCGTTGGCCCTAGTTATCCCAGGGTCCTATGCGAACCTCCTTGATGGGGCCCCATATCAGCAGTCATGAAGCCCCCAAGGTACATCCTCATCCCCTCCATGACCTCCTTACTGTATATCTTCATTTTTCAGCCAGTTTTGTGTCATTTTTGCACTTTACTTGAATTAGAACTTAGAGGACCAGGAAGAAAGGAGGCCAGTTGGACAGCTGAGGCTTTTGGGGGCCCCTCTGCTCTTGGGGTCCTGTGCAAATGCACAGTTTGCACCATGTTAATTTCGGCTGTGTCTGGCAACACTGCAACCATCCGCTCCATGAATTAGTGCCTCCTGGCCTCCTTCCTGTACCTCCCTCATCCACCAGTTTGTAGCTGTGCCTATGAATGTTTTTGTTCTCACTTCTGCAAAATAGATCCCCAAGGTTGAGCTTGTTAATGCTTTTTAGGTATTTGAAAGTCTCAATCATGTCCCTGCTCTCTCTTCTCTGCTCTAGTGAGTATGTGTTCAAGTTTACCAGACTTTGGCCTTACAGGATATCCTGTTGCACCTGTATCATCTTTGTAGCCCATTTCTACACCATCTTCAGCTGATTAATGTCCTTCTTGAGGTAGAGGGTACAATATTGCACATAGTACCACAAGTGTGATTGCACCATGGATCTGTATGGGGGCAGAATTACCTTCTTCCTGCTGGTGAACCCCCTTGATATGCAACCCAGCATCCTGTTTCCCTTCACCACTGCCTTTTTGCGTTGCATTGAAGGTTACAGGTTGCTTGTGATAGCTATCCCCAGGTTCTTCCTTTTTTCTGATACTGTGACCGTCACACCCCCAAGTCTGTACTTGTCTGGAGTTCAGGCTCCCTAAGTGCATTACCTTGCACCTTCTTACACTGAAACCTGCTTGACAGATTCCAGACCACCTGTCCAACCTTGCCAGGTCCTCCTTCATATCCATTATGACCTCCTCAGTGTCCACCCTCCCACACAGCTTGATATCATTTGCAAACAGACATACAGTAGCAGCCACAGACACTGCCAGATATTTCCCAAAATTTCTGTGATATTTCCAGAACTATCTCCTGCTTTCTGCATTTCCACAGTAGGGGCAGCAGAGAGAAACTCTTCAGAAATGTCACAAAATATCTGGAAATAGCTGGTAATGTCTCTGGCTACTACAATATATTGCCTTGGATGCTGTCCACCAATGTTGTTAATGAATGCAGTGAACAGGACCGGACTAAGCACTGAACCCTGTTGAAACCCAATAGTAAATTCTTCCATCCCTGGGTGAACCCCAACCACCACCTGCTGTATTCTTCCCCTTACCAGTTTGCCACCCACCTGGTCAGTTTCTCACCGTCCCATTGTCTGATCAACCTCCAGTGGGGGACTGAGTCAAACACCTTGCTGACGTCCAGGTATAGTATGTTTACCATCCGACCCCTGTCCACTGCCTTAACGATGCAATCAAAGAAGTTGATCAGATTCATTTGACATTACCTCCCCGCCATAATCCTGTGCTGCCTGTTATCCTGGAGTCCACTTACCTCAAGAAACTTGACCAACCTTTCCTTTAGGATGATGTCCCTCAGTTTACCAACAATTGATGTCAAGCCAACCAGTTTACAGTTCCCTGGTTCAACTCTTGGGCTACTCTTATGCAGGGCTAGCAAATCAGCTGTCCTCCACTCATGCAGAATCATGCCTGTGTCCAGAGAGCAGCTGAACAGATCAGCCAGTGGTACTGCAGAAACTGTCGTTAGTTTTCTTAGTACCCTCAGATGCATACTTTATTTATGTATTTGTAATTTTTGACCAGGAAAGGCACACTAAGCAAATATAGTTTATTTACAGGTGCATCCTGGGGTGGATTGCACTGACCTAACTTATTGACGGGAGAATTTTGGCCATGACACCAGGAAAACTCTCTGGCTCTATTTTTGCTTCTGCCAAGCAAACCCCAGCTTCATGACAGCCTGGGGAGGTGGAAAGAGAAGAGTTGATTACAGACACCTAAATGGAAGTAGTGTCAGGCAAGGAAACAGCTCCTTAACCTGCACAACCTGAGAAAGTGGCTTCTCCACAGATGCCCCCCACCCCACTCAAAATTGGAAGATGCCTTCTGAAAGAAGATATAGTTTGAGAAGCCAAAAGGGGGTGCATTCAGAGGTGAACCCTACAAGTCCATTCAGTCCTAACTAAACAAGGTGAAGGTGACCCCATTTCAGGGAAATTGGACTCAGATGCCTCTTTGTCCTATTCCATACAGCAGGAGGAGGAAAAAAGTGCCAGGGGTCAAAAAGAAAAAGAGCTGAACTTTCTTTTAACTTTTGTTTGAATGGTTTTGTTTTCCATTGCCTCTGCCAACATTTGTAGTCTGCTAAACAGCAAAAAGAGGGATGCCACTCTCTCACTATTGAGGAAATTAGCATGCAAGGTTATTTTTTTTTTGCAGGAACCTAGTTAAATTCATTAACAACAGTTTCACAAGTTCAGTGTTCTTGGATATGAGGCCTGTCGTATTGGTCTTTTGGACCAGATAGAGCAGATGGAGTAGGGATATTATTCTTGTTGATGGGGTTAAAATTTCAAAAATTAGTAGACATTCAACCTGGGAGGGCATTAATGATAGATGGCTTCTGGCATAATCAATTTATTAGATTTATTGTTATCTATGGGTCTCAAAGTAAAGCAGAAAAGGTTCAGCTGTGGCAGATAATCCAGCCATTCTTAGCTACAGCAAGAAATGTGTATTGGGGGTGATTTTATTTACTCCTTAGATATAGCAGAACGTAGAGCACAAGGGGGAAAAGTGTATTGCAACTCACATGCTTTAACAAAATGTGTGAATACAGCTGAGTTAACAGATTGTTTTATAAATGATTTCTTTTTTTTTCCTTTTTAATTGTTTAACCAGGAGTGGCACACTAAGCTGAAAGCTTTTTTTACTGGTATGCCCTGGGAGCACAGGGAAGTTAAGTGACTTGCTCAGGGTAACACAGTATGCAAGTGGGGGCTGTGGGATTCAATCCCAGATCTCCAGATTTGCAGCTCAGAGCCTTAAACCACTGCACTATACTGCCTCCCTGATTCTCCCACTATACACTATACCTATGTTAGAGGGACACTCAGCACTAAAATTGATTACATATTTGTATCTCAATTCAAGTGGTTAAGACACAAATTATGCCATTGGAATTTTCAGATCATGTTTTAATTAAGACAGTAGTAAATACAGAGGCAGGGGTGTCCCAACCCATTATCAGATGGAAAATGAACTCAACTACCTTACTGGAAGCAGAGGTTAAATTGGGTTTGTTACTGGTTTTTGTAGCAAGAGCTTCTGTACTATCTTTATATGAAGATATAAATCTGTGGGGGCAAGATACAAAAAAGGAAGCTAGTAGATGGATGCAAGAGTTCAGGAACTCAAGAGTAAAGAGTAACCTTATACAGTATTTGGGGTTAAGATCCCATTTGTACAGATTATTAACAGCAACCTATGTTCTGAGAACAGATCTTTCAGATCAGATTTCGGTGGTTAAAGCCAAAACGAAAGAGGTTCAGAATGACAGGTCAGCTTCTTTGCAAAATGAATTATGTTTAGGAATCCAGAAGACACCATATTCAGACCTGTGCCAGGCATGTAAAGAAAGGAAAAACATGTCTAGGTTTACTTGTCTTAGAAATGAAAAAGGGAAACAGGTGGTTCAGACAGCAGGAATACTGAGCATCATTTAAAACATTTTTCACAAGTGTCTTCTATAGATGAACAGGACATGGAGAATTACCTTAAAGATATACAGGTAGAGGGGTTAGAGAAAGATAAAATATTGGGTATAACAGCTCCTACTGAAGAACAAGAAGTTCTAGAGGTCATCAGGACTTTAAAACCTGGGGTAGCACCTGGCACAGATGGAATACCAAATGAGTTTTACAAAACTTTTGCTTCAATTATGGTGGCTTTTTTAGTGAGAATTTTTCATTTCTATTTTCAACCAAACAAGATCCCATCAGAATTTAAGTTGGGTTTGATGATTTTTTTCACATAAAACAGGTGATACATCAGACATTGGGAACTGGAGACCTATCTGCTTACTAAATTCAGGTTTTAAAATTATTTCCCATATATTGCAGAAAAGATTGAAGGCAGTGGCACCTAGCTTAATACATCCTGTGCAGACATGTTCAGTTCCTGGAAAGAATATAGGTGATAACCTAGTGGTTATACGGGATGTATATGATTATTGCGAGGACCAGAAAAATGCAGGTTACTTGTCATTGGACCAGAGCAAGGCCTTTGACAGCATAAATTATGTTTTTCTGCTTAAAGCCTTAAATCATTATGGGATTCCAGACTCTTTTTTAAATTGGATCAAGCTCTTATATGCACAGGCAGTTATCACACCAGAAATTGCTGGATGGAGGATACAGATTCCAATCAAGACTTGAGTTTGACAGGGGTGCCCCCTAAATGCGCTTTTATACATATTTGCTTTAGATCTATTTATATGGAAAATTATAGCCCAACCAGACATACGAGGACTTACAGGGGCACAGCAGGGAGATTCAGTAAAGAATCTTGCATATGCAGATGATCTCTGCCTGTTTCTTAAAGATGTGGGTAGTTTAGAGCAGCTTATGCGAGAAATAGGGGATTTTTCAAAGTTATCAGGATCACGACTAAATTTAGAGAAAAGTAAGGGTTGGTTTTAGGAAAATCAGTAGGAGCTTTGCCTAATATTCAAGGTATTCAGATAAGGAAAGAACCCACAAAAATTACAGGGTTTATTTTGGCCCAGGGGATATAGCAAAATACAATTGGGAGAAAGCATTACAGGTGGGGGGAATTTAAGGCAGTGAAATGGAAGGGGTGGAAAAAGTTTAAGTTAAAAAGGTGTAGTTGTCATATTGGTCCTAGTAAGAACCGATCCAGATGCAAATGTTTTGATACCTTTTATTGGACCAACATAAATGTTACAACAAAAGAGCAAAGTGCTCTAGCTTTCGAACCAACCTAGTCCTTCTTCAGAAGCTTTATGACAGTTATTTAGAAAATCCCATACTATTAACACCCAGATCATGCATAAAAAACAGAAATAGTTCTGACTTGTTTAACATATTCATTTGAAACATAACAGAAGATTACTTCAGAGAAGCTAATTAACACCAGTATGCTTTTAACTGAGAAGCCCCTGAAGGTCGAAGGTTATCAAGAAATAGCAACAGGCACAGCGTTCTCCTCACATAAATTTTAAAATGTATGTTTCAAGAAAACAGACTACTGATAACAAAACCTTAGGAAACTATTCTCCCTAATTACATGTAAGATGAGGAGCTTACAACTTTAATTGCAAGTGTCCTTGTGTTTTAAAGAACACAGTCAATGAAAGGCAACCTGTGGATATACCTGCTAAAATGAGGCCTAATTGTATATTAAAAGAGGTCTTTTCTTCCAATCCCACCTCTCAGCCTTGGGGGTTCCTCAGGGCTCTATTTTGTCCCCCATGGTGTTTGCAGTGTATATGCTTCCCCTCGGAGACATTGTGAGATGGTATGGTCTGCAGTTTCATTGCTATGCTGATGATACCCAGCTATACCTGTCTTTTGCCCCCGACCAGGAAGGAGCCGTTTCAGTATTTAATAGCTGCCTCAATGAAATCCAGGATTGGTTGAGGTCCAGTTGGTTGAAGTTGAATTCAGGGAAGACGGAGGTGTTGGTTTTGGATCCGTATCACCGGATAGGGCGTCCAGTGGCCGGCTCCCCATCTGGATTGTGTCTTGGGGCTGTCGAGCTACTGGTCTCTGAACAGGTGCGAGACCTGGGGGTGATACTGGATGCTGGGCTGACACTTCAACCTCAGGTGTCAGCTGTGGTTAAGACATATTTCTACCATCTAAGAAACATCGCCAGGATCAAGCACCTTGTTCCGTCCAGTGATCTGCCAACTTTGATCCATGCCTTTGTGACCTCGCACCTTGACTACTGCAACTTGCTTTACTTTGGGCTTCCGGGGGTTGATATCCGCCGCTTGCAGCTGGTGCAGAATTCCGCAGCACGGTTGTTGGTGGGAACTCCTAGATCTTCCCATATTACACCGGTGCTGCGGGAACTGCACTGGCTGCCAGTTCAGTGGCGGATCACCTTCAAAGTCAGCTTACTGACTTTTAAAGCCCTACATGAACTGGGTCCTGATTACCTGAAAAAACTCCTGATTCCTTACCACCCTATGAGACCACTCCGCTCTGCAGATGAGGGGTTTCTAGAAATTCAAAGGGTGACTTTAAAATCTGCTGGGGCCCATGCTTTTATGTTTGTGGCCCCTTCCCTTTGGAATTCTCTACCCTGTCGGATTAGGGAGTGCACGACCGTGGGGAGTTTTAAACAGACTCAGAAATCTTTCCTTTGGGAAAAATCTTATGGATGTACTATTTATTGAATTGTATTTATTATGTGGCTGAATCTGTTGGATTTTATTCTTTTATTGTATGGCACCATGATGCCTGAAAGGCGCATAACAAATAAAGCATATTATTATTATTATATTATATTATTATATATATACAGTACATATATATATATATATATATATATATATATATATATATATATATATGGCATAGAGGTCTTACTAACATACTAAAATGCCAGCAGAATAGGCCTAATGGTCTTTCATGTCTGCTCGTTTGGTCAGCCCCAACCCTGGGAGCTGACTTTGCTGCCCCCCTCGCCCTCTCTGGCTTCTTTCTTCTCAGTCCCGGATATTCTCGCTGCACAGTACTTTGCTTCCAGAACCCTTCCCCTGTACCTGTCCCACCCCCTTTTGAACCCCTCCACCATCACTGTCTCCACCAGCCCCCTGGGCAGAGCATTCCATGGCTCCACTGCCCTCTCAGTGAAGTAGCACCTCCTCCTTTCTCCCCTGAATCTCCCCCCTCCAGCTTCCACCCATGCCCTCTAGTTGCCCCCCACCCTTCCTTTGGAGCACCCTGACTGCTCTTCTCCTATTTACCCCCTTCATGTACCTGAAGACCTCTATCATGTCCCCCTGGTCCCTTCTGTCCAATGTGTACATATTTAGCTCTTCGAGCCTCTCCCCATAGGTCCTGTCCCCCAAGCCCTAGATCATTTTTGTTTCCCTACTCTGGACCCTCTCCAGGAGTTTAATGTCCCTCTTTAAGTGTTGCTTCCAAAACTGCATGCAGTACTCAAGGTGCGGCCTCACCAAGCAGTTATACAGAGGGAGTATCACTTCCCTCCTTCTGGAAGTGATCCCCCGGGTGATGCATCCCAGCATCCTGTTGGCCTTGGCCGCTGCCCTCCTACAAGTCTCAGAGTTGTTCATCTTGATATCCACCACCACCTCAGGTCCCTCTCAGCCATTGAGACTTGTAGCATTCCCCCCAAGGGTGTACACTTGGCCCGGGCTCCCAGGTGCAGTACCTTGCATTTCCCTGCATTGAAGCTCAGCTTCCACTTTCTAGACCACCTTTACAGAGCCTCCAGGTCCCCCTGTAGGGCCACCCTCCCCTCCTCCCCATCCACCACTGCCCCCAGTTTTGAGTCATCTGCAAAGAGACTCATCTCACTCCTGATACCCTTCCATATGTCAGAGACGTAGGTGTTGAACAGGAGGGCCCAAGGACCAATCCCTGAGGGATCCCACTAATAACCCTCCTAGGGGATGGGACTATCCCACCAACCACGACCCTCTCAGTCTGGTTCTGGAGCCAATTTCCTATCCATCTGATCATCTGGTTCCCCACCCCCATTTCTCCCAGCTTATCTAACAGGGCCCCATGAGGAACAGAGTCAAACGCCTTGCTGAAGTCAAGGAAGAGGACGTCCACCGGTCTACCCAGGTCCAAGGCACTCATCACCCAGTCATAGAACTCCACAAGGTTTGTCTGACATGATTTCCCTGGATGAATCCATGCTGTCTATTGTTCAGGCACCCCAACTTTTCCAGGTCCCCCCTAGCCTCTCCTTGACAATGCCCTCCATCACCTTGCCCACCACCGATGTCAGGCTGACTGGCCTGTAGTTCTCTGCCACCTCTCTTGATACTCCCATTGTGCTTAGGCACTATATGCACCACCTTCCAGTCCTGGGGCACCCACCCTGTCCTCAGAGAGATGCTGAAAAGCTGCACCAGGGGTTTAGCAAGGACATCCACCAGTTCCTTCAGCACTCTGGGATGTAATTTATCCGGCCCCGGTGCTTTCTCTGTTTTAACTCATTGCCTCCACAGGAGCTCTCTGAAGTTGCACCACTTGTCTCCTGTATACTCTTAATAGTAAATCCTGGGCCTTTCTAAGCAAAATCAAGCTATAGTCAGCATGCCACAAACAAATCCTAATAGCTCAAGAACCATAAGTAGACACTAGACACAAAGCATGAGTGGCAAAGTTATTCAGCACAAAATTACCTTTCCAGTGGTGGTATGCAAAGAATAATATGTAATTTGGTTTTTTTTCTATGCTGGTTGAAACAGCAAAAACATTTTTTTTTTCACTAAAACAGGCAACATAAGCCATACACACCATACCATAAACAAATACGAATAACTCCTAAAGTATACGATATACACAGAATATCAGTGGCAAAGTTGTTCAGCACAAAATTACCTTTCCAACAGTGCTATGCAGTCAAATATATATTATATTCTGTTACATTATATATTAAAATATATAAGTGACTTCTCCAGACGTTGCCAGGGCACACAGGAAGTCAGTAGCTGACTTCTGTAGGCATCCTCAGGACATACCAGTGTATTTTACTGACACCTACAGGCATCAGCTAGGAGACAATGAGTTAAGGGACCTGAGGGCTCCCTCACTCTCTCTGCCATGATTTCCACCTCCGCTACCTCATCCCCCTACTTTGCCATCCCCCCTCCTGCCAGTGATGGCCCCCCTCTCCCCAGACCCACCAATCGGTAGGGCCCCTCTCCTCCTCAGTTTCACCATCTCCTCCCATGTATGATGCAGCCCCCTCATTTTCCATGGTGAAAACGGAGGTGAAGTACTCATTTAGTACCTCAGCCAGCTCCTCGGGTCTTGTGCCCATCCCCCTCCTGTTTTAATCCTGCTAATCTGCCTCTTCACCCTTCGTTTTTCCCCATGTATCTAAAGAACCCTTTGTTCCCTTTCCTAATTTCCCTGGCCAGGTTCTGCTCCTTACTTGCCTTAGCCACCCTCACCACCCTAGTGGCCCTTCTGGCCATCAGCTCGAACTCCCCTCGAACCCTTTCACTCCTTCAGCACTTGAAATGCCTAAAAGTTGCCTTCTTTCCCTCATCACCTCCTGAACTTCTCTGGTCCATCAGCAGGGTTTTGGGCCCTACCTCATTTTTGTTTTACTCTTACACAGGTGCTGGTAGCATCCTGCACTCCCCTCCTGATGATTTCCCACCTACTGTCAGCGTCCATGTCTGGCCCAATCCCATCCAAATGCTTCTTAAGGATCCTTCCCATTTCCTTGAAATCCGCCCCCTGAAGTCAGTTACCTCCGTCTTTATGCAGTCTTCTACCCCTCCTAGGTCCAGGCAGAACCAGACTGTGGCATGGTCACTCCCCACCAATAGGTCCCTTACCTCCATGCCCCCAATCTGGTCACTGTCTGCCAGGACCACATCCAGTATCCATGCCTCCCTGGTCGGTTCCCCCACCTGCTGAGTTAGAAACGCATCCTGAAAGACATCCAGCAACCTCTGTTCCCTGGCCACTGAGGATGTCATAGTCTCCCAGTCCATTCCTGGCATGTTTAAGTCCCCCAACACCACCACCCTTCCCCTTCCCAAATTGCAGTGTCTCCCAACATCTGCCACCAGACTGTCCTCCAGCTCCTCCGCCAGTGCAGGGGGTCTGTACACCACTCTTATTTTACTCTCTTGCCCCCGACCCAAATTGCCTCCACAGTTCCCTCCGCCTCCTCCACTCCTCCTATGCCAATGCAGTTTTTGACTATTATTGTTACCTCTCCTCAACTTCCCTCCCCCCCTGTCCTTCCTGAACATGGTATAACCCTCCAGGTTCAGGTCCCAGTCATGCCCTGCAGTGGCCCAGGTCTCAGTGACCACTGCCACATCCACCTCTCCCTCAGTTAGCATTGCCTGGAGCTGAGGCATTTTATTGCCCACGCTCCTGTCATTTAGCAGGATTACCTTCCACCCTTTCCATATACTTCCATTTCCCCTGCTCACGTTCCCATGGGGATTCCATCTTCCCCCTGTCAGCACCTTACCAGTTGGCCTTTTCCCGCATTCCTCCAGTTCCTTAGGGGGGTGGAGACAGAGTCCCTACTTTATCGGACCCCCCTTAACAGCCTTTTCTCACATCCCTCCCCCCTTCACAAGTTTAAACCCCACCTTTCACCAATGAACCCCTCTATTTTCAACTTAAGGATTTCCCTCTGTTCCAAACTGAGATGGAGCCTAGCTCTAGCATATAGCCCCTTATCCTCCCAGGTCTCCCCCCAATCCCCCATCAACCCATACCCTCTGGTCCCACACCACTCCCTGAGCCACTGGTTTATCTCCCTAATCTTCCTCTTGTGTTCCCCACTAGCCCTTGGCACTGGCAGGATTTCCTAGAATGAAATCACACATCCTATGTCCTGACAGACCCTGGCAAACTCCCTGAACCTTGCCTGTATCTCTAGCTCACTATTTCCCTCAATATCATTGGTACCTAGGTGGACCAGTATGTCCGGGGAACCTCCACCATCCTTTGCCAGCTGATATACCTCATGCTTGGCCCTGTGCACCATTAGTCATGGGAAGCATTTTGTTCTAACCAGGCAGGCTTCCCCTTGCCTATCCTATTTGATACCCCTGATCATGGAATCACCCAACAGGAGCACTCTGACCACCCCTTTTCCTCCATTCCCCCCTTACATGTCCCTCATCCTTTCTATCAGCCCCTCCCCCAGCTGGCTACTTGCTCCTCCCCCTATCTGGGTGCCACCTGCTGCCCCCTCCTTATTTACTCTGGTCACCCCTCCCCTCTGATCCTATGCCTCTCTTCCTCCCGAGTATCCTTCTGTACCCCACTACCCCCCCATCACTGCTCATGACTGGTCCTTCCCCATCTGCTAAACTTGCCTGGCTTGTCCTTCCTCCCTTCCTTCCTGTCTCTGTTCAGCCCCTCCTTGCCTGTTGTGCTCCCCTGGCCTAAACCCACAACACCCTTTACTGTATCCTCCTTGTACTTCTGGTCCCTCTCCTTGCCCTTCCCTCCCAACTGCTCCTTCTCCTTGCACTTTCCTCCCTCTACCCTCTCTTCCTCCTGCTCTGATCCCCCGCTCCCTCCATTTTCCTGCATTCCAAGTTCCCCCCATTCTTCCTGCTATCTGGCCCCTGCCTCCTGCCCCTCCACTCCCTTTTCATCTCTAACCGCCCCTGTCATGGCTACATCACCCCCCATCCTCAAACAGAAGAAGAGAATTGAAGCAGTTATTGAACTTAAGGCCCGATCCACCTCCCCCCTTGCTTCCTTCTGTCCAGCCCCAGCCATCTGCCTACTTCCCTGAGAATGTCCTCTCTTTGCCCCCCCCCCGTGAGAGTCCCCGGATACCTGCCTGCTTCTTTGGTAATGTCCTCCTTTTGGGCCCCCTCTGTCAGGGTCTCTATGTGACCCCAGAGTACTCTCCTGCACTCCTTTCCCTATGCCCCCACCCCTAGTGCTTGGTGCAACCCTGTGGGAGAGCCTCTGCCCTATTCCCCAACCATACTTCCCCCCTCCTTCCAGCTGTCTCCTAATCCCCTCAACCTCCTCCCTAAGCTGTGCCAGCTGGTAGCACACTGGGCAACCACCAAACTTCCAAGCCCAGTCCAATATCATGGACACCCCACGTGAAGTTTACTCATAGTGGGCGAATGTTTCATACAAAATGAAATATAGAATTTAGCTTGAGAAGTTTTCCCAACTATACTCTCAACCGGTTAATACATTCCATAAACTTTAAGTCCTTCAGTGTTGTAACAAGGTTTAACACATGATAAATATCAATTGTAAGTATAAGTGCCAAACATAAAAAAACCAAAAAAACAAAAATACTTGTCAAGGACCCCCAAGAAACTGAGTACATATCAGGCTCGTGGTCTAAATTTTTTTGGGGTCCTTGACAAGTAGTTTTTTTTTTTTTTTTTGTTTTGTTTTTTATATGTGGCACTTATACTTAGAATTGATATCATTATGTGTTAAATCTTGTTACAACACCAAAGGACTTGAAGTTTATGAAATGTATTAACCGGTTGAGAGTATAGTTGGGAAAATGTCTCAAGCTAAATTCTGTATTTCATTTTGTATGAAACATTTGTTCTCTGTGAGTAAACTTCACTTTAAACCCTCTATGATATATATATGTGAGTATATATAATTTCTGTTTATTTAAATTCTGGGGCTTGTTTTTAACTTGCAATTAGGCCTCATTTTAGCAGGTATATCCACAGGTTGCCTTTTATTGACTGTGTTCTTTAAAACACAAGGACACTTGCAATTAAAGTTGTAAGCTCCTCATCTTACAAGAATTAGGGAGAATAGTTTCCTTAGGTTTTGTTATCAGTAATCTGTTTTCTTGAAACATACTGAAAGTTTTTTTTTTTTACGTTAATCTGTTTTTTTCTCTCCTGGTCCCCAGTCGGCTCACATCTGCAGCCACCCACCCATCCCTGCACCCTGACATCAGGCACAACCCCCATCTTCCCCCATGGCTTCCCCTCCATGGCAGGGTGGTGAGGAACCCCCAACTCAAGTCACCTCTAATAGGATCCAGCATCCAGGGAAGCGCCATTCATGGTCAGGACCTGCTATGCATGGCTGTTCATGGCACTGTGATCAGGGACCAATTTTCCTGGCTTTCTATTGGTCTCTCCTGGAGATGTGGCATGCAATGACACTGATGGGGGAGCACACACACGTCTGCATGCACTCCTTCCAAGCATCTGCCCATCTCCACCTCTTGCAGTGTTAGCATGCTGCCCCCCCAGCCTCCACTAGGGGCCAATCTAGGACTGACGACTGGCATCCCCCTCTCCAGAGAAGGAGAGCAGTCCCTAGGATGCTCAGTCCTTCTCCTCCCCTGCCAACCCTCAGCAGCCTGTGCTCATTCACGAATATGGGTCACCAGTGTAGCGCGAGGTAAGGCATCCAGTGCCTCAGCCCTCAGTGCCACTGGGCAATATACTGAGATATTTTAAAATATATGTAAGGAGAACTCTCTGCCTGTTGCTATTTCTTGACAACCTTTGACCTTCAGGTACTTCTCAGTTAAAAGCATAATGGTATTAATTAGCTTCTCTGATGTAATCTTCTGTTATGTTTCAAATTAATGTTAAACTAGTGAGAACTATTTCTGTTTTTCACGCATTATCTGGGTGTTAATAGTATGGGTTTTTCTAAATAACTGTCATAAAGCTTCTGAAGAAGGACTTGGTTGGTCCAAAAACTAGAGCAATTTGTTCTTTTGTTGTAACATCTATGTTGGTCCAATAAAAGGTATCAAACCATTTGCTTTTGGATAAGTTAAAAAGGATGTTTTTAATTAAGTAATTCCTATTACCATGTTTTTTGTATGTAGGGATGGCATTTCCTTTACCTATAAATTTGGAAACTAAACGATTAAGCATTTTTTCAGCTTCTTTGGGGGAGTAGGCTAAACCCTATCAAAAGAGAAGCAACCAATCTGCCAATCACAAAGGGAGGAGTTAAGGACTTCCGGTGCTGCAAGCGTCGGCATGGCAGCTTGATCTTAGAGCGCTCTGCACCCGGTGGCTAAAATCTGTACTAATCAGCCTGATTTTCTTGGCAAACCAAAGTTTAAACCTCTCTCATTGAACATCCGAACAGTGCGGCAATGACTAGTGTAAAAAATACCTCTAAAAATATTCCGGCCCAGCAGAATAAGGGGAAAATGTCACCGCGGCCTAGAGATAGGAGCCTAGCAAGCTCACTTGTCTCTGCTCGTACAGCCGGCTCTGGCAATGAGGAAGAAGAATATGCTTCAGATATAGTAGGCAATCTCTCCCTCGTGTCTTACAAATTATTTCCTATTTTAGTCTGTTTTCAGGCTATAAGCTCAACAGAAACAAAACCTTAGTGTATTCGTTATCTCCTCTCTTGTCGAAGGATTGGTGTGCTTCTTTGGGTTTACAGTGGGAAAGTGATTATTTAGTTTATCTCGGTATTAACATATCTAGAGACTTTACTAACCTCACAGACCTCAATTTAACCCCATTATTAAAAACTGTTAAGGAAGACCTGGAGAGATGGAATAAGCTACCACTGTCCTTTTGGGGCCGGGCTAGCATTCTTAAAATGGTAATTTTACCCAAATTATTCTACCCTTATATAATCTTAATATCTATCTTTCCAAGTCTTTCTTTATGCCCCTTTGTAGGTTCTGCTCTGATTTTCTCTGGAAAGGCAAAGCCCCACGTCGAGCGTATGCAAAGCTTACCCGTTCTAAGGTGCTGGGGGGACTCCAATTACCTGATTTTTATGTTTATTATCTAGCTATTCATGCTAATCGACTTCTGTACTGGTTATCTACTTCGGAGTCTATACCGGGTTCTCCTCCTTGGCTGGTTCTGGACCGGTTGCTAGCAAATTCTCATAGGCTGGACCTAGAGGCCCTGTTATATACTCCATGGTCCAAGGTTCCATTGGAGATGAGGAGTTCCCCGATAGGCTGGGACATGAGGGCTTTACAGCAACTTTGTTCCTTACTCCAAAAATCTAACCTAAAAGACCTAAGGCAACCCCTTCTGAATAACCCAAACCTACAGATAGGCAAACACCCAATTCGCACCTTTCCAGGCAATCATTCTACTAAACTACACCTAGCAGGCTTTGTTTTGGGCGATTTCCTTTTACCTATTTCTGCGCTGGCTTCAAAATTTGGGGTGGCTCACAAAGGTCTATTTCGGCTGTACCAGATTCGCCAATGTATACATCTTTTTTTGGGGAAACCTCCATGGTCTGAGAGAGCTGGAGCCATGCTAGAAAGCCTGTGGGAAGTAGCCAAGGGCTGGAAAGCAATAACTAAGTTGTATAAAACAATCCTGTCTTGTGTGACGTCCAAGTGCACCCCCATAGCCTATTACTGGGAAAACAATTATAACAAAGGCTGGGCAATTAAAACCTGGGAAAGGATTTGGATTGACACTTATTCCCTGATTAAACAGGATCATCTAAGGAATATCCAATTTAATATTCTACATAATTTATATTTTACGTCCGCCAAGTTATTTCGGATCCATAAACTACCTTCACCTGAGTGTGGGGATTGTGGGTGTGAACTCACTACTTTACATCACAAACTCTGGGCATGCCCCAAAATTTTTAAACTATGGAACTCGGTCAGGCAGTGGGTGGCTCCTTATCTTAACATTTTGGCTTTTTTGTAATGAAGATACATGTCTGTTAGGGATGTATGCTCAGACCCCTACCCTTTCACAAAAGGCACAAGTAGCCATGGTTGCTATGGTTACTAAACTGTTAATACTTCGGCATTGGCAGAACAAATGGGAACCTTCATTTAAGGAATGGTGGGACGAGTTTCTTAATGCTCTAAATGCAGAGAGATGTGTAGCCCATTTTTTTTTCATACTAGTGAGAAGTTTCACAAGTGCTGGGGTGGCTTTTTGTTAAGCCTTAGACGTAAATTTGGATATTAAGGCCAAGTTCAACTGCTCTTTTTTCCTTCGCTCCCATCAGTCTTTTACAGAAGGCCCTTGGAGTAACTACATCCTATTTGATAAGCTTCACCCCCCAGGACAGGTTAATCATCCTGACTTATTTTGTCACTGTTTTTTTTACCTTCTATCCCCTTTCCAGTGATATGTTTAATATTCTCCTGGCATTATTTCCTCTGATGGGTCTCCCCTTCCTCCCTCTCTATAATATTGCCTTTACTTGGTTATTAAATCTGGATTTTTGCCATGTCTCTGTCCTTTCTTCCTGTAATGGTATTTCAGAATTTATTGGTATAGAACTATCATGGCCATATCTCGGGCCGCTATCTTTTATAGGGGTCAGTAGGGTATCTGCTGCGAGCAGGTTGGGGTGGGGGGGGGTTTGTTTTGTTTTCTTATGTTGGTTTGGCTAATTTTCCTTATTTTATATTTTTATGTATGTTTTGTTTCTGCTGTATGACTACCAGGTATTATCCACTCATGGTAATATTGGATTATGTTTGTATTAAGCTAAAATAAAGTTAATTGCAAAAAAAAAAGAATATGCTTCGGATATGGGATCACAGCTAGAAAGGGCTGATTCTTAAGCCATCATGCACATGCTGCACAACATAGATAGAAAAGTTACTGGATTTCATCACGACTTACAGAAATTAGAAAAGAGAACTGAAGAAAATGAAACACATCTGGAGACCCTCCACACTGAACATATGGCCTTTGGACACTCTCTGGTCTGTCTACAGATGGAAGTGGGACCTCACTAACAGAGCAGAAGATACTGAGACCCACTCTCGCAGAAATAATATCTGGGTCTCCAGGGTCCCGGAGGGCTCTGAGCAAGCAGATACTGCCAATTTTATGGCCACTTGGTTGCAGAAAGAATTGAATCTCTCCAATGACTCAGAACTGCAGATAGAAAATGTTCACTGTGCATTGGTTCCTAAACCTGCATCAGGAGCTCCACTGAGATCCATAATCATTAAATTTTCCTTATATTGTATTCTCTGTAATGTTACCCTGTTGTATTCTCTGTATTGTTACCCTGTAACCTCCTGGGTCGTGCCTGAAAATAGTCATCTCTATGGCTAGTGCACCTACCCGGTAAACAAAAACTAAATAAATAAAATAAATAAATAACATTTCTTCATTTCCCAGTAAAGGAAAGAGTCCTCAGAATGGTGTGTGCTAAGAAGAATCTCAATCTGGATGGACAGTGGGTTTATGTTGATCAAGACTCCCCCCCCCCAGCTCTGCTAGCCAAAAGGAAAAAAGTTCTGCAGGTTACCAAAACATTAAAAGAGAAGGGGCTTAAAGCCCAAATACGTTATCCTGCCCAACTTTGGGTGCAAGTCAAAGACACATTGAAGACCTTTGACAAGCTGCTGGCAGCTGTACCATTTCTGAAATCTATGGAAATGCCACTCCCAGATCAAAAGGAAGAGGAGGCTGAAGCATAAATTGAAAGCCTTCTATGGAAAGTAGTCTCCCCAGCCTCCACCTCTGGAAAGCATAAGCCCCGAGATCTGTTTTCACTTCACACAGAGCTGTCAAAGTAGTTAAAAACATCAGAGCTGACATCCTGAATTCCTTCCTTGGCTGGAGAATTTTCTGCACCATGGGGTCATGGTTTCTTCAGTGAAGAGACAGCCACAGAGACCTGAGCTGCTAAAACACAGTTTGTAGGGGAAATAAAATAGTCTGGATTACCTGGGCATTGATCTTTTGAAGTTGTCCCCGTTTCCACCTCGGTTGCTTTTCCAGGCCGGGACTCTTTGGATTGGATCTCCCATTGATGTGTCTTACTGGGTTTGCGCCTGGCCTTGTATGGTTGTGAGAGAACCCTAGAAAGAGTTTGAGGAATACTTGAGACTGGGCATTAGTTTGCGCCCGATGGCCGATTTGAGGCACAGTTCATTAGTGCATCTCCTTGTTAGTTCCCTGAGCATCAATCAACAACCTCAAATGAAAGTGTCACTCTTGAGAAAACCCAGGGGCTTTATTTGAACAGCTTCACCATGAGGTAAACCAGATTTGAACTCTGGACACTTACTGAATGCCTGCTGAGCTCAGATGCTTCCCTATCATTTTTTGGCTCATGGGACTGTTACTGAAGTTTTGAATTGAAGTGTATACCCGTGTAGGTAGAGGGTTGAGGCTATGGCCCCCTACCCCTTATTTTGAGATAACAGATTGTTAGTATTGTTTCCAACTTGGGGAGGGGGGGTCTGTTGGGGTTTACTATGCTTAGTAATTAACACTTACTTGAAGGTTCTAACAGTTAGCCTTGTGGCCAGTAAACCTACTACAAGATCATAACCCAAACATTTTGAGTGGTCTCTATTATTATTCAAGTTTAAAAAAAAAAAAGGTTCAAAGGTTTTAAAAGCTAAATTACTTACAATTTACCTATCATTTAAAGAGTTCTAATATATATGATGGTTGAAGATGATGGCAAAGTTCTATTGGGGGTGGTTATTCAGTGTTCATTACAGGAAAAGCTTATGGCAGTCTTTTTTGAGGCAATTATTAGCTGGGCAGCTCTGGCTATCTGCCAGTAGCCAATAGGCAAATACTTATCCCTCCCACAGGAAAACTGCCTGGGGCACTGGGTACTTGGATGCCGGCGGTCCACTTCGAGGGAAGGGAGGCAGGTGTCCCACAGGGCTCCAGCTCTCTATACCCATCTTAGAGTGCTCTCTCGATTCTAACTTTTGGGCCAAGTGCCTCGGCATTCCCAGAAGACAACTTGTCTTCTGCACCCTCGTGGTTACTATCTGTTGTAGGGTTACAAGTTATTATGTGTGTTCTTGTTGAAACACTGGTTTTGTTTACTGTACTAAGTACATTCTTACTTTTTAACTGTGTAGCTATATTTTGGTTTTTCTTTTCTTTTTTAGGATGGTCATGTTCAAATGGGAAGTTTTGGGACATGTTGGAAAAAGCAGGGATGGGACAGCAAATAATGTTATCCCCTTTGATAGTAAATTATGGATAGTCTAGTAATCTGCTCCTGGAATGTTAAAGGAGTCAACAATGTCATTAAAAGGTCTAGGATGTTACAAGAACTACAAAGGGCTAAATGCAACATAACCTGTCTCCAGGATACTAAGCTATCTCCTGTTGAACATCTCAAGTTACGGAGAATGTGAGCGGGGAGTGTTCTCACAGACTAACCCAAAATCAAAAAAGGAAGGGGTAGCTGTTTTTGTGCACATGGGTCTTCTCTTTCAAGTAACAAACACCCACTCTGAATGCTCAGGGAGATTGATTTTAGTCTCTGGGTTGCTAAGGGGTCACCCTTTATATATCTTATCAATCTATGCACCCACCCCCCCCAACAGGAACATTTTTAGATGGGTCTTCCAGCTTCTTGCATCCCCTACCTGAGGGACAAAGATTAGGTACCGGGGACTGAAAATGTGTGGAGAACACACAACTGGACCTTTCTCCTTCCCGGGGTGGGGAATAGGGGGTGTGTTCTAAGTTGTTAAATACACTGAGAATGGAAACAGGACTGGTAGACCCTTGGAGGTTTGCATTCCCTATGGGAATGGAATATACATTTTTTTCCCTGGCCTCTAACTTCTACTCTCACCTGGGCAGACTTTACATGCAAAATAACTGGGCACATACTGTGGGAGATACTAATTTTTATCCCATGGCCTTGTCAGACCACGCATTAGTGATATACCAATTACAGTGGGGAAATAGGCAGTCTAAAGGGGGGGGTGGAGATTCAATGTCAGCTTACTCCACGATGAAGTCTTTGTTACCTCCACAAAGGAGATTATTAATAACTTTGTTAAAGAGAACACTACTCAGGAGATCTCACTGAAATACATTTGGGATTGCCTCAAGGCAGTGATCAGGGGACACACTATATTGTATGCTTCACACAAGACAAAACAGCACTAGGCTGTACTGGCCAAAGCAGAGGAAACTCTTGGGCAGCTGGAAACTGAACATAAGAGAACTGGGAACTTTGAGTTGCTGCCTAAACATGCCAGAGATAAAGTTAATACCCTAACCCTGCATTGGATAGAGAACACTCTCAGATTTACAAAACAAAAATACTATGAGTGGGGGGACAGGGCAGGCTGCCTATTAGCACTGCACCTTAAGAAACAGGAGGCAGACAAATATGTATCCAAAATAAAGAAGGGGTCGAGTGTTTGCCAGTACTCCTGAAGATATAGCTCAAGAATTTATTAGGTACTACTCTTATTTATATAGTAGAGAAAGGCCACCTGACCAGCAAGAGAAAGTAGAGAAATTTTTTGAAAATATTGTTCTCCCAACCCTTTCCGTTGACCAACAACAATATATGGAAGCCCCTTTCTCTTGCACACAGATCATGATCGTTTTGAAGTCCTTCGGGGGGCGGGGGGGGGCAAAGTCCCAGGACCAGATGGCTTTCCTGTCAAATTTTACATTTTCCAAGGAGTTGGTCCCATTGTTTACTCAAGTATGTAATATTGCACACAAAGAGGGGCATACCCCAGATTCATGGAATGGAGCCATGATAACTGTCTTGACCAAACCAGGGAAAGACGCTTCATTATGTTCGAGCTATCGCCCCATCTCCCTGCTCAATCAAGATGTAAAGATTTTTGCTAAAGCTATTGGTATACAATTACAGACCCTTATTACAGATTTACTTCACCCTAATCAAACAGGATTTATACCAGGCCATCATATACAAGACAACATTCAACTCCATTTAAATGCATGCCAGCTGCAAAATCATTCCTCCAAAATGCCCTGCATGCAGTAATGTTGATTGATGCTGAAAAAGCTTTTAATTGCCTTGACTGGTACTATCTGGATGAAACCCTTGGGCAATTTGGCTTTGGTCTCCATTTTAAGTCGTAGATCTAACTTATATGGGTACCCCACAACTCAAGTTAAGGTAAATGGAGTAACTTCCATTCCTTTTAATATTCAACAGGGTACACGGCAAGGTTGCCCCCTCTCCCCGTTGTTGTTCGCACTGAGCATTGAGCTCTTGGCTGCCTATGTTAGGCAATCTCCAGATTTCAAAGAGATACAGATGATAGAAGAAGAGCTGAGCATTTCACTAAATGCAAATTATACCTTACTGTATATAACTGACCCGACCCAATCGATTAAGGGAGTTCTGACAATGCTGAAGACCTTTGGGACAATCTCTGGCTATAAAACTAATGAATCTAAGACAGAATTGTTGTCTCCTGGTGGGTATAGTGGTCCTCTTCCACAAAATTTGTGTGGAATAAGGTGGGCCATGAATGGGTTTTGATACCTAGAAGCCTGGATTCCTAGAGAGCTACCTCAGTTGTATCTAAAAAATCACTTAAAGTTGCTCTCTGAGGCTCAGGCTGACTGTAAGAGGTGGAGGAAATTACCCCTGACTCTAATGGGTAAAACTGAAACTATACGCATGAACATCTTACCAAGATTTTTATTCACATTCACAGTGATCCCTATAAAACCACCTCCAAATTTCTGGAAAACTCTCAGATCCACACTGACTAACTTTGTGTGGGGTGGTAAAAAACCCAGAGTTCGTCGGCCCATCCTGGTGTTCTTACTGGGTATTCACACTGGGTATAGTGCGAAAGAAGGCATCTATTGCCCATACTATCGCTCCCCACATCAGTGGGTTCACCATGCCATATTATCACTCAACTAGTCATCAATTTTTATTTTAAACTCATCTATAGTTCTGCTATCCACAATATTCAATGGAAGCATATTCCACAATCTTCCCATTCTATTCATAAAGGAATAGTGCTCACTATTCAATCTAGCCATTACCAATGTAATTTGCTTCTTATGACCTCTTAGCCCTGCAGGCTTCTCACCCACTACAATCTTCATTTCCTTAGTCAGCTCCTAATCCACTATCATCCTGTACAGCACCAAAAGGTCACCCCTAACCCTTCTCTGCTCTACAGAGAATAAACTTGATTTATTCAACCCATCCTTATAACTTAATTTGCTCAGCGAGCCTATAGTTTTAGTGAATCTCCTTTGTATCCTCTCTAGTTTCTGGATATCACCCTGCTCATACGGGTTCCACAACTGGGATCTGTAATCTAGGTGGGGTCAAACATATCATTTATATAGTGATAACCTACAATTCAATGATTTATTAATGAAACTTCAGGTGCTATTTTTAATCATGAAGTTTGCTCTTGCTATCACATGAGTTCTATGTTTATTGAAATTCAATTTATTATCCACAATAATTCCACAGTCTTTTTCATCAGAAGCCTTCTTCAATGTCACCCCATGTAACACATATGTCTGTGAGACATTATTTTCCCCCAGATGCATACCAACACATTTCTGCACAGTGAAGGGCATACTGTTTCTAATTGCCCAGTCTTTGATTAACTTTAGCTCTCTTAACAAACCTTGATGCTGATCCGCAGTACCGACAGGTCCACTGAGTTTAATATCATCAGCACATTTTATAATAGCATTCTTGATATTATCTTGTAAATCACTGATAAAAATTGAAAACAGAGCTGGCCCAAGTATTGACCCTTGCGGAACTCCACTTGTGACCTCAGTGGGTTCAGAACATTCCCCTACCACTCCAACTCTCTGGTATCTATCAGATAACCAGTTATTCGTCCAGTTTATGATTCTGCTATCAAACCCTAATGTAACCATTTTTTCAATCAGAGTACTATGTGGGACCTTATCAAAGACGTTTTGGAAGTCCAACAAGATAATATCAATAGGGATATTCTCACCGAGTGATTTTTAATATTTTCATAAAAACATAGATGATTTGTTGTGCAACCTCTATTCTTCTTAAACCCATGTTGTTTCCTATCTACTAGACCTATAATAGACATGTTTTCTTCCAACTTTATTTTCAAGAAACTCTCAACTATCTTGCAAATAATAGAGGCCAAGCTGACAGGTCTATAATTTGATGTTTCCATCCTGTCCCCCTTTTTGAATAAAGGTATCACCAGAGCTTGTCTCCAATCACGGGGTATTTCACCTGCTTCAAATGAATTGTTTAGGATCTTAACCAAAAGTAATGCTATATGCACACTCTTTAATTAACCTGGGAGAAAGCTGGTCTGGGTCCCCTTAATTATGAGGTTTTAAGTTATTAATAAATGTCTACATTAACGACAAGGTAGTATTAAGTTCTAGTTGTTTGCAGACGTTTTCAGTTATAGCATGTTTCTTTCTAGCCTTGTTTTCAAAAACCGTCCCAAAGTAGCTGTTAAAGGATTCAGCCATTTCATTAGTGGTAGTTATTTCCTTCCTCTTGACCTTAAGTGGACCTATCTGGTTATTGTTCCCTTTTAGCCTATTCACATATGAAAATAAACTCTTGTTATTGTCCCTACAATGGGCCAAGTTGAATTCAATCTTGTTCCATTCAAATCTTACAGTCTTTTTTTAGCAATTTTAGTATTCTGTTATAATTTTCTATACTTTCTATCATTCCCAAGGCCTTCATATTTTGATATGCCTTTTTTCTTATTGATTAATTTCATCACTTTAGAGGTGCACCATGCAGGTTTTTTCCCTTTCTTGTTGTATAATTCTTTACTTGGTATATATTTATTTTCCAAGATTTTCAATTTGTTTTTGAAAATATTCCACATTTCCTGTGTGTTTTTCCCATCAAAATCAACTTCCCACTTCCATTTCTTCAGTTCTTGCTTCAATTTTGTAAAATCTGCCCTTTATAGTTTTTTTACTGTAATAGTTCCTCTAGTTATATGCACTATATGTTTTTTAATAATAAATTCAACTATGTTATGGTCACTATAAGAGAGCACCTCTCGCATCTTTATATTTGAAATTTTATCAGACCTATTAGTTATAATCAAGTCCAATATATTATCCCCCCGTGTCAGTTTGAAAACCAGTTGCTGTAAGTCTGACATAATCAGCAAATCAATAAACTGGTTGTTTCCCAGATTTGAGTATGATTTTTGTCCCCAGCCTATTTCAGGGTAGTTGAAATCCCCTGAAATTACAACATCGCCTTTCTGAGCCATAAGTTCAATTTCATTTTTTTTGTCCTGTTTATGTCATTATTAGAGTTGGGGGCCCTGTAATATACACCAACATAAAACATTTTCCCGGTATACTCCTGAATTGTTATCCATAATGATTACATTTCTGCATCTTCAGGCAATTTAAGAATAAAAACATTGATATTGTTTTTCAAATAAATTGCTACACCTCCTCCTTTTCTATTCATCCTGCTTTATTCAAATAAGGTATATCCATCAATGGTTTTATTCCACTCTATACCATTTTGTTTCTGTGATCATACATATGTCAATGTTTTCAGCCAGCAATAAAGCCTCTAATTCATTTTTTTTTTTTTTTTTGCTGTTCAGACTTCTTGCATTCAGGGACCAGATCTTCAGATCTGACATTTTTTGCCTTTTCATAGCTCCTTTAGTATTTTTGTGACTTTTACTATTCACCCGATGTGAGTCCCTTGAATAACTAGGTGCATACCCCTCACCCCTACCCTTAGTTTGAAGCTTTGTCTACTGACTTTATTTATTTTATTTAGTTTTTGTTGACTGGGTAAGTGCACTAGACAAATCCTGCCTATTTTCAGGCATGACCTGGGGGATACAGATGAACTGACCTTGAAGCAGATTAAGCTGTTGGTGGTATTTTTACTGGATGAGGGAAATTTGGCCAGGACACCGGGGAAATTCCCCTACTCTTTTCAGTAAGTGCCATGGGATCTTTAACATCCACCTGAACTACCACCAATCCAGGCAGATGGGACCTTGGTTTAATGTCTCATCCGAAAGACAGCACCTCAGAAGTGCAGCACCCCTCTCATGCTGTACTACAGTGTCAGTACTGGAATATTAACCCAACTGCCAGATGTGGGAACTAAACCCACAGCCCTCTGATCTCCTGGCCTCAGAGGCGAGTGTGCTACCTACTGAGTCACTGACACTGACTTCCACAGTGTTAGTCCCAACTTCCTACTACCTTTTTTTACTAAGGCAGAGACCATCCATACAAAAGCACAGTGAATCATTAAAAAATGACTCCCAATGCGTTATACACGCCAGACCTTCCCTAAGAGTCCATAGCCTTAACCAATTCTTAATTTCCTTCAATTTGTTTGAATTAAAACTATTCTCGCTGGGTACTGGTAAAATCTCAGGGAACATCACTTTACAATTCAGTTTTTTAGCTTCTTCCCATGTTTGTTTTGTATTCATCTTTTATTTCATCTGTACCCTAATTCCCAATGTTGTTCATACCTGCATGAAGGATGATCACAGCATTACCATCCCTCTCCTTAATGATGTTTTTTAACATGTCTCTAATGTCACCTATTTTGGCCCCTGAAAAATAATTGGTGGTTACATTCTTTTTGGCCCCTCTTGATGTGTATCTGTCTGTATATTTTACTATATCATCCCCCAACACGTATACTGTTTTTTGTGTATTATTAGTGTTGTGGTGAATAGATTGGTCATCCATTGGAGCAGATGTGGTATCCACGTTACTCTTTCCAGAGTTATTTATCAGGGGATCCTTGCTACTATTTCCATTTGAGGCTATGGCTTCTGTATTGTTTGTAGTAACTTCTCTTTCATTGGTAGCTAAGGTAGATACACAACTTACACTAAGACCTTTGTTTCCCTGTATACCATTTTCCTGTGTGTCAACATAACATGCTGCACCAACAATGTCTGACTGCTAATCATGGGATACCATGTTGTTTGCCTCCCCGGTCCCTCATTCACCTTGTCCTTGCTATTGCCTTCATAATCTGCATCTAGCGTTATTAATGGTTCATAGCTGTTGTTTGTTTCTAAACTGAACCCCATAGCTTTTCGTCTCCCCTTTTCATATTTTCTTTGCTCTATAATCCATGCATCTTCATTAGTCCACTCTCTGGGCCACTTTTTATTTTTTCTGTTCTCATTATCTGTGTAGTCTATCTCTTTCTAGCTTCCTGTTTCAAATTCTTGTAACAATAATTTCTGTTGTGTAGTAATAAAATGCATTTCCCCTTCCGTTATTCTATTTTTTAGGCCTTTAATCAAATTACATTCCTCACAGGAGTATATCAGTGTTTTGTCAGCTATATCTTGCTAAATTTCCTACAGTTAATGCATCTTAGTCCAAGCAGCCCCCCTTCCAACTTCACAATGTTTGTATCCATTTTGATCTTTAACAACACCTGAATAGGTCCCAGATCTATCTAGGTTACAGTACCCAACTATTTCATTTATCACAAGCTGGCTAAACATTACCTGCCTCCTTCTTCTCTTCCTCTGATGACACTGCTGACACACGTTGACACGCTGCACGTGTCTTGGCAATGGATTAACACACACACTCCCCCCACTTGTTCGGGGTTCCTATTTTATCTTCCCGAGACCCGGAAGTGTAGCGCAGGTCACATGGCCACTTTCAGAGTGCTTGCTCCCAGTGTGTCAAAACGCCCCCTTTAAAACACTAAAAAGAGCTCCAACAGCTCTTTTGTGGAGCAGCATTACTGCAGGCTACCTGGTACCCCTCTATAATGGGGTATTCAAGCTCTCTAACACATCCTCCTACACCAGGACATTCTGCAGTTCAGTAGTGTAGTTGATTTAGATGAACTACAATCCCCAGCATTCACTGCAGCCTATCCCCACAAATATAAAATGCCTAAGCAGCACACCTCCATGGTAACACACAAGCAGAATAAGAGTCACGCTTCTGCCAGATCTGCCTCACCACCAACAAGGGCAGTCTCACAGCATGTGGACTGACAGTAACTGTTCACTTACTCAGGGCTCCCATTTTATCCCCCTGAGACCCGGAAGTGTAGCACAGGTCACGTGACCACTCTCACAGCGCTTGCTCCGAGCAGGTCAAAATGCCCCCTTTAAAATACTAAAAAGAGATCTAACAGCACTTTTGTGGAGAAGTATTATTGCAGGCTACCAGGTACCCCTCTATAACGGGGTATTCAAGCTCTCTAACACATCCTCCTACACCAGGACATTCTGTAGTTCAGTGGTGTAGTTGATTTAGATGAACTACAATCTCCAGCATTCACTGCAGCCTATCCCCACAAATATAAAATACCCAAGCAGCACACCTTTGTGGTAACACACAACTAGGAGAAGAGTCACACTTCAGTCAGATCTGCCTCACCACCAACAAGGGGAGTCTCACAGTTTGTGGACTGATAGCAACTGTCCACTTGCTAAGGACTCCCGTTTTATCCCCCAAGACCCAGAAGTGTAGTGCAGGTTAGGTGACCACTCTCACAGCACTCGCTCCCAGTGGGTCAAAATGCCCTCTTTAAAACACTAAAAAGAGCTCCAACAGCACTTTTGTGGAGAAGTATTGCTGCAGACTACCAGGTACCCCTCTATAAATGGGGTATTCAAGCTCTCTAACACTGTTCTCCTACACCAGGACATTCTACAGTTCAGTGGTGTGGTTGATTTAGACAAACTACAATCCCCAGCATTCACTGCAGCCTATCCCCACAAAGATAAAATGCCTAAGCAGCACACCCTTATGGTAACACACAAGCAGGAGAAGAGTCACGCTTCAGCCAGATCTGCCTCATCACTAACAAGGGCAGTCTCGCAGACCCCCAAAAATGGGATAGCATTGCCATATTTCAAGTTATACTACTGGGCTGCACAGCTAAAGTATTTCATGCCACACTTGAGCAAGGCAAAGCCACCCCTTTGGGTTGACATGGAGTGGGGATCAGGGGATTTGCCCAACATGGGGGATATACTATTTATGGACAACCCAAATCTTAAGTTGTTTTCCATTAATAATATCTGGGCCCTGAATCTCAAACAGACATGGACAGAGGTACGTACTAAATACCAATTACCCATGAATCTGATGATGGACACCCCATAAAGAGCTTGCATGGACTTTCTCCCCTTTAAATTGGAGGGAGGGCTTAAACTATAGGAAAGGAATAGTCTATTTAGTATAGGACAGTTCTTTCAAGGGGACATGATTAAGTCTTTTCTGCAGGTATGCCAAGAATTTTATTTGCCAGGGAAGGAGTTTTTTCATTATTTGCCATTTAGGCATTATATCTTGGAGAACCCTTGGAAATCTCAATATAATCTCGAGTACAATCCACTTTGCTCCCTTCTCACATCATTGGCAACATCCCCACAGAGCAGAGGCAGAGTATCCCAGATTGTGTGTTTGCTCTCAGACTTACAACCTGCCCCAGCCAACATCTTGAAAAGGAGATGGTTTCAAGAAGCAGAGATTCACCTGTCAGAGGCTGACTAGACAAGGGTTTGGTGTGGAGTTTTTTCCACTACAGCCTCCCCATCCTGGCAAGATTTCTGGTGGAGAGTGGTGGCTCGTTACTTTTGTACGCTGGTCATTACCAAGCACTATGGGGCTCATACATCACATAAGTGTTGGAGAGATTGTTCAGAGGTAGGGACACATGCTAACATTTTCTGGTCCTGCTCTGTGTTAAAGCTTTGTTGGACAGAGGTAGTTAGACAGTGTAGTAAAATTTTAGGTGCAGATTTACCCTTGGATTTTCCTACCTTTATACTAAGGCTGCCACCTGTGGGACTGCAGGAAAAGGCCCAGATCTATTTATTTAACATTTTGGTAGCTGCAATCTTAAAAGCTATAACCCAGAAGTGGCTGAATCCCATGACCCCTACAGTGGAGTTCTGGTTATCCAACTGTTCTTGTATGATGGAGATGGAGCACCTCACGGTGAATTTAAGGTTACAAAAAGACAAGTATATCAGTTGTTGGCTCCCATATTTCCATTGTATGGCAGACATCCTTCACAGGAATGTATTGAACATAATAACATAACAGAATTAGACAGGACTGGCTCCCTGCTGACTCACCCCTTGCTTTGTGTAGGGTTTATACTACTACCGACATCAATGTCAATTTTTATGATCCCATATTAGATAAATAAATGGTACCGATCAATGGTTCCTAGGGCAGTATTAACTGAGAATTTTTGAGCATCCTTGTATTGGTGTGATGTTTTATTGTGTATGTCCTCCTTTTTATTTCTTTTTTTTCCTTTTTCATCTATTGTCCAGTTTCACTCTATACTGATTTTATGTATTGTTACCTTTTCATGGTATGAGAACAACGAATTGTCCGGTTAGAGTTTTTTATTGTCTTGTAAATGATGTCTGTATGGTTTATGTATTAAATTTGAAAATCAATGAAGAATAATTTCAACAATGAAAAAGGGGAGGGGTTAACATGGTAAACCCAGCTGTATTTTTTTCACACTTTATTTTGGGCAAAAATCCTCAGTAGTTTAATTCATCCCCAGCAGTCTCAATCCTTAAAACCGGGATGGAATTATTTGAAGGAAGTGCTATTGAAGTGGAATATTTTGATCCCTAAGATTACTAGGGGGTTGAAATTACTGGAGGTTTATATTAGTACTTTTCAGAAATTACATAAATGGAAAGTAACAAAACAAATGATTATACTAGGGGCTATGAAAAATATGTACATGTGGGTACTCATCACCATAGGACTGGCAGAGTCAAAATTTAAACAGTATATGCCATCAAAAAATAAGTTGGTATTTAAGTTATTGATAAATACTAGAGTACTGAAGAAAATGTGGGCTGTACAATGGCTATGCACCCGTGGCAGGTTGAGGGTTAAGGGAAACAACAAACATAAAGCTCTGAATGAATGGAACTGTCTATACCTGGATTGCTTAGCCCAAACAAGAACACAAGAACATTTTTTGTTGAATTGCTCCTAAGCTTTGCAGTTGTGGCCCTTTTTAGCACAAAAATGGAAATTACCATGGCTAACACTGCTCACATATGAAAATCTGTTCTTAGGGAATTTTTCATGACTCTTAAGTAAATATCAGAGTAGTAAAGTAATTGTCTTTTTTTTTTTTTTTTTTATTGAAGTCTCGGATTAACAACCTTTGAGCTAGAAACTCATTTGCAAAGGTTCCACATCAGCAAAAAACAGTACATACAGAAATGAACAGTGCATTGAAAACTGTGAACACAAAATGATCATACAACATGGTTACAGGTTACATTTTGTTTCAATTACAAAGGAAGTTTAAGACATGTGCCCTGGTAATTGGAGAATAAGGGGGGGATGGAAAATAGAGGAGTAAAAGAGTTGGAGCAGCCACTGGGGCCTTGACAAATATTAGGAGTAGTAGTGTAGGAGATGAGGAAGGTGTGAGGGAGGGTCAGAAAATGGCAGAAAGCTTTGAGGAGGAGGGGGGTGAGTGGAGCTGGACATTGGGTGGGAGTGGGGGATAAGAATAGGGTCAGACGCAGACATTGTGAGCAGATTAGGTGTGCAAGAGGATTGTGTAGTGAGCGGAGGTAGGAAGTGGGGAAGAAAAAAATGGAGTGAGACCAGATGGCGAGGTAGGGTTGGGAATCCCCGAACAGTGGGACTGGAAGTGCTGGGTGGAGTAAATAGGATGCTTCATGGTAAGCAGGAGGAGTAAAAATTAACGGCTACAGTCGCATGCACTGTTGCAGTCAGGTGTGCATGAAGTTGCGGTTTAAAGTGTCCAATTTTAGTAACTTCTGCCATGTCGCTTGGGAGCAAGTTAAGCCAGTTTGGAGCTTGGTACCCAAAAGACCATTACCCTTGAGTGGTCCTATGAAATGGTACCTTGTATGTATTGCTAGTTGCCCCTCTCATTGATCTTGGTACTGTAGCTTGGCATTGGATACTTTAAACCCAATAACCTTAGACCCAGAGAGGCCTCTTTGGTAAATAGGCACATCTGGTACTTAATCCTGCAATGTAGGTTAAGCCATCCAGACGAAGCATAGAGATCACAGGTGTGAGTTAGGTTATTTGCTCCTAAAATGAGCCTGCATACTTTGTTTAATACTAGGGAAATTTGTTTTAGACCCATGGTTGTTGCTGCCCCATAGACCACCAGACCTCAATCTATCCACAAGAAGATTGAGCTATTTATGATAAGCTTTAGAGCTACGTCTTTTAGGAAGTTTCTGTGCCTGTACAGTTGGCCTATCTTGGCATTAGCTGATTTAGCCACTAGATCAATGTTTTTGGAGAAGGCAAGTGAGCTATCTAATGGGATTCCTAAGTATTTGAAATTTTGCACCATTTCCAGTATTTCACTAT
This sequence comes from Neoceratodus forsteri, assembly GCA_016271365.2. Lineage (NCBI taxonomy): Eukaryota > Metazoa > Chordata > Ceratodontiformes > Ceratodontidae > Neoceratodus > Neoceratodus forsteri. Next base: position 819,764,442 of record CM057455.1, on the reverse strand, counting down.
TCTTATTCAGTATTTTGAGTTGGTGCATTCTGTAGCAGTTCTGGGAGGAGGCAAACAGCATTGTTTTCATCTTCTTATAGTTTAGCATGAGTCTAGAGATATGGAACCAGAATTCAACACTGAAGAAGTCCTCCTGCATCTGTTTTTCCAGGGTGACAGGATCCTTGTGACTGGTGAACAACACCGCATCATCAGCATACAGTAGTATTAGGTCATTACACGCTTGTGGGAGGTGATTTAAGAACATTTTAAAAAGCAGGGGGCCCAGGATGAACCCCCGGGGGGCCCCAGTTTTGATGCTCTTCGGTCAGATAGAGCATCTTGGAGTTTACTTGCAGTTCTCTGTCAGAGAGACAACTGCGGAATCATCCAGTGGATTCAGCAGACAGACCTGAGTGGGTCATTTGGTCTAACATGAGTTCATGGCTGACCATGTCAAAGACCTTGGTGAGGTCAATAAATGTTGCCCCCACCATAGACCCTCGATCCAGGTGATCACGAATATAACTTGTGAATACTACTAGTGCACTAGTAGTACTGTGTTGCTTCCTAAAGCCATTTTAAATACTATTTATGGCAAAGTCAGTGTCAATTTCTTCTACAGCAACAAGAATTGTCATATGTTACTTTTAGTAAAATATGTGAGATAGTTTTAATTGGGATATACAGAAATGAAACCAAAATGCACCCACAATCTAAGGTGATGTTGTGGTAGAAAGGGTTTTTTTCCAGAAATATGCGTAAGAGATATTTAAAGAAGGAGGCCTTAGATGGAGATTGTAAACATTGATTTTACAAGTGTATGAGGTAATTTTGTTTTTATGCTTTAATTTCCTGCTTATGTGATCTATGTGAATTTTTGTTTGTAGAAGTTTGTTTTGGTTCTCCAATAAAATCCCCTGCTCTTTGCAATAAGTTTCCATGGGATCTTTTACTTCCACCTGGACAGTGACCAGAGATGGGCAGAAGAGATCTTGTTTGGCTTCTGATAGTGGGAAGTCGGACAGCCTGGGAAGGATTTTTATTAATGCTAGCAAGCATGAAATGAGGCAGTAATCAAAAAAAGATAGCCACCCAAGAGGTCAAGAAAGTGTATTTACCATATAAGAATGAGCCGAATATATTCGAGTGAGCTTTATTGAGAAAACAAATGTAACCTCCCCCCTTCCTGCCCCATCTAGGGGCATACTTTCAACTTCACAGATGGCCCAGACAAAAAGTGAGGGCACCCACAAGCACTAACAGTTGAGATCCATGCACTTCAGAAAAGGCAGGAAAAAATTGGTCTCCTACCTGCTTGACATCTTCAATAATAACTCTACCTTCTCTCTCAATATTTGATTTTTTTTCCTCCCTGAAGCTGACCAACAAACCAGGATCTCCTTCTGCACTTCAGCTGTCTCAGAAGCCCTTGAGGCCCCAACCAGGCTGGATGGACAGTGCCACTGGAATGCAACTCATGGAAAAATTAATTAGACATGCAGATACAAGGGGGAAAAAAGAATTTCATTTCATTTCCTTCCCCCTTCTCAGTCAAGTAATTCACAAACCACTATTTCCTCCCCAAACTAGCTTTTATTCTGCAGCTGTACTGCAAATGACTCCAAGTGACACAGGGGTCACATACTTCATGATAAATAGATAAAGCAGCTCCGTGGGGCTATTCAACTTTTTACAAATACTGGCTGGATGAAATAAGACAGCAGAAATGATGGATTCAGGTAGACACAAGCAAGGATTCTTCTATGCCTACTATCCTTCTCAGGTGCTCTACTGGAGACCTACTTGAATTCAGATCCCTGCAATCTCCTGGCTTCTTTGGGTCTGGTAAGCCAACCTTCTCTTTTTCCTTGGGTCACTGTCTTTCACACTGGCACTGGTCATCCCCCCTTAACTCTAGCATGGGAAAGCAAGTGGCCTTTCCCACTTGGACCCCTGGGTGCTGGTCCAAGCTGCAGGGGCATCCAGGAATTTTCCTGATGACCCAGGCCCCAGCCCTCCTACATCAGTTGGCACTATTCCTGGTTCTAAGGCAAAACCTGCAACTTTACTTGGCTCTGTCTCAGTACCTGCCTTACCACACATGGCCCAGACTCACTCTGGGGATTCCACTGGTCTTACTTCCTTGGGGTCCCTGCCAGGCCTACATCCCTGCTTTCACCACCTGGGCTTGAATTAAGCTCCAGCATGGGGGCTACCCTCCAAGGTCTGTCATTTGTGGCCTGTGACCCGCCCTGACCTCGATGTACCAGCACCCCAGGAACTACCCCTCCAAAACAGGCCCCATGTCTTGGGTGAGAGGCCCCCTGGCTCCCTCAACCCCCCCAGGCCACCCTGCCACATCAGGTATGAGAGGTACTACTGCCACCAGTTCCCCTACTGGGAGAGCCCTGCCACTACCTTCCCAGTCCCGGTGACCTGAGGCACTACACACAGGCTTCCCAAGGCTCCTACTCTCTCTGGGCCTGCTAAAGCCTCCTACTGCCCCACCCCCAGTGACGCAGGACCTGGCTACCTAATTTTTCCCTACAGAGCTCCATTGCCCCACTCCTCATTGACCACAGCACTTAATAAAAACTGTCCTGACTATACTCCTTTGGGGGGGGTCCCCACTGGCCCTCCTGGACAGCCGAGCTCCCTCACTTGACCACCTTATCTGCTCCTAACTCTATGCTTCCAGCCTCCCCCCTCTAGCCCCAGGCCTAATGCCAGGCTGGAAAGGCCCAGCTACTTCCTGTAAGTCCCCTTATATACCCTCTGAACCTACTCTCTACTGTCACTTTGAGGCATCCAGAACAATATCCCCCAGAGCACTAAACCCATTTCCTAGCTTTTCCTAGCTCGGGGGGGGGGAGGGGAAAAGGAATGCCTAAGAATGGGAATACAAGCCCGTCTTTTACAGGGGGCATACACAAATAAGAAACCACCAATCCTGATGAAATAGCATTGCCATGAAATGTTGATATGCTTAGTGGAAGACACAATAATGAGAATTTTTATCATATAGGATTCAAGTCTGTTTTGTCTACTAATTTGAATTCTAGCCTGCCTGGAAGAGTTCCTCTGAACTAATTGTTGTTATTATAGGATCTTATTAAGGCTTGGGCATCCTACATCCTACATCCTTAACAGAAACCTTGGTTTAACATCTAACACTTCAACAAGGTAGAAGAGGGAAGAATTTCCACAGAAAAAGATGCTCATGGACAAGGGGTCATGCTATGAAGTCAGAAGGGGTGGCTCAGAGGAAATCTGAGGAAACATTTCTTAATGAAGAGAGTGGTAGATGCATGGAACAGCTTACCAGCGGAGGACATGGTGTGGGCAGAAACAGTGACAGGGTGCAAGAATGCATATGATAGACACAGAGGGATCTTAGCAGTGGTGGTGGGGGGGAGGACTGGAGACCTAGTGGGGTCTGTGGTGACACTATAGGTAGGAAAAATAGGGCAGACTAAGTGGGCCATCAGGTCCTTATCAGCCTGCAGATTTTATGTTTCTATGGACAGCACTTCACCTGTTCAACACCCCCCTCATACTGCACTACAGTGTCAGTTATGAGTATTACCCCAAGTGGCTTGTGTGGGGCTAGAACCCAGAACCATTCGATCTTCTGGCCCCAGAGGTGAGTATGCTACTGTACCTACCAAGCCACTGACACTGATAATATACCATACACCCTGAGGGCCTTGAGCCTTGAAGACTCTGTTCTCCATAATTGTTTCCTCACTAATTTCCAACACCCCCTCCCTATCCCTATTTTCTCCTGTGGAGGTGGCCCATCCTTTTGCTTTGTGAAGATTGATCAGAAGTATTCAGTTAGCCATTCTGCCTTTTCTCTGTCTTACTCTACCTACTCCAGTCCCCTTTTACCTTCAATATGGCCTCCTTAGTTGATCGTCTCTCCTGGAAGTATATGAAGAAAGTCTTATCACCCTCCTTGAGCCCCTCAGCTATTCATAGCTCAGTCTCCACCTTAGCCAGCCTTACCATCCTACTAGTTGACTTCAGCTTCTCTACATAATCAGCCCTCCCTTCTTTCGTCTGGCTCTTTGTGTACTTTCTGCATGAAGCCATTTTCTCCCTCACTGCTCTGCCCACCTCCTCTCTCACACATTCCCCTAATACCCACACCATGCATACTAAGTCGACCTTCTTGAAATCAAGAACACATATTTTCATGTTCAGTGCTTCACGTGACATATCTAAGTGAAACTATACAGAGGGGTGATCACTCCCTCTCTGGGGCTCAGCCACTCTGATGCTGTTCACATAATCACTATTCATCAGCTCTATGTCTGATCCCTTGTCAGTTCCATTACCTCTTGCATAACAAACTCTGGCCAGAGTTGACAGGGCTGTGACAAGCTGCCAAGTGAGCAAAGTTTCATGTGTGCATATTAATTATTGAACACCTTGATGTAACTTTGCCATTTTCTGGAGGTGTTGCACCAAATTTTCAAAATGGCCTTCTTGGGACCCCTCCTCATGAAGGGGGTCAGTGTCATTTTGTTCACTTGTCCTGAAAGGTGATTTTTGCAGAACAACTGTGCCATTCTGTGCCACAGGTGTGAAAACAATGTTGGGCAGGATATGACAAATGACAGCAGTACTGGTAAAAAGAAGGTGTGCAAATATGGCAAAGTTGAAAATGTGGAGTGAAAATATTAAAACTTGCCAAAGTTAGGAGCGCGCATAGAAAATGCACAACGTACACTCATAACACAATAATTTTGGGGAATTTTTTCACCAGATTTGCAACATTGGCTTTTTAGGATCCCACCTCATGTCATTTCATGAATTGTTCCTGAAAGGTGATTCCATGCAGTGACCACAAAATCACCTTTCAGGACCAAGTAATGAAATGACAGTTAAAGCTTTCACAAGATGGGGTCCCAAGAACCCCACGTTGAAAATTTTGGGTCAAAATTCTAGAAAATTGATAATTTATCAACCTTAGATTAAAAACCCCACTGAATGGCATTATAGCATGGTTACCTTCGATTCTTCAGTTTGCTGTTCGGCTTTGAAGAGTGCAGCCTGTCCCGGTCCAGAGAAGATGACAGTGCCAACCTCCAGAGGTAAGTATGGGGTAGGGGAGGTGGGTGCTCAGTGGGTGGGTAAGGATGGGGTGGGGACTGGGGAGACGATGAGGGACTTTTTTTTACAGATAACAAAAACAAATCGGGAGATGGTTTTCTTTATTTGTTCATTCATTTACTTTATTTACCAGGTAAGTATACTAAGCCAAAGCCCATTTTCAGAAATGACCCCAGTTTACAGGGAAAAAAACAGACATTTCGGTGCACTGGGTTGGGCTCCTAGTGTGCTAGATGAGTGGGGGGTGGGTACATGATGACAACGTGGGAATTGGGCACCCTGATATCAGCAGAGGGTGGGGAAAAAATATATTTGGGCACATTGGGGTGGGCTCCCAGTGTGCCACATGAGTAGGAGGGCTACATAAGGCCGACATGGGGATTAGGGACCCTAATGTCAGCATGGAGATGGGAACAGAGGGAGTGGGGAGGACCGCAGCAGTGGGAGGGTGTGAGGCAGTTTTTTTGTAGCCGGCGCTGGCAGTGGCGACACAATAGCACATGATGCGCAGTTGCTGTGAACGGCAGTTTTGCCATTCGCAGCATGACAGTGCCACAACATGACAGTGCCAGCAGAACTGTGCATGTGAGCAAGTCACGCATGCGAGGTTCATGCCGCAGAATGTGGAAGTAACAGCCAAAAGAGTGCAGCTGTTATTCAGTAGTGGCCGATCACGGTGGAGGGTTTCAAGCTCCATTGGACTATTGGAAGGATACTTCCAAAAGTCTATTGGAAGGTTCTATGATTGGTCATTTTCTGAGCTTCGATTGATTCCAAAATGTCTGTAGGCTCTGCCCACAACCACAAATATTCTTAAAGGCCCAGAATAATCATCATAAAGAATTTGCCATAGGATTGTCAACATAACCCAATTTACTACGATTTTCAAATGGCAACCTCCGTAACCGACAGTATAGGTCACAGTGATGTATCCTATGATCTGTACCCAGGACAAACTTACAAATATTATTATGAAGAATATGAACCTTTCTCAATACAGTATGAGTAGCAGCACTGTAAATGATGCCTTAGCCAACCAGGGAGATCATAAATCACTCAGTAGTTATTTTCCTGAACTCCATAGACAAACAGCAACATACTTTATATAATAGATCCAAATTGCTATATGCAGTTGTAATTAAAAATAGCAACATGCTCACCAAATGTTAGGCAATTGTCCAATACAAATCCTAAGTATTTAAAACCTGAAACCCTTTGGAGGCAGTATGGCATAGTGGTCAAAGGGACTGTACTGCAAACCTGGGTTTGAATCCCATCAGCCCCCCATTTGTATACTGTGTGACCCTGAGCAAGTCACTTAACCTCCTTGTGCTTCCTGGTCACAGCTGGAAACACGCTCTGTCTTAGTGTGCCTTTCCTGGTTTAACAATTTCCACTCTCCCCTTTACCTTTCTGTAATAGATTGATCCAATGTTCTGCTATGCAGGGGCAAAGCATTAAATATCACTAAAAATACCATCAGCAGCTTAAAATCTGGTTTAATTTCAGTTGGCATCCATCTGTATCCCCCTTCCCCAGGACGAGGCTGAAAATAGGCAAAACATGATCTAGTCCTCCTTCCCGGTCAACAAAAGCTAAAAGAAATAATTCAACTTTTTTTTCCTTTGACTCGACAACAACATTACTTAGTTGTCCTTGTATTCAAAATTACATGCAGTGAAAATGGGTCACTATTTGTGAGGTGGGGTACGTAAAAGCTGGTATAGGAGTAAGAGAAGGCTAGCATACGTTTGTAATCTACTGTCCTAACAGTGCATTCATTGCTATGTAAACAAACTCTGGCCTGAGCCGATAAGGCTTCAAGAGAGAAATCTGGGTTAAAAATATTGAAAATTATTTTTCTTTTTATATTTTGTACACCTACTTTTCAACACAACCTTGTAATGAGCCTGCCTCATCCCTCCCAGCTGGATCCCTGACAACCCAAGGTTGTTCCCGAACCTGATTCACCGGCGTGACACGAGGTAAGACTAGATGCCTCAACCCTCTGCACCACCACCATCCTGGCAGGTGATGGCCTTCTAAACTGACCTGCCAATATAGACTGTTGACATGAAGACTGTAGAGCAGGCCGCTGGTTTGTCCATCCCTTTTCTTTTACCAGCATTGAGCCGATATGGTGGTGGAGAGCATTTAGGAGTGGCATGAGCATTGAAAAGGATATGAGGTGCTCTCGCTGCACCAGAGTCAGATGTAACTGATACTGCTATTATTACAGAACTGCACATGTGTGATACTCGAGCATGCACAGTTTGCCTCAAAGTCAGCCATAGCATGGCAGCATAGACATAATTACATATGCGCCATACTCATATATGCATAGTTTAAGTCAACATTGGTAAAAGTAAGACCCCACTGAAAATGAGGCACTGCACCTTAGCCAGTCTAATGTGTATCAGTACATTGTAGAAGTGGGTAAAATTAGGAACCCTCTGAAAATGAGATCCTGCATCTCATTAAAGCTATCCTGTGTCAGTACATTGCCAAAATAGATGAAAGTATGGCCCACTGAATATGGCATACTGCATCTCATCCAGGCTATCTGGCTGTGTCAGTTCATTATAACAATGCTATAATACCGTCTAGAGGTTCTGGAGGCATAGGAACATTGAGAGCAAAGCTTGAGAAATTTCAACATTTTTCCAGAGCCTCTGTGATATGTTGCAAGTGAGTATTACCATTTAAAATAAATAACAAGAGCCTTAACATTTGTTATAGTAATGTTACTGACAGACATAATGAAGTCAGTTGTGTACATGTATTGATTTGAGCATACAGGAAAATGCACAGGAGTTTTGTCCCAGTTTTACATGAAAAATACAGAGAAAAGGAGGGTGTCCTACAAGGAAATGCTTTGTTCAATCTGGGAACACTGCAGTTGACAATGCTATTATTCTTTGTAATTCCTTAGGATGCCCCTTGCAACCTCTGAAAACCCTAAAAGATTAGCTATCATTTGTTTACCCTTCCTACAAGTAAAAAAAATCCATGAGAGTTCCAATTGCCCCATAGTCATCTGTATCATGGCAGCACTGACATGACTACATATGCACCATACTCACATATGCATAGTTTAAGTCAGCACCAGTAAAAATAAGACCCCATTGAAAATGAGCTACTGCATCTTAGCCAGGCTAATGTATTTCAGTACATTGTAGAAGTGAGTAAAATTAGGACCCCATTGAAAATGAGATCCTGTATCTCATTAAAGCTATCCTGTGTCAGTACATTGCCAAAATGGATAAAAGTATGACCCCACTAAATATGACATGCTGCATCTCAGCCAGGCTATCTGGTTGTGTCAGTACATTGTAACAATGCCATAATACCATCAAGAGGTTCTGGAGATATGTGAACATTGAGAGCAAAGCTTGAGAAAATACAAAATTGTTCCATAGCATCTGTGATATGTTGCAGATGAGTTTTACCATTTAAAATACATTAAAACAGCCTTAACATTTGTCATAGTGATTTTACTGACACGCATAATGAATTCAGTTGTGTACATGTATTGATTTGAGCATACAGAAAAATGTGCAGGAGTTCAGTCCCAGTATTATATGGAAAATACAGGGAAAAGGAGGGTGCCCTACAGGAAAATGCTTTGTTCAATTTGGGAACACTGCAGCTGACATCGCTATTATTCCTTGTAATTCCCTCCCTAAAACATTAGCTGCCTAGCATTTAAAACTCTTCTTACATCCAATGCCACTAATTAGGTCCAGAAAGGATTAACACCAATCAACTATTCAGAGGAAATGCTGTAAACCTTTGCCATACACACACACACACACACACACACACACACACACACACACACACACACACACATACTATCTGGGAGAGTTGACTAAGACTGTACTTTGACCCTATTCTGCAGTTAGATGCTGTTATCTGTTGCATGCCATGTCAGTGAATTATTAGTCTCCAAAGATAGCAAGTCACATTGCAACAAAAACACAGAGCTGACAGGGCTGTGAAGAGCTACTAAATGACCAAAATTATTTTCTTGTTGGTGTCATATAGTGCTGTTTAGTCATACATTATTTCCAGTGGAAGACAAATTCCTGTTTTCCTGTATAACTAATGCAAGTCTACGGGAAGAATTTCCCTGAAGATGGCTTCAAATCCCTGAAAACAGAGTTCCTTACCATTTAGATAAAATACCTAACATGCCCTACAAGCTTAGTTAAAGGAGAACTGCACTGAACCTGTGAGTAATGTTTCCTGTAGAAGCTTTTTTTTCCCCATATATTTGGTTCCCTTCTGTTTCTGCCCCATTTTGGCTGGCCTTTCAATTAACCCATTGGATATTTATGGGTTACACACTGCTGCAAAGTGCCATCTAAGAACTGTATGATGTTGTTGTTGGCAGTGAGTGGGCCTCCTTTTTGGATTAAAGTTACAAATTAAGCTCTGATTATGTGGCAGTGAGAGGGCTACATTGGTCAAAAATTTCTGATAAGGGAGTGGTGAGAGCTCTCCCAGCCTATCTCAAACATTTAGTGGAATTGTGGCATGCTCCTGATTATTAAAGACCTAACACTGATATAGTGGACAGTGCTACTATATTTATACTAAACTGTGACTATTTGGTTTTATGTGACTGGTTTTTAATGTTTTATTGTTATTTTATTTGTTATTTAAGTAGTAATTTGAGTTTTGTTGATTTGGGGTTGGCATATTCGGAGTTAGAGGGTGCTATTGATATTTATTAGTTAAAGTGTGGATATTATTATGTTTAAGTGGCCTCCCCCTCTCTTCCTCCCCTTCCTGCTGCCGTCTTATGGCCTCTCTCCCTCCCCCTCCTGCTGCTGTCATACTGCTCCTCCCCCCGCTTACGTTGTCGCAATATTGCTCGTTCTGTTTTTGCACTTGGGGCTCATCCCCCTCAACATCTTGTTTCCTCTCCACCCCTAGAACCATACTTTCTGCAGACAAATGACAGGTTCACCATCAGGCATCACATACACCTTAGTGTGTTAGTTAGCCCCAATTCCCTTATCCTAACCTCCTGTCAAACATGTACTACTCTGGTATATCTGTTATATCGACTTCACGGTAACTGTACTGCTTGTTTTGTATTGTGATCATGATGTGGAACCTATGTAAAGAGCTCTGAGCTCAAGTGGTGTTATCCGAGACTATAATAAAATAAATAAAAAAAATAAATTAATAAATAAGTTGCCCTCCAGTCTGTAAGAGAGTCTGGCTGTTTATTATTATTATTTTTGTTTATTTGTTTTTGTTTAGTATTTGTGATCTTATTGCTCTTGGTTGTGCACAGACAGATCTGTGTTTTAATAATGTGTAGGGAGGGTCCAAAGATGGTCAGACAGTATTCCCCCACCAGACTCAGGGAGTTGCACCCCTTTGACTGCCCCTTTTTACCAACAGAGACATATAAGCATTGTCAATCCCTCTGAATTCCTAGGAGGCATAGGAAGGGGGGGCAGGGCTGGGCCTGGTGGGGGAATGGAAAGGGGGGGACATAATAGGGTGGTGGGGACCAGGCAACTCCCTGGGGTGAAATGGTGTCAGGACAGGGGTGGTCCCTGTCTTGTTCCTATACCCAAGGACCCAGAAACTGATGCTAGACAGGAGTCGAGTTCTTCCCCAGCATCTCATCCAATCCGGGCTGTGTTATGTAATGCTAGGTCCATCAAAAACAAGAGAGCCACTATAGCTGATCTTGTTGAAATGGTGGACCTGGCATGTATCACTGAGACCTGGCTGGATGAAAATGCAGGCCCAGTATTGGCTTCTGCAGTTCCAGCTGGGTTCTTGGTGATTCATCACCCGAGGCTGGATCATAGGGGTGGGGGTGTAGCCATCTTTTTTAAGACTGAACTTGGCCTTGTGGATGTTTCAGTGGGGATCACCAGATCCTCTGAGTGTGTCATGGGTGAGGGTGAAGGCTGTAGACTACTCCTCTTCTACCGTCCACCAGGTGATGGGGGTTTATTCCTGCAGGAGATTGCGGACTTTCTGGGGGACTTCAATGCCTGAGTCAATGATGAACTCTCACAGTTTGGTGAAAATCTCCTCCAGCTAATGACAATGCTGGGCCTTACACAGGTAGTTACCTCTACCCATGTAAGAGGTCACATATTGGATCTGCTGTTCCTCCTGGAATGGAGATCACTGACTTGGGGTGGAACCAGTCAGTTGGTCTGACCATCACACTATAGGGTTCAGTTTTGGGGCCCCCCAAATGGACCTACCCTTTCAGAGATGGCCTGGTACAGCCCCTTGAGGGGAGTTACCCCAAATAGCATATCAGTGATGCTGTACCTATCAGGATTGCTGGGTGAAAGCATAAGTCCAGGGGACCTCGTACTAGCCTATAATAAGGCAGTGGGAGATGCCTTGGACTTGATTGCTCCAGTTCATGTTCGACCACTCACTCTTTGCCCAAGGTCCCCTTGGTACGATGGGTCCTTGAAGGAGTCAAGGTGGATTGGTCGAAGGCTGGAGAGAGCATGGCGGAAGTCCAGCCTGGATGCTGACAGGCTTAGATTGATGGAACATTATAAGGGCTGTCAATCAGAAATCCCTCATAAGAAGGCAGAGTTCCTGTCCAGGGAGATTTCTGCTGTGCAGAACCAACCAGCTCAACTCTTTCGAACTGTTGACAGATTGTGCAATCCAGTCTGTCTCCAGTCTAGAAGAGCTTTTTCACAAATTAAGTGTGATGAGCGAGCTCGGTGTTTCGCAGATAAGGTTGCCAGCATCAGGTCCAGTATCAACCCGCCTCTCTCCATGAGGGGTTGTGGAGGTCGATGGGAGGTAGTGAGCACCCAGTCTGTCTGGACAGACTTCAGCTGACCAGAATTCATGGACATTGTCAAGATTGTCCAGACTTTGAGCCCAACCTGCTGTAGTTTGGAGCTGGGCCCTACCTCCCTTTGGTGGGATGTGTAGATGTTATCTGCCTGGTACTAGCTGAAATTGTATGGAGATCCTTGGAGAAGGGAATCTTTCTGGACCCCTTAAAGAAGGCAGTTATTCAACCACTCCTTAAAAAAACCTCCTTGGATCCCATCGATCCAGCTAACTACAGACCTGTCTCTAACCTTCCCTTTGTGGAGAAGGTTATTGAGAAGGTGGTTGCGTTGCAGCTGGACAATCACCTGGTAACTCACAATTTCTATGAAGCCCTCCAGTCTGATTTCAGGAAGAGGCATAGCATGGAGACTGCTCTTGTTCAGGTATTAAATGTCCTCCTAATGGTGAGAGACCAAAAGGCTCGTGCCGTCTTGGTCTTCTTGATCTCTCAGCAGCCTTTGACACTGTGGACCATGAGGTGCTTTTGGAGACCCTACGGTTCCTTTGGTGCTCTTTGCAATAAGTTTCCATGGGATCTTTTACTTCCTCCTGGACAGTGACCAGAGATGGGCAGAAGAGATCTTGTTTGGCTTCTGACAGTGGGAAGTCGGACAGCCTGGGAAGGATTTTTATTAATGCTAGCAAGCATGGAATGTGGCAGTAATCAAAAAAAGATAGCCACCCAAGAGGTCAAGAAAGTGTATTTACCATATAAGAATGAGCCAAATATATTCGAGTGAGATTTATTGAGAAAACAAATGTACCCTCCCCCCTTCCTGCCCCATCTAGGGGCATACTTTCAACTTCACAGATGGTCCAAACAAAAAGAGAGAGCACCCACAAGCACAAACAGTCGAGATCCATGCACTATAGAAAAGGCAGGAAAAAATTGGTCTCCTACCTGCTTGACATCTTCAATAATAACTCTACCTTCTCTCTCAATATTTGATTTTTTTTCCTCCCTGAAGCTGACCAACAAACCAGGACCTCCTTCTGCACTTCAGCTGTCTCAGAAGCCCTTGTGGTCCCAACCAGGCTGGATGGACAGTGCCACTGGAATGCAACTCATGGAAAAATTAATTAGACATGCAGATACAAGGTGGAAAGAAGAATTTCATTTCATTTGCTTCCCCCTTCTCAGTCAAGTAATTCACAAACCGCTATTTCCTCCCCAAACTAGCTTTTATTCTGCAGCTGTAATGCAAATGACTCCAAGTGACACAGGGGTCACATACTTCATGATAAATAGATGAAGCAGCTCCGTGGGGCTATTCAACATTTTACAAATACTGGCTGGATGAAATAAGGCAGCAGAAAAGATGGATTCAGGCAGACACAAGCAAGGATTCTTCTATGCCTACTATCCCTCTTAGGTGCTCTACTGGAGACCTACTTGAATTCAGATCCCTGCAATCTCCTGGCTTCTTTGGGTCTGGTAAGCCAAAGTTCTCTTTTTCCTTGGGTCACTGTCTTTCACACTGGCACTGGTCATCCCCCCTTAACTCTAGCATGGGAAAGCAAGTGGCCTTTCCCACTTGGGCCCCTGGGTGCTGGCCCAAGCTGCAGGGGCATCCAGGAATTTTCCTGATGACCCAGGCCCCAACCCTCCACCATCAGTTGGCACTATTCCTGGTTCTAAGGCAACACCTGCAACTTTACTTGGCTCTGTCTCAGTACCTGCCTTACCACACATGGCCCAGACTCACTCTGGGGATTCCACTGGTCTTACTTCCTTGGGGTCCCTGCCAGGCCTACATCCCTGCTTTCACCACCTGGGCTTGAATTAAGCTCCAGCATGGGGGCTACCCTCCAAGGTCTGTCATTTGTGGCCTGTGACCCACCCTGACCTCGACGTACCAGCACCCCAGGACCTACCCCTCCAAAACAGGCCCCATGTCTTGGGTGAGAGGCCCCCTGGCTCCCTCAACCCCCCCCAGGCCACCCTGCACATCAGGTATGAGAGGTACTACTGCTACCAGTTCCCCTACTGGGAGAGCCCTGCCACTGCCTTCCCAGTCCCGGTGACCTGAGGCACTACACACAGGCTTCTCAAGGCTTCTACTCTCTCTGGGCCTGCTAAAGCCTCCTACTGCCCCACCCCCAGTGATGCAGGACCTGGCTACCTAATTTTTCCCTACAGAGCTCCATTCCCCCACTCCTCATTGACCACAACACTTAAGAAAAACTGTCCTGACTATACTCCTTTGGGGGGGGTCCCCACTGGCCCTCCTGAACTGCCGAGCTCCCTCACATGACCACCTTATCTGCTCCTAACTCTACGCTTCCAGCCTCCCCCCTCTAGCCCCAGGCCTAATGCCAGGCTGGAAAGGCCCAGCTACTTCCTGTAAGTCCCCTTATATACCCTCTGAACCTACTCTCTACTGTCACTTTGAGGCATCCAGAGTAATATCCCCCAGAGCACTAAACCCATTTCCTAGCTTTTCCAGCTCGGGGTGGAGGGGGAAAAGGAATGCCTAAGAATGGGAATACAAGCCCGTCTTTTACAGGGGGCTTACAAAAATAAGAAACCACCAATCCTGATGAAATAGCATTGCCATGAAATGTTGATATGCATAGTGGAAGACACAATAATGAGAATTTTTATCATGTAGGATTCTAGTCTGTTTTGTCTACTAATTTGAATTCTAGCCTGCCTGGAAGAGTTCCTCTGAACTAATTGTTGTTATTATAGGATCTTATTAAGGCTTGGGCATCCTACATCCTTAACAGAAACCTTGGTTTAACATCTAACACTTCAACAAGGTAGAAGAGGGAAGAATTTCCACAGAAAAAGATGCTCATGGACAAGGGGTCATGCTATGAAGTCAGAAGGGGGTGGCTCAGAGGAAATCTGAGAAAACATATCTTAATGAAGAGAGTGGTAGATGCATGGAACAGCTTACCAGCGGAGGAGATGGTGGGGGCAGAAACAGTGACAGGGTGCAAGAATGCATATGATAGACACAGAGGGATCTTAGCAGTGGTGGTGAGGGGGGAGGACTGGAGACCTAGTGGGGTCTGTGGCGACACTATAGGTAGGAAAAATAGGGCAGACTAAGTGGGCCATCAGATCCTTATCAGCCTGCAGATTTTATGTTTCTATGGACTGCACTTCACCTGTTCAATACCCCCCTCATACTGCACTACAGTGTCAGTTATGAGTATTACCCCAAGTGGCTTGTGTGGGGCTAGAACCCAGAACCATTCGATCTTCTGGCCCCAGAGGTGAGTGTGCTACTGTACCTACCAAGCCACTGACACTGATAATATACCATACACCCTGAGGGCCTTGAGCCTTGAAGACTCTGTTCTCCATAATTGTTTCCTCACTAATTTCCAACACCCCCTCCCTATCCCTATTTTCTCCTGTGGAGGTGGCCCATCCTTTTGCTTTGTGAAGATTGATCAGAAGTATTCAGTGAGCCATTCTGCCTTTTCTCTGTCTTACTCTACCTACTCTAGTCCCCTTTTACCTTCAATATGGCCTCCTTAGTTGATCGTCTCTCCTGGAAGTATATGAAGAAAATCATATCACCCTCCTTGAGCCCTTCAGCTATTCATAGCTCTGTCTCCACCTTAGCCAGCCTTACCATCCTACTAGTTGACTTCAGCTTCTCTACATAATCAGCCCTCCCTTCTTTCGTCTGGCTCTTTGTGTACTTTCTGCATGAAGCCATTTTCCCCTCACTGCTCTGCCCACCTCCTCTCTCAGACATTCCCCTACTACCCACACCATGCATACTAAGTCGACCTTCTTGAAATCAAGAACACATATTTTCATGTTCAGTGCTTCACGTGCAATATCTAAGTGAAACTATACAGAGAGGTGATCACTCCCTCTCTGGGGCTCAGCCACTCTGATGCTGTTCACATAATCACTATTCATCAGCTCTATGTCTGATCCATTGTCATTTCCATTACCTCTTGCATAACAAACTCTGGCCAGAGTCGACAGGGCTGTGACAAGCTGCCAAGTGAGCAAAGTTTCATGTGTGCATATTAATTATTGAACACCTTGATGTAACTTTGCCATTTTTTGGAGGTGTTGCACCAAATTTTCAAAATGGCCTTCTTGGGACCCCTCCTCGTGAAGGGGGCCAGTGTCATTTTGTTCACTTGTCCTGAAAGATGATTTTTTCAGAAAAACTGTGCCATTCTGTGCCACAGGTGTGAAAACACATGTTGGGCAGGATATGACAAATGACAGCTGTACTGGTAAAAAGAAGGTGTGCAAATATGGCAAAGTTGAAAATGTGGAGTAAAAATATTAAAACTTGCCACAGTTAGGAGCGCGCATAGAAAATGCACAACGTACACTCATAACACAATAATTTTGGGGAATTTTTTCACCAGATTTGCAACATTGGCTTTTTGGGATCCCAACTCATGAACAGTGCCACTGTCATTTCATGAATTGTTCCTGAAAGGTGATTCCATGCAGTGACCACAAAATCACCTTTCAGGGACAAGTAATGAAATGACAGTTAAAGCTTTCACAAGATGGGGTCCCAAGAACCCCATGTTGAAAATTTTGGGTCAAAATTCTATAAAAATGGATCACTTATCAACCTTAGTTTAAAAACCCCACTGAATGGCATTATAGCATGGTTACCTTCGATTCTTCAGTTTGTGGTTCGGCTTTGAAGAGTGCAGCCTGTCCCGGTCCAGAGAAGATGACAGTGCCAACCTCCAGAGGTAAGTATGGGGTAAGGGGGTGGGGAGGTGGGTGCTCAGTGGGTGGGTAAGGATGGGGTGGGGGACTGGGGAGACGATGAGGGACTTTTTTTTTTTTACAGATAACAAAAAACAAATCGGGAGATGGTTTTCTTTATTTGTTCATTCATTTACTTTATTTACCAGGTAAGTATACTGAGCCAAAGCCCATTTTCAGAAATGACCCCAGTTTACAGGAAAAAAAAAACAGACATTTGGGTGCACTGGGGTGGGATCCTAGTGTGCCAGATGAGTGGGGGGTGGGTAAATCATGCCGACGTGGGAATTGGGCACCCTGATATCAGCAGAGGGTGGGGAAAAAATATATTTGGGCACACTGGGGTGGGCTCCCAGTGTGCCACATGAGTAGGAGGGCTACATAATGCCGACATGGGGATTAGGGACCCTAATGTCAGCATGGAGATGGAAACAGAGGGAATGGGGAGGACCACAGCAGTGGGAGGGTGTGAGGCAGTTTTTTTGTTGCCGGTGCTGGCAGTGGTGACACAATAGCACATGATGCGCAGTTGCTGTGAATGGCAGTTTTGCCATTCGCAGCATGACAGTGCCACAACATGACAGTGCCAGCAGAACTGTGCATGTGAGCAAGTCACGCTTGCGAGGTTCATGCCTCAGAATGTGGAAGTAACAGCCAAAAGAGTGCAGCTGTTATTCAGTAGTGGCCGATCATGGTGGAGGGTTTCAAGCTCCATTGGACTTTTGGTAGGATACTTCCAAAAGTCTATTGGAAGGTTCTATGATTGGTCATTTTTTGAGCTACGATTGATTCCAAAATGTCTGTAGGCTCTGCCCACAGCCATAAAAATTCTTAAAGGCACAGAATGATCATCATAAATAATTTGCCATAGGATTGTCAACATAACCCAATTTACTACGATTTTCAAATGGCAACCTCCGTAACCGACAGTATAGGTCGCAGTGATGTATCCTATGACCTGTACCCAGGACAAACTTACAAATATTATTATGAAGAGTACGAACCTTTCTCAATACAGTATCAGTAGCAGCACTGTAAATGATGCCTTAGCCAACCAGGGAGATCATAATTCACTCAGTAGTTATTTTCCTGAACTCCATAGACAAACAGCAACATACTTTATATAATAGATCCAAATTGCTATATGCAGTTGTAATTAAAAATAGCAACATGCTCACCAAATGTTAGGCAATTGTCCAATACAAATCCTAAGTATTTAAAACCTGAAACCCTTTGGAGGCAGTATGGCATAGTGGTCAAAGGGACTGTACTGCAAACCTGGGTTTGAATCCCATCAGCCCCCCATTTGTATACTGTGTGACCCTGAGCAAGTCACTTAACCTCCTTGTGCTTCCTGGTCACACCTGGAAACACGCTCTGTCTTAGTGGGCCTTTCCTGGTTTAACAATTTCCACTCTCCCCTTTACTTTTCTACCTTTCTGTAATAGATTGATCCAATGTTCTGCTACGCAGGGGCAAAGCATTAAATATCACTAAAAATACCATCAGCAGCTTAAAATCTGGTTTAATTTCAGTTGGCATCCATCTGTATCCCCCTTCCCCAGGACGAGGCTGAAAATAGGCAAAACATGATCTAGTCCTCCTTCCCGGTCAACAAAAGCTAAAAGAAAGAATTCAACATGTTTTTCCTTTGACTCGTCAACAACATTACTTAGTTGTCCTTGTATTCAAAATTACATGCAGTGAAAATGGGTCACTATTTGTGAGATGGGTTACGTAAAAGCTGGTATAGGAGTAAGAGAAGGCTAGCATACGTTTGTAATCTACTGCTGTAACAGTGCATTCATGGCTATGTAAACAAACTCTGGCCAGAGCCAACAGGGCTTCAGGAGAGAAATCTGGGTTAAAAATATTGAAAATTATTTTTCTTTTTATATCTTGTAATGAACCTGCCTCATCCCCCCCAGCTGGATCCCTGACGACCCAAGGTTGTTCCTGAACCTGGGTCACCGGCGTGACACGAGGTAAGGCTAGACGCCTCAACCCTCTGCACCACCATCCTGGCAGGTGATGGCCTTCTAAACTGACCTGGCAATATGCACTGTTGACATGAAGACAGTAGAGCAGGCCGCTGGTTTGTCCATCCCTTTTCTTTTACCAGCACTGAGCCGATATGGTGGTGGAGAGCATTTAGGAGTGGCATGAGCATTGAAAAGGATATGAGGTGCTCTCGCTGCACCAGAGTCAGATGTAACTGATACTGCTATTATTACAGAACTGCACGTGTGATACTCGAGCATACGCAGTTTGCCTCAAAGTCAGCCATAGCATGGCAGCATTGACATAATTACATATGCGCCATACTCATATATGCATAGTTTAAGTCAACATTGGTAAAAGTAAGACCCCACTAAAAATTAGGCACTGCACCTTAGCAAGTCTAATGTGTATCAGTACATTGTAGAAGTGGGTAAAATTAGGACCCCTCTAAAAATGACATCCTGCATCTCATCAAATCTATCCTGTGTCAGTACATTGCCAAAATGGATGAAAGTATGGCCCACTGAATATGGCATACTGCATCTCAGCCAGGCTATCTGGCTGTGTCCGTACATTATAACAATGCTATAATACCATCCAGAGGTTCTGGAGGCATAGGAACATTGAGAGCAAAGCTTGAGAAATTTCAACATTTTTCCAGAGCCTCTGTGATATGTTGCAAGTGAATATTACCATTTAAAATAAATAACAAGAGCCTTAACATTTGTTATAGTAATGTTACTGACAGACATAATGAAGTCATTTCTGTACATGTATTGATTTGAGCATACAGGAAAATGCACAGGAGTTTTGTCCCAGTTTTACATGAAAAATACAGAGAAAAGGAGGGTGTCCTACAAGGAAATGCTTTGTTCAATCTGGGAACACTGCAGTTGACACTGCTATTATTCTTTGTAATTCCTTAGGATGCCCCTTGCAACCTCTGAAAACCCTAAAAGATTAGCTGCCCATCATTTGTTTACCCTTCCTACAAGTAAAAAAAAATCCATGAGAGTTCCAATTGCCCCATAATCAGCTGTATCTTGGCAGCACTGACATGACTACATATGCACCATGCTCACATCTGCATAGCTTAAGTCAGCACCAGTAAAAATAAGACCCCATTGAAAATGAGCTACTGCATCTTAGCCAGGCTAATGTGTTTCAGTACATTGTAGAAGTGAGTAAAATTAGGACCCCTTTGAAAATGAGATCCTTTATCTCATTAAAGCTATCCTGTGTCAGTACATTGCCAAAATGGATAAAAGTATGACCCCACTAAATATGACATACTGCATCTCAGCCAGGCTACCTGGTTGTGTCAGTACATTGTAACAATGCCATAATACCATCAAGAGGTTCTGGAGATATGTGAACATTGAGAGCAAAGCTTGAGGAATTACAAAATTGTTCCATAGCATCTGTGATATGTTGCAGATGAGTTTTACCATTTAAAATACATTAAAACAGCCTTAACATTTGTCATAGTGATTTTACTGACACGCATAATGAATTCAGTTGTGTACATGTATTGATTTGAGCATACAGAAAAATGTGCAGGAGTTCTGTCACAGTTTTATATGGAAAATACAGGGAAAAGGAGGGTGCCCTACAGGGAAATGCTTTGTTCAATTTGGGAACACTGCAGCTGACATCACTATAATTCCATGTAATTCCCTCCCTAAAACATTAGCTGCCTAGCATTTAAAACTCTTCTTACATCCAATGCCACTAATTAGGTCCAGAAAGGATTAACATCAATCAACTATTCAGAGGAAATGCTGTAAACCTTTACCATACACACACACACACACACACACTATCTGGGAGAGTTGACTAAGACTGTACTTTGACCCTACTCTGCAGTTAGATGCTGTTATCTGTTGCATGCCATGTCAGTGAATTATTAGTCTCCAAAGATAGCAAGTCACATTGCAACAAAAAAACAGAGCTGACAGGGCTGTGAAGAGCTACTAAATGACCAAAATTATTTTCTTGTTGGTGTCATATAGTGCTGTTTAGTCATACATTATTTCCAGTGGAAGACAAATTCCTGTTTTCCTGTATAACTAATGCAAGTCTCACGGAAGAATTTCCCTGAAGATGGCTTCAAATCCTGAAAACAGAGTTCTTACCATTTAGATAAAATACCTAACATGCCCTACAAGCTTAGTTAAAGGAGAACTGCACTGAACCTGTGAGTAATGTTTCCTGTAAAAGCTTTTTTTTCCCATATATTTGGTTCCCTTCTGTTTATGCCCCATTTTTGCTGGCCTTTCAATTAACCCATTGGATATTTATGGGTTACACACTGCTGCAAAGTGCCATCTAAGAACTGTATGATGTTGGCAGTGAGTGGGCCTCCTTTTTGGATTAAAGTTACAAATTAAGCTCTGATTATGTGGCAGTGAGAGGGCTACATTGGTCAAAAATTTCTGATAAGGGAGTGGTGAGAGCTCTCCCAGTCTATCTCAAACATTTAGTGGAATTGTGGCATGCTCCTGATTATTAAAGACCTAACACTGATATAGTAGACAGTGCTACTATATTTATACTAAACTGTGACTATTTGGTTTTATGTGACTGGTTTTTTAATGTTTTATTGTTATTTTATTTGTTATTTAAGTAGTAATTTGAGTTTTGTTGATTTGGGGTTGGTATATTCGGAGTTAGAGGGTGCTATTGATATTTATTAATTAAAGTGTGGATATTATTATGTTTAAGTGGCCTCCCCCTCTCTCCCTCCCCCTCCTGCTGCTGTCATACTGCCCCTCCCCCCGCTTACGTTGTCGCAATATTGCTCGTTCTGTTTTTGCACTTGGGGCTCATCCCCCTCAACATCTTGTTTCCTCTCCACCCCTAGAACCATACTTTCTGCAGACAAATGATGGGTTCACCATCAGGCATCACATACCCCTTAGTGTGTTAGTTAGCCCCATTTCCCCTTATCCTAACCTCCTGTCAAACATGTACTACTCTGGTATATCTGTTGTATCGACTTCACGGTAACTGTACTGCTTGTTTTGTATTGTGATCATGATGTGGAACCTATGTAAAGAGCTCTGAGCTCAAGTGGTGTTATCCGAGACTAGAATAAAAAAAAAAATTAATAAATAAGTTGCCCTCCAGTCTGTGAGAGAGTCTGGTGGTTTATTATTATTATTTTTGTTTATTTGTTTTTGTTTAGTATTTGTGATCTTATTGCTCTTGGTTGTGCGCAGACAGATCTGTGTTTTAATAATGTGTAGGGAGGGTCCAAAGATGGTCAGACAGTATTCCCCCACCAGACTCAGGGAGTTGCACCCCTTTGCCCCTTTTTACCAACAGAGACATATAAGCATTGTCAATCCCTCTGAATTGCTAGGAGGCATAGGAAGTGGGGGCAGGGCTGGGCCTGGTGGGGGAATGGAAAGGGGGGGACATATTAGGGTGATGGGGACCAGGCAACTCCCTGGGGTGAAATGGTGTCCGGACAGGGGTAGACCCTGTCTTGTTCCTATCCCCAAGGACCCAGAAACTGATGCTAGACAGGAGTCGAGGTCTTCCCCAGCATCTCATCCAATCCGGGCTGTGTTATGTAATGCTAGGTCCATCAAAAACAAGACAGCCATTATAGCTTATCTTGTTGAAATGGTGGACTTGGCATGTATCACTGAGACCTGGCTGGATGAAAATGCAGGCCCAGTATTGGCTTCTGCAGTTTCAGCTGGGTTCTTGGTGATTCATCGCCCGAGGCTGGATCATAGGGGTGGGGGTGTAGCCATCTTTTTTAAGACCGAACTGGGCCTTGTGGATGTTTCAGTGGGGATCATCAGATCCTTTGAGTGTGTCATGGGTGAGGGTGAAGGCTGTAGACTACTCCTCTTCTACCGTCCACCAGGTGATGGGGGTTTATTCCTGCAGGAGATTGCGGACTTTCTGGGGGACTTCAATGCCTGAGTCAATGATGAACTCTCACAGTTTGGTGAAAATCTCCTCCAGCTAATGACAAGGCTGGGCCTTACACAGGTAGTTACCTCCTCTACCCATGTAAGAGGTCACATATTGGATCTGCTGTTCCTCCTGGGAATGGAGATCACTGACTTGGGGGTGGAACCAGTCAGTTGGTCTGACCATCACACTATAGGGTTCAGTTTTGGGGCCCCCCCAAATGAACCTACCCCTTCAGAGATGGCCTGGTACAGCCCCTTGAGGGGAGTTACCCCAAATAGCATATCAGTGATGCTGTACCTATCAGGATTGCGGGTGAAAGCATAAGTCCAGGGGACCTCGTACTAGCCTATAATAAGGCAGTGGGAGATGCCTTGGACTTGATTGCTCCAGTTCATGTTCGACCACTCACTCTTTGCCCAAGGTCCCCTTGGTACGATGGGTCCTTGAAGGAGTCGAGGCGGATTGGTCGAAGACTGGAGAGAGCATGGCGGAAGTCCAGCCTGGATGCTGACAGGCTTAGATTGATGGAACATTATAAGGGCTATCAATCAGAACTCACTCATAAGAAGGCAGAGTTCCTGTCCAGGGAGATTTCTGCTGTGCAGAACAAACCAGCTCAACTCTTTCGAACTGTTGACAGATTGTGCAATCCAGTCTGTCTCCAGTCTAGAAGAGCTTTTTCACAAATTAAGTGTGATGAGCTAGCTCGGTTTTTCGCAGATAGGGTTGCCAGCATCAGGTCCAAAATCGACCCGGCTCTCTTCATGAGGGGCTGTGGAGGTCGATGGGAGGTAGTGAGCACCCAGTCTGTCTGGATGGACTTCAGCTGACTGGAATTCATGGACATTGTCAAGATTGTCCAGACTTTGAGCCAAACCTGCTGTAGTTTGGAGCTGGGCCCTACCTCCCTTTGGTGGGATGTGTAGATGTTATCTGCCTGGTACTAGCTGAAATTGTATGGAGATCCTTGGAGAAGGGAATCTTTCTGGACCCCTTAAAGGAGGCAGTTATTCAACCACTCCTTAAAACAACCTCCTTGGATCCCATCGATCCAGCTAACTACAGACCTGTCTCTAACCGTCCCTTTGTGGAGAAGGTTATTGAGAAGGTGGTTGCGTTGCAGCTGGACAATCACCTGGTAACTCACAATTTCTATGAAGCCCTCCAGTCTGATTTCAGGAAGAGGCATAGCATGGAGACTGCTCTTGTTCAGGTATTAAATGTACTCCTAATGGTGAGAGACCAAAAGGCTCATGCCGTCTTGGTCTTCTCAATCTCTCAGCAGCCTTTGACACTGTGGACCATGAGGTGCTTTTGGAGACCCTACGGTTCCTTTGTGGACTGTTGGGTACAGTCCTTGAATGGTTTTGTTCTTTCCTTGTAGGCAGGTCTCAGAGGGTGGTCACTGGAATTTATTCCTCTGACGCCCTCCCCCTGTCCTACAGGGTGCCGCAGGGCTCCATATTGGCACCCATGTTGTTCGCAGTGTATATGCTGCCATTGGGAGATATCATCAGGTGATATGGTTTGAGATTTCACTGCTATGCAGATGATACTCAGCTGTAGATGTCCTTTGTGCCCAGACAGGTTGATATGATCTCTATGCTAAATAGCTGCCTCTCTGAGATCAAAGACTGTATGAGCTCGAGTTGGTTGAGACTGAATCCAGATGAGACTGAGGTGTTGGTTGTGGATTCAGGCCACCAGGGGGTGGGTTTTGGTGCTGGGCATGGGTCAGGCCTATGTCTTGATGTTGTCCAGCTCATTACTTCAGATTGGGTGCATAACCTGGGCGTTATATGTGATGATGGCTTGACCTTGAAGTCTTAGGTGTCAGCCATGGTCAAATCCTCATTTTACCATCTGAGGAATATTGCCCAGGTGAAACACCTGATTCCCCCCGGCGACCTTCCAACATTGGTCCACGCCTTCATTTCTACCAGTCTTGACTAGTGCAATGCCCTCTACCTAGGGCTGTCTGGGGTTGATATCCATCGCCTGCACCTTGTGCAGAATGCTGCAGTCAGGCTGTTGACTGCTACCTCTAGGACCAGGCACATTATGCCTGTGCTGCGGGAATTGCACTGGCTGCCAGTTCAGTGGCGGATCACCTATAAGGTAGGTTTGCTTATCTTTAAAGCCCTACATGAACAGGGACCTGACTACCTCAACAATCTCCTGACTCCCTACTCCTCCAATCTCCATCTCTGAGCCACCAAAGAGGGATTGCTAGAGATTCCCAGGCTTCATTTTAAAACATCTGGAGCTCGTGCTTTTTCATTTGCAGCACCGACCCTGTGGAATTCTCTACCTCATCAGTTAAGAGAATGCCTGACCATCAGCAGTTTTAAATCTATGCTGAAAATGTATTTATTTTCTTTGGCCTTCCCTGATTAATTAATGGATTGATTTTAAATAATTGTTCTATTGTCTGTTTTTATACTGTAATTTTATACTGTGTACAGCACCTTGATTTTGAAAGGCACTATAAAAATAAAGATTGCTTGCTTGCTTGCTTTATGCCCCATGAACCTAAGAATTCTAAATTAGAACACAGATGCATTGTACCAACAATGTAAGTTCTTGATAAGATCATAATGTTCTAAAATGGTCAATTCCAGCAGTGTGTGAATCAGAAACACTCAATGAATTTACAAAAAGGCCAGTTAAGATTAAGCAGTAACAAAATGAAAACTGATATTTTAAAAAATAACATCTACTTCTACAAAAATGCATGTTTGTTGATTCAAGGCAGGTCTCCTTTGAGATATTAAGAGCCCAGTCTAAATTGTTCACTATTTATGGGGCTGGTAGTATAGCCTAGAGGTTACAGTAATGAGCTATAAATGGGCTTTGACATACAGCATTCAGACATGGGTTTGATTCCCACACCCTTCATTTCCATACTGTATGGCTCTGATTAAGTCACTTAATCTCTCCACTGTTTCTGTAAATCAGCTATTTCTTTTCCTTGTAGTTTAGTTTTACACTGACTTTCTGCTGCAAGGGAAGGAATGCTCACTCAAACAGAGCCTCAGATCGTAAATTCTAGATAAGAGATGAGCAGTCAGCGTCAAATGGCCGATCCCAAAGCAGGATTGTATACACACACACACACACACACACACACACACACACACACTCACACACACACACACACTCTTAAAAGCACGTTCCAAGTGACACTTTCGACTCCAGAAACCACAAACAAGCACAAAGCACCTCTTTTGTTCTATGTATGCCTGGGCAGCTGGACTTAATTAACTCAGTCATGATAGTTTATGCTTACTTTTTTGTTTGTTTGTTTAAAGGGCAAGATCCTTCAGGCCAAAAAAAGTGATGGGGCTACAGCACCTCCCCCCACCCCCGCAGTTCACATGTTTACCCAAAGGAATGAAATAGCTTACAGACTGCACTCACTGTCTGTAATCTGACACTGTAGACTACAGACATCATATGATGAGTTAACCCCTAGGTTGCTGAAAGAAATAGAATACATCTATTAGACTGAGCTGGACAGATGATAGAAACAGCAGTTTAAAAAGTTATTTTTTTTCTTGTTAATATCCTTGGAAGTTTTGAGGTACAATACAGTAGCATCCCCCATCCCTTTAGATGCCTTCAACATAGAGCAGCAAATAGCAAACATTAGAGGGGGGAGTGCACTACTTTGCAGCTATGGAGGAATACATCCAAATCTTTAAAAAGGTCGTTGCAGGAAAAGCTATTTTAGAGCTATAGTCTGATCGATGACAGAAGGGCTGTAGGCTCCATCCACAGCCCTAAAAAAAACATTCTGGAACACATCTAGGATTGCTTGTCTCCTACTGCTGCTGGCCAGTCGGATGTTTTAATCCACATCTGGCATGTTAAAGTCCCCCCTTCCCAGTGATTATTACTTCTCCTACCTCTGCAGCCTTACTTCTCATCCCCCAGTTTTCTATCAGTGGTGTCATCTTCACTTGGTGGCTGGTACACTACCCCCACCCTTATTTTATTCCCCACCCCTGACTGCCACTGCACCCATAACATTCATGTACTCTCATCCACCATGTCTACCCAGGGGACCTTAATCCCCTCTCTAACACAGATTGCTATCCCTCCTCACCCTGCCTTTTGTTCTGTCCTTCCTATACAGGGGTTATCTGGAAACAGACAGATCCCATCCATTGCTCGGGGTTCAGAGTTGCCCAGGTCTCAATGATTGTCACCAGATCTTCTTGGTTCTCCATCATCATGGCCTGGCATCAGCCATTTTGTTCCCCAGACTCCTGGAATTTATGGATATCACTCTCCATGTCCCATGTTGCCCATCACTCCCTTCCTTCCAAGCTCCCCCACCTCTGGCTGCCCTCAGGTTTCTCCATTTTACTGACTTATCTCTCCCCTCTCACCTTTCCTTCCCACTAACCTCTCACTGTATTCTCCATACTTATTATTTCTACCACCAACCCCCTTTTTCTTAATGTGTCTGCTGCTTAGGGGAGGCCTTCCTTTCTCCTTCTGTCAGGAACCTGGAGTTCTATGCCTCTAAGTAGTCTCCCTGCTCAGTTTAAATTTAATTTACCTATGAGGTACTTGCTTATCCTGTCACTGAGCACCCTGGACCCCCCATTTGCTGAGGTGTAGCCTATCTGATGAGTTCATGGATTTCTTATCTCAGACTCTTCCCCAGTCCCCCACACAGCCAAAGTTCAACTCTTTGCACCAGTCCCTAAGCCACTGGTTGAACTTGGAAATCCTGATCTCCTATGCTGAACTGGCCCTGGGTACCAGTTGCACATCTGAAAATTCCACTGACTTTGACACCTCCCTAATATTCCCCCCAAGTTTCCTAAACCTGTCTTATACCATCCCTATGTCACACCCTACCAAGTCATTTGTGCCAAGGTGGAGAACCACAATAGGTTCCCTGTCCCTGAACTAGTGAGTGCACCATTTGTATGATTTGTTCAGCTGTCATACATGGGAGGCACACTACACTCCTTCTATGTGGTCCCACTCCTCCCCCTGTGACCATCAAACTCCCCTTACAATTGAGTCCCCATGACCATAACTCTGCAAGTGTCCCTCGATTTTTGTGCCACCCCTTTTGGTTACCTTTATCCTGGTATCCTTCCTCTTGACTTCTTATCCTTCCTTCCAAACTACCATTCCATTCCTGCTTGCTTAGACCCAGCCCACTTATTCCCCATTCCCTAAACTGACCGTCCAGCACTCGATTCCCCCCTTCCCTGTGTAGTACTCCCCTCGTTAGCCTAGGATATCTCCCTCCTCCCCTAATGTTCTCAGGTATTAAGACCTTCCTTTCATTTTTATGTTCCCTGTGCACGCACGCACAGCAAACATTTTCTTACAAGAGTGTCTTTTGAATGGTGTCACACTGTCAGTCCAATGCAGAGTGATCTGCAAGGGGCTCATCAGTGTCACATCAAGCATCAGCTAGGCTGATCATGACAGCATTCTGGCTTGCTAGGCAGAAACTTTGTGTAGTTCAAAGGAGAGAGCCGACCCAATCATAGGCCAGCTCTTTCCCTTGATCTACATAACCCTAGCCAGCAAGCACAGCTGATCCATCATTATCAGTCTGCTGAAAACATCCTTCATAGGTTGAATTACATCCTGCAAACACAGAAAAATATCCACTGATGCCTGTTACTGCTGCCGCCCTTATGGTCCCCCCAACTGACCCTCCCACTTAACATCTCCCACAAACATGACACCTACACTGGGGGTGTCCAATGTCCAGTGTTACCACCTGAAATAAAGAAAACCATCCCTCATAGTTTTTTTTACTATATCATGTGACAAAGAAAAACATCCATCTATGTCTGTTGCTGTTGCTGCCACTGCCTTTACCTGGCCCTTCCACTCTTCACCCACCACCCCACCCCACCCCACAAATATAACACCAATGGTTGGGATGCCCAATCCTCAGTGTCACCACCTGAAATAAAGAAAAACTGTCCCTGGTAGTTTTTGTTGTTGTTAATATATCTTGTAAACAAGAAAACTGTCCATTAGGCACATTACTGTCCCACCACCTGATCCTCCCACTCATCACACTCACCCACCACCCCCCCCACAAACATAACACCAGTAGAGGTGCCTAATCTCCAGTGTCTCAACCTTAAATAAAGAAAACTGTCTCTGTAAAAAAAAATCTCCATCGATGTCTGTTGCTGCCGCTGCCATTACTGCCCCCCACCCCACCCCCAAGCCTTTACTATTGGGGGTCCAATGCCATAATCCTCTGTGAACCACAGACACATCTTCACTCTTCAACAGCGGACAATGAACTAAAGAAATCAGCTATGTGGTTCAATGCATGTCAATAGGGTTTTAAACTTACTGGCATAACTTGGTCATTTTTGAATATTTTTGCCTCAAATTTTAAACATGCCTTTTTGGGGGACCTCACCTCATGAACAGTGTCAGTGAAATTAGGCAAATCTGTTTGGAAAGGTGATTTTGTGGTTGCTATGTAACATCACTTTTTGGGCAGGAGTTGAAAATGTTCTCCTCCCTTGTGCGCGAGGAGGGGTCATAAGAAGGCTGTGTTGAAAATTTGGGATAAAAATATCAAAAAACAACAAAATTATGCACCTGTATTGAAATTTATGAATGCAGGCTCATAACTTTGGTAATTTTCAATATTTTAACCCCAAATTTTCAACATAGCAATTTCTTCAGAGCACCTCATGAATATAACTGCTTGTGGTATGAAATCACCTTTTGGGTAGGATTTGAGAAATGTTTCTCTACCCTTGTTCATATGAAGGCTATGTGGGGTCATAAGAAGGCTATGTTGAAAATGTGGGGCAAAAGTATGAGAAAACAAAGTTATGAGTCTATGTTGCAATTTTTCAATGCACTTAACTGTGGTAATTTTCAATATTTGACCCCAACTTTTCAACATAGCCATTTTTTCACTCCACCTCATGAATGTGACAACTGTCATTTCTCAAATCCTATTCAAAATGTGTTTTATCACTTGTGACATAAAATGATGTTTCAGCCATTGTTTTATAAATGATACAAGTCATACTTTGAAGTAGTGGTCATAAAATGATTATATAGAAAATTTGGGGTAAAACTAAAAAACAACTAAATTATGAGGAAACAAATTTTTCCAACATTTATTCATAACTTTATTTTTTTGCAGATTTTGGCTCCTAATATTCAACATATCCCTTGTGTTACGCCCACCTCTGAACATGACAGCTGTTATTTTTCAAATCCCCTTCAAAACTTGTTGCCACAATTGCACAGCAAAATCACCTTTCAGATGAGATTTTACAAATTCCACCTGTCTTGATCATACCCTCAGGTTATTTAAAGACTGTTGGACATCTGGATTCAAAATGTGGGAGCCCACTTAAAGGTAAATATTGCCTCTCAGCTGGCCTATCCTTAGTAATTACAATCTAATAATGTGTCAAAAGAGGATACCACTGAAAATGAGACATTGCATCTCATCTGCTCTATCCTGAGTAAATATATAGTGAAAATGTGTACATGCAAGACCTGGTACCCCAGCAATACCAGCGGTCAACATTCGGCATTGACAAATGTTTGTTATTATTTAGTTGCTACTTGTGTCACTTTACATGCTCATTACAGGAGCAGTGAACAACTCAGCACAGTGTAGGAAAGGAGCAACAGTGGCCAACAAGATGCTGGGTTGTATTGCAAGGGGTATAACCTCTAGGAGGAAGGAGGTGATTCTGCCGTTATACAGATCGCTGGTCAGACCCCACCTGGAGTACTGTGTTCAGTTTTGGTGCCCTTACCTAGAGAGGGACATTAGATTGCTGAAAGGGGTACAACACAGAGCAACAAAGATGATCCAAGGTCTGGGGGAGTTACCATATGAGATTAAACTGAAAGAGTTTAACATGTACTCTTTGGAGGAGAGGATAGATGGGGGGATATGATTGAGACCTTTAAGTACATGAGAGGAATAAACAGGACAGGTATGAGGGGAATGTCCAAGTGGAGGGTGTGGAGAGACACTTGGGGTGATGACATGAGATTGGAGGGTGGAAGGTTTAGGAGGTAAATTAGGAGGCATTTCTTTATGGAAAGGGTGGTAGCAGAGTAGAATGCACTACCAGCAGAGGTGGTGGCCTGTAAAACAGGGGGATGCTTCAAGAGGAGCTGGGATTGGGCAAAATGGAGGGTCATGGCAGGGGGTAGGGTGGGAGGGGCAGCTTCAGAGTAGGGGTGCTAGCTCCAAAATTGAGCAGACTCCATAGACCAAATGGCCTTTGTCTCCTGGCAGTTTCATATGTTCATATGTACATCACTTATCTCTCAGTTTTGTGAGGTCCAGTGCTCTTATGTCTGCACAGGTGTTTCATGTCAGCATGCACCCTTTGGGCAAGCTATGGAGTCCTGGTAGGTGCCAAACCAAAAACCTCAATCACTTCTTTATTCCCGTTCTCTAGGATAAGCACTGTAGCAGTGATTAGTCTATAATGCAGTATTCTATGGCCAAGTATTCAGTCTAGTATGTGCCTGGAACTGGGGACTACTCTCCATGCTCCACACCTGAGATGTGGGGGACCAATTGCTCATAGTGGTTACTTTCATCTACCATATTTAGCAAACTGAGCCGTTCTTTTGATCGGTTCCAAAACTAATATTCTTCCTGCCTAGCCATCATGATGTCTGCATCTCCAAACAATCAGGAACAGTAGCACTCCGACCACAAAGAAACTGTTTCAGTTTCTACAAACTCTGCAGAAATAGCCAGGGAAAAGTGAAACCTAAGTTTCAATTCTGTACTAAGGAATGTTCAATTCCAAAATGTGTTGTAGCTCTCAAGTATTTCAGCACCTCTTTATCTGCATCAACAAAGAATCAGTGCAGCTCTTCAATCTATACATAGCAGCCATGTGTGCCCTTTTTTTACTAAACCTGATCACCAGCTTGCACCCTCTCCAAACTATGAACCTATTTCATCATCCACTCATTTTGAAGACATTACAGACTTATTACTTCAGATACTTGGAACTATACTTGGAATTTAAGTCAGACAGAAGACTTTATTTGTCCATAATGTCTGACTCCCCTATGCTAGGGGATTATATCCCTAACCCTAACAAATGGTCATCTAGTTTCTTTTTGAAAGTACTTATGGTATCAGAGTCGATGACTTCCAGAGGAAGTTTATTCCAAACACTCACAATTTGGTTACTGAAAAAATATCTACTTCTATTATTATGTGGATAGGTTAGCTTAGTCTGTTTGCTATGACTCCTAAGATTAAAATTTTCAGTTGAGTAACATATATCCAACTCAACCAACATCTCTGCATCTTTGGAGATATGAAATATATACAGCAAATCCCCTCTCAATCGTCTCTTCTCCAAACTGTGTAGATTCAAAATCTGTAGTATATCCTCATAAGACAATCCAGTCATTCCTCCTATTATTCTGGTCATTCTTTGTTGAACTCTCTCAATAGCATTTATGTCCTTTCTCAAGTAAGGACTCCACGAAGGACTATAGTAGTCCAAATGCGGTCGAACCAGTGCTCTATACAGGGGCAAAATACAGGCTCTGTGTCTTGATACAAATGAACGCTGTATCATACTAATAATTCTATTGGCTTTGGTTACCATATCTTTACAATGAACTGAAAAGGTAAGATCATTATTAATAAGGATACCTAAATCCTTTTCCTGAGTTACTGGTTTTAGAATTTGATTGTTTAAATAATAATATTCATGGGTATTGTTAGCTCCTAAGTGCATCACAACTCATTTATTTACATTAAAGTGCATTGCATTTCAATCTGCCCATCTCTGTAGTTCTAACAAATCATGCTGTAATTCATTAACTTTCTGCATATTCCCTACATTAGCACATAATTTAGAGCCATCTACAAATTTAATACAGTAATTTTTAGTGTATCATTCATATCATATATAAACAGGTTGAACAAAACTGGCCCCAGGACAGACCCCTGAGGTACTCCACTACAGACTAAACCCTATTCAGAAAGATAGCCTCTCAATCTTACTCTCTGGGTTCTATCATACAACCAGTTTCTTACCCAATTGATAATATATTTATTGATACCCAATTTAATCATCTTGTGAATTAAAAGTGAATGTTGGACCTTATCAAACACCTTCTGGTAATCTAAATAAATAATGTCCACTGAGACATTATTATCCAACATATTACTGACCCTATTATAAAAAATAAGCAAGTTTGATAGACAAGATCTGTTTTTCTTAAAACCATGTTGGGCATTATCTTTTATATGTTTATCTTCAAAGTCCCTTTCTAACCTTTCTTTTAACAATGATTCGAAGATCTTATCTATGATGGAAGTCAGACTTATAGGCCTATAATTTCCTATCTCTGACCTAGTCCCCTTTTTATAAATTGGTACCACCTCAGCCCTCCTCCAATCCCTCACTAGTTATCAAAGTCATAGAGAATAGTTTATACAGGGGTTCAACTAGCCAGTCCTTGATTTCTTTTAATATTTTTAGATGTAAATTATCCGGTCCTGCAGACTTAGATGTTTCTATTTTGTTCAACCGATCCATTATTTCACTTTTTGACATCATTAAAGGAAGATAAGTATCTTCTTCTGTATAATCCTGTATCATAATGGGTGCCATATTCCTTTGGTATACATTTCAAAAGTAATTGTTAAAGGCTATGGCCATTTGTTGTGGGTCACTTATCTCTTGATCATGCATTTTGATAGGGCCCACATCTCTATTGTTAGTTCTATTGTTAATGTAGGCAAGAAAAGGCCTTGCTATTATCCTTTGTGTGGGCAAACTTAACTTCAAGTGCAGCTTTTTGTTTCTTTATTGCCGTTTTAGTACATCTTAACTGTTTTTTATAAGCATATATATTAAAAGGATTATTATCCCTTTTCATTGCTCAATATTTTTTTTTTATACAATGTTTATGTGCTTTATTGGTATACCAAATAGGAACTTTTCCCAATTTATTATAATATTTTTTAAGGGGAACAAAATCATTTTCAAGTTTTAGAATATGCTCTTTTATTTTCACCCATAATGTTTCAACTGTGTCATCATTTGAATTCCAATTCCAATGTTCCAAATCATATCTTATTTTACCAAAGTCAGCTTTATAGTAATCCCTTTCTTCAGTCCTACCTTTTAATCGTAATGGAGAATTACAGTATTTGAAAAAAATGATGTTATGGTCAGAAAAAATCAAAGGTTCCCTAATTTCAAGTGCAGTTACACTATCCACATTGTTTGTTAATACTAAATCTAATAAATTTGAGAACCTAGTAGGGCCATCCACTAATTGTATCAGCCCATTTTCATAGCATAGATTTAGCAGTTCCTGTTCCTGACTATTTTTTGATGTACCACATTTCCATTCAATAGCGGGGGCATTAAAATCACCCATTAACAGGACATTCTTATTGTATATTTGTTTTTCAATAGAAAAAATCTACTCATCATTACTAGCAGTATCGATATCTGGGGGTCTATATATTATACCCATCCTCAACTGATTACCCACCAACAAATCAAAATCTACCCATAATTCTTCATATGACTTGGATGTATGAGTTATATCTACCTGCTTACAATCTATATTATTTTTTACAAATATTGCTACCCCACACCCCCTTTTTCCCACCCTATTGTGTCTAAAAAATTTGTACTCATTAATACTTGTATTATTAGTGTCTTTGGTAGACCACCAGATCTCTGTTATGGCTGCGAAGTCAATCTCATTTTCTTTTAAGGTACATTCCAGACTGACCATTTTAATGGTATTCAAACTTCTTGCATTCAAGACTAAACAAGTCATCCCATCCTTACTTCATTTATGCTTTTTTGGCACCAACAGTGTAATTTTTTTTCTGGCATATGTTTATCCTGACACCCCCTCTTTACATGTTTTTTGAAACTGCCTCATAAAATCTAATTCCTAACTTCCTTGTCCCCTTTTATTTAAATGTAGACCATCCTGGCTGTAACGCTCAGACCTATCAATATACTCTTCATAGTTTGTTAGACACCTCACATCATTTTCACAACACCATTTCCTCACCCAGTTGTTATATTGCTTAATTTTAAAGGCTCTGTTTTTACTTGCCCTTGGTACTTTTAATACCTCCGAAATTATAATTTGTGCTTTATGAGTTTTGGCAACTTCATAAATCCTGATGGTGTCCTCTATTGTGTCAGGAACTGTTCTAGATCCCAGATCATTGGTCCCAGCATGAACAAGGAGCTTTATTGGTGCATTATTATCCTTCAGTATACCTGGAAGCATTTGTGAGATGTCTCCTATTTTAGCTCCTCTATAAGAGCAAGTTTGGTTGTCCCTTGGGGGTAGCTGGATTGACTACTAGGATTTGGGGACAGAAACTATTTTTAAATAATTTACTGGTGCATAGGATTTTGTGATAGTTAAATTATTTTTAAATAAGTTACTGGAGGTTAGTTTAATTACTATAAAGGGCAGTACTCACCAGGGTGGTGGAGCAGTGGTGTATTTGATTGTTTCTAACAGTCACCAGTGGTTGTGGACTACCCACCCACCCACCCTTCCCCACACCCCACACCTCCAGGCATGGCACCTTTATAGCCAAACTCCTGACATCACTCCTTAACAGGTCTTGGGACAGAACTGTCATATTCTTAATAACCCAGCACAGTGCACAAAGGGTAAGTACACACCAAAAAAAATATATATATATATATATATATATATTACATATTATAAGGGAGAGGGACATGTGGGGAGTGGTGCAATGCACTGGCTGTGGGGCAACCGTTTTCCGGGAGACATTCTGGAAACTGCATAGCTGTCCTATTTACAGGCAACTGTCAGCTCTGTGGGAGGAGGTTGCCCACCTCCAGGCTGAACTGGCAAAGACTAAGGAGGCCTCCCCCAACCATAGAGCACCACTGCCACAACCACTGCCTCAGAGGTTGCCAAGTATGAAGAGCAGTTGGACCACAGTGGGTTCAGGGAGGGTGCAGGTGATGGAACAGAGGTGAAGCCCCCTAGTTGTACCTCTACACAAATCATACACCAGTCTGACAGAGCAAGGTTCCTCTATGATGGCACCCTCAGTGGAGACCAGGAAGAATGCTGAGGACATCCTCAAGGGAGACCCACAAAAGGGTGGCAAGGGACACCACAGGGGAAGGAACAGCTTCTGATAGGGGACTCCATTGTTAGGAAGGTAGACCTGGGGAAGGCAGAGGAGAGGGAAGCAAGGTGCCTGCCTGGTGCCATGGCTTGGAGGGACAAGAAGCAAATCCTCAGGATTGCAGAAGCAGCATCACAGGAGAGGGAACTAGATATCATTGTCCACCTTGGGACAAATGACCTAGCTAGGCATGGGATCAGTGCAGTGCAGGATGAATTTGTGGAGTTGGGGAGGGGCCTCAGACAAGTAGCAATCATGGTTACCTTCTCAGAGGTGTTGCCAGTCCATGGCAGGGGTGAGGCTAGGGTACTGCACACCATGCAGTTTAATGAATAGTTACAAAACTGGTGCAGAGCACAAGGCTTTGGCTTCATTGGGGCTGGGGGTACGTCTGGAGAGATGAATGTCTATACTGGCACAATGGTCTGCATCTGTCCATGAAGGGAACCAAGCTCCTAAGTGACAGGTTTAAATACTTCCTTGGCAAACTTTTAAACTAGTCAAGGGGGGAGGTGCTGATAAGAGGCAGAAAATGTCAAGCCTCCCCCCACAAATTATGGTAGGTAGTAAGGTAAACACTGAGGTACAGAGCTCAACAGAGGGCATGATAGGGGTAGATGGAAAACTAGACAAGGGCAATAAGAGAAGGGATGGGGGAAAGGATAAAGCCAACACTAAATGGAGGGCAATGAGTATCAATGCCCGTAGTCTGGGAAACAAGCTTTCTGAGCTAGTAGCCTTGATGGAAGATGAACAATTGGATATTTGGCAGTCACAGAAACATGGTACATGGAGAACCATGACTGGGATGTCAACATACCGTGGTACACAGTCTACAGAAGGGACAGGGAGGGTAAAAGAGGAGGGGAGTAGCTCTATACAAAAGTGAAGGGATCAAAGCTACAGAACTAAAAAGTAAAGGGGGAGGACAAGAGGCACTCTGGGTCACTCTGGAGACAGGGAATGGCATCACAATCCACACAGGGGTTGTTACAGACCCCGCCTCAAGGGAAGGAAATGGACAAGAAATGATAGAGGACATTCTCAAAATGGCTGAAAAAGGGGAGATACTGTTGATGGGGGACCTGAATATGCCAGATGTTAACTGGATGACATGTACTGCAGCCATATCCAAGAGCAGGGTCATTCTCGATGCCCTGCAGGGGACAGGCCTTAGACAGCTAGTATTGGAACCCACTTGGGAAGGAGCAATACTAGAACTGGTACTCTCAAATGGAGAGAGGATCACAAATTTAGAAGTCAGTAGACATCTGGGAACAAGCGAACACTGCACAGTGTGCTTCACAATAAGCACAACCATGGAGACAAGATGTACAAAAACAAGGATACTGGACTTTAGAAGGGCTGACTTTGGCAAAATGGGTGAATATCTGAGGAATGCACTAGCAAATGGCCAAAAAGGAGGGGTGGAAGAACAATGGAGAAAAATCAAAACTGCCATCATACAGGCAACAAGCCTTTGTGTGAAACAAATAAAGAAAACAAAGCAGAGTAAAAGACCACTATGGT
The DNA here is from genome assembly GCA_016271365.2 of Neoceratodus forsteri. Lineage (NCBI taxonomy): Eukaryota > Metazoa > Chordata > Ceratodontiformes > Ceratodontidae > Neoceratodus > Neoceratodus forsteri. The sequence goes on along the minus strand of CM057455.1, from coordinate 819,727,135 downwards.
TCTTAAAAGAGGTGGCAGGGAAAGTTAAGGAGAGAAAGGCTGCATTCAAAAAGTATAAGGAATCACAGAAGGAGCATGCCAGTGAACTGTACCAATTAAAGCAGAAAAAAGGGGGAAGGCAGTCAGAATAGCAAAGGCCCAAACCGAGGAAAAAATAGCCAACTCAGTTAAGAAGGGGGATAAAACATTTTATAGGTACATTAGGGAGCATAGAAAGGTTAAGGGAGGAATAGTGAAGATTAATAAAGGAGAGGGGAGGGAGCAGAGGGAGACAGTGAAAAGGCAGAGATACTGAATGAATACTTTTGCTCAGTATTCACAAAAGAAGATGAGGAGGAGTTACCTAAACCAGACAATAGAAGCACTCTTTGGTTTGGGGTTGGCACCAGTCCATTTACAGAAGAAAGAGTCCAGAAAGAACTCTAAAACTGAAGGTGGACAAAGCAATGGGGCCTGATGGGATTTACCCCAGAATCCTAAAAGAACTAAGGGAGGACCTAGTGACACCACTGACCACACTTTTTAACACATCATGGGAGGATGGGGTGGTACCTGAGGACTGGAGGAGGGCAGATGTGATTCCCCTTCACAAAAGTGGGAGCAAGGCAGAAGCAGGAAACTACAGACCTGTAAGTTTGACCTCAGTGGTAGGGAAAATGATGGAATCACTTCTGAAAGAAAAAATTGTTGAGTATCTAGAGGCCAGCAGAGCACAGAACCCAAAGCAGCATGGATTTACAGCAGGAAGGTCATGTCAGATGAATCTAATTGATTTCTTTGACTGGGTGTCCAAAGTAATAGACCAGGGAGGGGCTATGGATATGGCCTACCTAGACTTTAGCAAGGCATTTGACACAGTCCCACACAAAAGATTAATAGTCAAGTTAGCCAGCCTGGGAGTGGGTCCCAGGGTGGTAGCCTGGGTAGCAAACTGGCTACACAACAGGTCATAGAAGGTAATAGTGAATGGAACACATTCCGAAGAAAGGGGGGTTACTAGTGGAGTACCTCAGGGCTCAGTACTGGGTCCAGTCCTCTTTAACATCTTTATAGGTGACATTGCAAAGGGTCTGGAGGGAAAGGTATGCCTCTTTGCAGATTACACAAAGATCTGTAATGAGTTGATGCACAAGGTGGGGTAGAAAGAATGACAAGGACTTGGCAAGGTTGGAGGAATGGTCAGACATATGGCAAATTAGATTCAATGCAAAGAAGTGCAAGTAATGCACCTGGGAAACAAAACCCAGGAAAAGAGTACACAATAGCAAGGGAGGTACTAACAACAACAAAATGGAAAGGGCCGGGGTAGTCATATCAGATGACCCAAACGTGGTAAATGTGAGAAGTTGTAAGGAGAGCTAGGGGGATACTGGGACATGAGAGGGGCATCACAAGTAAAAAAAGGGAAGTGGTTATCCTCTGTACAGACAGTTGGTGAGACCCCATCTGAAGTACTGTGTGCAGTTTTGGAGACCTCATCTATGCAAGGACATAGACAGGATGGAAGCAGTCCAGAGGAGGGCAACTAAAATGGTGCAGGGTCTTTATCAGAAACCATATGAAGAGAGACTGAGAGATCTTAATATGTATACCCTTGATGAAAGGAGGGACGGGGGGACATGATAGAAATGTTCAAGTAACTCAAGGGGATCAACAAAGTCCAGGATGGTAGCATCTTTCAGAAAAAGAGATGTGTAAGAACAAGGGGGCCCAATTTAAAGATAGAGGGGGAACTGCTCAGGGGTAATGTGAGGAATTTTTTTTTTCACTGAGAGAGTGGTGGATGCATGGAACCGCCTTCCTGGGGAGGTTAAAACAGTGGGAAAATTCAAACATGCATGGGACAGACTTAAGACAATTGTAGTGGGGGGTTGCAGGAAGTAGGCTGTTGGTTAACTAGAATCTGCAGCTTATCCAGTAGGTAGGTAAATGGGCAGACTGGGTGGGCCAAGTGGTCCTTATCTGCCATCAAAGTCTATGTTTCTATGTAAGTTGTTGTATTTAACTTGTTTCCCCTTGCAGAATACCAATCTGTGTACTTTATCATAGAGTCCCCTAATATAAACACCCGTTCTGGGTTTTCACATAATGGCTCACAGGTATTTAAAATGTTTTGTTCTTCATTGGAATTATAATTTGGTGTTTCCCTGGGTATATTTTCTGACAAGGATGGGGTTGGTGGAGGTACTGCTAGGGGTTTTGTTATGAGTGGTTTGATTGTAATTAAATTAATTGTTTCACTACCGAAACCCTGATTCCCATTCTGACATGGATTGTTCTTGTTATTAATTTCAATAGGCACAGAAGGTGGGGCTGCTATTATTGATCTTTCAGTGGGTCTATCAATTACTTCCTCAGTGATTAATACTTAAACACAATTATCATTATCAGGTGCCAATACTTGAAAGTGATTTTACGTGCTTATGACTGGCGATAAAGCCCTTCTTCTTAGTTTTTTATGTCTTTTATCATCCCTAACCATATTCCAGTCATTTTCCCCTTCATCATTTATTTCTGATGATCTCTGTCGCTTAGCTGCTGGTGTACTTCTAATAGTTAAGTCAACTACTCTGATTCTGAGTTCCTCCAATTGTTGTTTAAGTACACTAATCTCAAAATCTTGTTTTATAATCTTATCCTTGTATTCTTGTTCTTTCACAGAGCTTCGACAAATAAATGTGTCAAACCCAGTGGCTTCATTAATAGAAAACATCGTGCATTGATTGCACTTCAGTCCTAATAAACCTGATTTCAACTCCACCATAGTACACTCCATTTCCACTAACCTTATCTATTACACTGCTAGCTACTCCTTAGCATACGGTACTCTCTACCACTTACCCACATTCCCCGCTTAACACACTAGACATGCATGCATGTCTTAGTGTGTGTCTTCACGTGTGTAGCACGCGTACTCCACCCGTGCTCACTCCACTCGCATGGAGCGCTCCTTTTAAGGAATGGAGCCAGAAGTTACAGAACCCCAAAACACACCTGTTCCTAGGTAAAACAGAGCCCAGAGCAACAAAGCTCATAGAAATAGCCCCAAAAACACAGGAGCACTTAATAGTGCTATATCCAATTTAGAAAGTGCTAAAATAATTCCAGTGTTACCAGTGCTCACACTCGCTCCACTGCCGACCAGATGTGTGGTAGTTCTTGATGTAGCTAAGAACTACAACACCCACACACTATCCATCAGCAGTTGTAGTTCTAGTGCAGTTTACAGCACTGCTACAATGGTTTAGCAATCTGCTCCTCCATTTAAAGAAACACCTGTCTGGAGTCCTTCCTGTTAGTAGTGCCTCACACCACTAAGGTGTCTCGCAGCATGTGAACAGGGTATACCAGGGCTCGCACGGTGCACTTCTTTTAAAGAATGGAGCCGGAAGTTACAGATCCCCAAAACACACCTGTGGCTAGGTAAAACAGAGCCCCAGAACAACAAAGCTCATAGAAATAGACCCAAAAACACAAGAGCACTTAAAAGTGCTATATCCAATTTAGAAAGTGCTAAAATAATTCCACTGCTACCAGTGCTTGCACTCACTCCACTGCCGACCGGATGTGCGGTAGTTCTTGATGTAGCCAAGAACTACAATACCCACACACCATCCGTCAGCAGTTGGAGTTCTAGAGCAGTTTACAGCACTGCTACAATGGTTTAGCAATTTGTTCCTCTGTTTAAAGAAACATCCATCTGGAGTCCTCCCTGTCAGTACTGCCTCACACCACTAAGGTGTCTCGCAGCGCATGACCAGGGTATACCAGGGCTCACACAGAGCGCTCCTTTTAAGGAATGGAGCCAGAAGTTACAGATCCCCAAAATACACCTGTGGCTAGGTAAAACAGAGCCCCAGAGCAACAAAGCTCATAGAAATAGCCCCAAAAACACAGAAGCACTTAAAAGTGCTACAGTATATCCAATTTAGAAAGTGCTAAAATAATTCCACAGCTACCAGTGCTCGCACTCACTCCACTGCTGACCGGTTGTGTGGTAGTTCTTGATGTAGCTAAGAACTACAATACCCACACACTATCCATCAGCAGTTGGAGTTCTAGTGCAGTTTACAGCGCTGCTACAATGGTTTAGCAATCTGCTCCTCTGTTTAAAGAAATGCCCGTCTGGAGTCCTCCCTGTCAGTACTGCCTCACACCACTAAGGTGTCTCACAGCCTGTGAACAGGGTATACCAGGGCTCACACAGAGGGCTCCTTTTAAGGAATGGAGCCGGAAGTTACAGATCCCCAAAACACACCTGTGGCTAGGTAAAACAGAGGCCCAGAGCAACAAAACTCATAGAAATAGCCCCCAAAACACAGGAGCATTTAAAAGTGCTACATTCAATTTAGAAAGTGCTAAAATAATTCCATGGTTACCAGCACTCGCACTCGCTCCACTGCCAACCGGATGTGCGGTAGGTCTTGATGTAGCTAAGAACTACAATACCCACACACCATCTGTCAGCAGTTGGAGTTCTAGTGCAGTTTACAGCGCTGCTACAATGGTTTAGCAATCTGCTACTCCATTTAAAGAAACGCCTGTCTGAAGTCCTCCCTGTCAGTACTGCCTCACACCACTAAGGTGTCTCGCAGCATCTCATAGAAGCATGGAAACATAATCCTTGTCAGCAAAAAAAGGACTGCTTGGCCAACCCAGTCTTCCCAAGCGTTCCATGCCTATTCCACATTCACAGACCCTATGTGTTCTCTGGCAATCCCCCACATCTGCTCTAATATATGCCTATGTTTATTGCAGATGTGCTTGAAGCACCCCACCATTTTAGTTACATATATTTAGTTATATATTTAGTTATTTACTGTATTTAGTGAGTCAGTTAGTTAGTTATACTTTGATAACCGATTAGGTGCACTGGTGCTAGGCGCCTTTTTCCAGCCCGACCCGGGTACTACAAGTACATTAAATTCAACAGCAGAACAATGTCACAATTCATAATACATGGTTTAAAGATCAACCGGATATTACACACATATTATAAACTTTACTCTTTTTCCCTAACATAATGACAACCAGGCCTTATTTATTACATATGAAATGAAGAAATTGCCATTTGTCATGAACAGATATTACTTTAATGTTCTCCAGTTTGATGGTTTCACAGAAAATCCCTCAGATATTTTTAAACCAGCTGGCGGAATCTTAGGTGAGTGCTCATTCCATTCAGGCAACAATAGCATAATTTTCCTCAAGGTCCTGGCAGCTCAGTACACACTCACCCACCCACCGATATGCACGCACACACACACACATGCATGCACGCACACACACTAATGTACATCAGATTGCAAAATGGCAACAACTCATGTTTACTTTCAATTGCCTGAGGATCATTGCCTATGGAATTTTATTGATACAGCATTACAGATAAATATTTAGTTACTTTCACAGATTAATCAGAAATATTTGGGGAACAATATTTTAAAATAAGGAGGAAGCTAGTGGGGATTCATTCAGGGCAGGAAGAGAACAAAGGAAGCAAAGAATGTTCATGTTAAGAGCCTGTCATGTTGTTGATGCTTTTTGGGGAGGGGGGTGGGTGATACTGAGCACCAAGTGTTGATCGGCTTAGGAAATTGACAGATGTTACTCATGGGGCCAGATATTTCAAAGCTTTCATATGCCATAAAGGATTGTGCAGGTTTGCACGGATTTGCACAGGAATGCAATATTTAAAAGGGAAATAGTGCTGGTGCACTGCGTTAGTGCTGGCACAAAAAGATTATGTAACCAAGGGCAAAGTGAGGGGCAGGGACATGCATACAAGTGTAACGGCATATTCAAAGGTATAGCTCCATGCAAGAGATGTTTACACACCCTTTAGTGTGGCGCTATTTACCACCTATAAAAGGCATGTCTTAACCTATGGCAAAACACAGAGGGGGTGTGGACACTGCAGGAGACTGCAGGAGACAAGATGGCAGTCGGCAGCAACACTGTTCTGCTCTACCTGATGGACGCTGTGCTGGACGAGGAGGAGAGGGACCAAGTCCACCCTGGCCCACACCACAGGCCAAGGAGAAGATATGCTGCACACAGGATGTAGCGGCCCAGAGTCTCCTTCGAGACACTCACTGATGACCACCTTGTGGGGTGGTACAGGATGACGAGGGTCATGTTGAGGCAGCTGTGCAAACTCCTGCATGAGCAACTGCGTCCGAACACCAAACGTAGCCATGCCATGACCGTCGAGGAGAAGGTGATGGCTGCGATGTGGTTTCTATCCACCGGTGCATTTCAGACATCAGTTGGAGATACTATCGGCATACCACAGTCAGCCACCTTGCACCTCCTGACCCAGTTCCTCGATGCCTTCCTGCCACATGCTGCTGAACTCATAGTATTCCCTAGCATGGCAGGAGAGTGCAGAGAAACCATGCAGCAATTCTATCAGGTTGTGCACCTACCAGCTGTATTTGGTGCTACTGATTGCACTCACATTGCCATCTGTGCACCACCTGGTGATGGTGGGAATGTGTACATCAACATGAAGAGGTACCATTACATCAACTTCCAGGTGGTATGCGATGCAACTGGGCACATCACCAATGTCTTTTTACAGTATCCTGGCACTGCCCATGATGCCTTCATCTGGCTTCAGTCCAGGCTGTGCCAGTCATTTGAGGAAGGCCTGATACCCAGTGGGCACCACATTGGTGAGTATCAGCAGCAGGCACAACACAACCCACTGCAATGATGGGACAGTACCAAGTACCAGCAGACTGTGGTGGTGCAGGATGACTATAACAGAAGGCCAGCAAACACACACAGTAAGTGACACAGAAAATAGCAGCTAACATGTGATCATGTGTTTACAGGGGACAGTGCCTATCCCCTGAGACCCTGGCTCCTAACTCCAATCCTCTGGCCAGCGACAGTGGCCTAGAAGTGGTATGATGATGCAACTAGAAATGTTATAGAGAGGGTCTTTGGAGTGCTAAAGATGTGATTCCACTGCCTAGACTGGTCTGGTGGTGCTCTGCAGTATAGCCCTCCAAAGGTATGTCGCATATTCCTAGTGTGCTATATGTTACACAACATGGTGCTAATCCATGGAATACATGTACCTGAACCCAAGGAACAGCCTGAGAATGAGCCAGAGCCAGATGTCCAGGGGATAGTAGAGCAACTGGAGAGGCGAGACCCTCGATTGGCCTGGAGGTCACAAGAGCACAGGAATAACATAATTGCTACTCTAGCATGGATGGCCAGGTGAGTGAGACAACACTGACAACAATATGTGAACAACATTGTATTTACTATGTGTACCAAACTGCAACATACACACAGAAGAGTGACAACAGCACAATATAGTGGTAACACAGATAGGACAACTGTGCAAAGGGTCAGTGGTGGAATGTGTCCAGATTGGTGTGTGTACCTACAAGTGTCATGTGTGATTGCAAAGCATACATGTGTGTGAACGTGTAGAACCATTATAGCCATCTTCCACCATGGACTCTGACTGAATCCCCATGGCACACCCTGAAGGTGAGTGTACTGTGGACTGAGAAGCCCACAAGTGATGACTGTGGAGAAGTGTGTGCTGCAGGTTTGTCTCTGGCCAATGACCCCACCATCTACAGTACCATCCTGTGCCCGTGGATGAGGCTGATGCAGCAGTGGTGCAGCAGTGGTGGAGGACCCCATGGCAAGACCATGTGCACTGGTGGCATGCCAGGGAACAGCACTGACACACCGTGGGGTGTTCCGGCGGTGTGCTGCTGCCCACCCATCGCTGCATCCTACACCACACCTGTGTGCTCCCTCACAGCCACAGTGAGCATGCCACACAGTCCTCTGCAAACTGCTCTACCTGCAACCATCCAGCAGTCACCGTCTCCCAGAGAAGGGAGAGTTCCTGCCGCACCTCCCTACGGGAGGATTGGAGATTAGGCTGTGTGGCCGTCTATTTATTTAATATATTTATTTAGTTTTTGTTGACCGGGTGAGTGCACTAGACAAATCCTGCCTATTTTCAGGCACGACCCGGGGGAGGGGGATACAGACCTTGAACCAGATTAAGCTGTTGGTGGTATTTTTTTTTTTTAATGAATGAGGGAAATTTGGCCAGGACACTGGGGAAATTCCCCTACCCTTTTTGATAAGTGCCATGGGATCTTTAACATCCACCTGAACTACCACGAATCCAGGCAGATGGGATCTCAGTTTAACGTCTCATCCGAAAGACGGCACCTCACAAGTGCAGCACCCCTCTCATGCTGCACTACAGTGTCAGTATTGGGATATTAACCAAAGTGCCAGATGTGGGAACTGAACCCACAGCCCTCTGATCTCCTGGCCTCAGAGGCGAGTGTGCTACCTACTGAGCCACTGACACTGCTATGACTGTCTATGACTCCAGTGCAGTGCGGAGGAGCAGTTGTGAACCTGGGGTGTCCTGATGCTGCTGTGGCAGCTCACACTGGACATTGGTTGGGGGTGGCTGTTGCCTGTCTGAGGGGCATGTGCGCAACACTCCCTGGGCCGTTGCTGACCCCCAGCACTCCCTGCCCTATGGTGCATGTCCAGTGGTGCCACCTGCACAGCTGCCTGGTCATCCACCGCCTGCTGCTGTGTCATAGGGCCTGAGCATGTGGGGACAGACTGCTGGACTGCAACTGTTGTACCACTGATGCTGGTGGTACATGTGGTGGACCCTGAACATGTCCCCTGGGCAAACACATTGGGTGAACCCAGCACTACCATGTGGGCCAGATGTCCTGCTGGTGACTCTGCCACTGCAGCACCCTGCCCACTTCACCCAGCCCCTGCCATGTCCACCTGTCCATGGTACAGCCCTGAAGGTGACTCCCCCCATGTCCAGTTCCACCAGGTAGTTGAGCCCCTCCCAGTTGCTGCAACAATAGGGAATGGTGGGCCACATTCGACCAGTCTGTGGGCCAATCAGTATCAAGAAACAGGTTTTGTTACATAGTTTAGCAAGGAGCTCAGTATTAAGAAATATTTTGACAAATAATAGAGGGATTTTAAAAACAGATAAAATAATAAGGAAACATATTAGTGACGTGCCAAAACTTATTTTCAAGCATGCACCAACAGTGAAAGACAAGGTAGTGAGGTCTTATTTACCATTGGGATCAAAAAATAAAACCCTGTGGTCAGTACAACCTCCAGTTGGAACTAAGAGATGTGGAAATTGTAGTTTTGTTCATACACTACAGTTACAAATATTTTTCCAAATCCAATCACACAGCAGGTATGTAGGATCAAGGATCTTATTTTATGTCACACTACTGCTGTGGTTTATTTATTGCAGTGTTCTTGCGGGTTTTATTATATAGGGAGGACAACAAGAGAATTTAAGGTTAGAGCTGGAGAACATCTCGGGGCCATGGAAAAGAAAGATATGTCTTATGCCTTAGTTCAACATGTGACAAGCTTTAGGGATCCACATAAAATGCATGATATTATGTTTGCTGGCCTAGAGAGAGTGATGGGCCCAGGAGGTGGTAATCTGAAACAAAAGATAGGACGGAGAGTGAGTTTTTGGTTCTTTGTTCTAAGACACAGAGAAGGTCTGGGCCTTAATGATAAGACTGATTTGGCAGCCTTTTTGTAGAAGTGGTGGGATAAGCTATGTGTACAATGAATTGTAAATATTACTGGAAATTTGTAGAATGCTATATTTATTTTTATTCATTAATGGATCATGTTAATACTGTAAAAACTAATTAATGTTTAAAAATGTTGTACTGTAGTGTTCTTTTATTCTAAATGACTTTATGTGATTTATAGCAGTTGGCTAAAGTAACAGATGGCTAAATGAGTAGAAATAAAGTAAACCTTGGTTTGAATGGGTATTAGTGAGAAAAAAATCCCCCCTCCCCATTTTGGTATTGGTAACAAACACTTTACTATGCCAAAAAGCTAAAAGAGCTGAAATATGATTAGCCCTCTATTTTAACATACATGTAAACATACGAAGAAGCCAGCAGAAGAAGGTCATTTGGTCTATCAAGTCTGCTCATATTGCAGGGTCCATAGCTTGAGCTAATGTCTCCTCACTCCTCCCATCCTCCCTTCCCATGACCCTTACCCTCCGCCATGCCTGTCCCAGCCTTTCTTAAAGGTACCCACTGTCTTCAACGAGATTACCTCTTCTGGCAGTGCATTCCAAATGTCCACCACCCTCACTGTGAAGAAGTGCTTCCTGACCTCCCTCCTAAACCTCCCACCCTCCAACTCAAGACTGGGCCCCCTCGTGTTATGTTTTCCACTCAGCTTAAAGAGACTCCTTATCAACCTTATTTATCCCTTTCAAGTACTTGAAGGTCCCAATCATGTCCCCTCTCTCTCTCTTTCCTGTCTTCCAGGGAGTACATGTTCACTGCCCTCAACCTCTCCTCATAGGGGAGGCAGTATAGCTCGGTTGTTTAAGGCTCTGAGCTGCAAATCTGGTGACATCCAGCAGACCAGACCTGGGTTTGAATCCCACAGCTTCCACTTGCATACTGTGTGACCTTGAGCAAGTCACTTAACTTCCCTGTGCTCCCAGGTCGGTCCTGTAAAAAAGCTTTCAGCTTAGTGTGCTACTCCTGGTTAAACAACTAAATAAAAAAAAATAAATAAATATGCCTTACCCTGCTGACTGACTATCATCTTTGTAGCCCTCCTCTGGACCTTCTCCAGCAAGTTAATGTCCTTTTTGAGTTGTGGGCACCAGTACTGAACTCCGTACTCTAGATGCGGCCTTATCAGTGACCTGTACAAGGACAATAAAACCTCCTCTCTCCTACTACTGATCCCCTTAGACATGCATCCCATCATCTTGTTTGCCTTTGCTGCTGCTTTCTTGCACTGCGTGAAGTGTTTCAGATCACTAGTGATCATCACTCTCAGGTCCTTCTCCTCCTCCTCTGATGCAGATACTCGGCCACCATCCAGGTAGTACCCTGTCCTAGGATTCTTGGCTCCAATATGCATAACTTTGCATTTCTTGTCATTGAAGCCAAGCTACCATATCCTGGACCACCTCCCTAGCTTTTCCAGACCTTCCTGTAGGTCTTGTATCCCTTCAGCTGTGTCCACTCTCCCAGAGTTTGGTGTAATCTGTGAATAGGCACATTTTGCCCTTAATGCCATCTTCAGTGTCATTGATGAAGACATTGAACAACACCGGCCCCAGCACTGAGCCCTGTGGACCCCCACTGGTTATCTATCTGGTGCCAGATAACTCTCCCCCCCCCCACAGCCACCCTCTGGGTTCTGTCCTTCAGCCAGTCTTCCACTAATCTGGTCATCTTTTCCCCAACCCCAAAATCCACCAACTTCCTGATCAACCTTTTGTGGGGCACAGAGTCAAAGGCCTTGCTGAAATCAAGATAGAGGATGTCTACTGCTTAGCCCCTGTCTACTGTCTTAGTGACACAGTCATAGAACTCAGTCAGATTTAATGGTACCATTTAATGCAACTACAAGAATAATATAATTGTTGTTCATAACTATGGTAACCGTTATAGTCAATCAGGTCTGTAGTAAGTAAGGGTAGCCTCTGCTATAAGAAATCAACTGCAGAAGTTTATGTTTTAATCAAGTTTAATCACTAATATTCCACATAAGCACATGTATTTTGCACTATTTAAAGTTGTTACTGTTGCCATGGATATACTATGTTATCCCAATACTCGGTATGCCGAGCGTAAACCCACCCAAAAGACACAGTCCCGAATCACTGAAATGCCTGATGTACACATTATGGGCATTTCAGTGAAATAAACTGTAAAATGTGGGGACTTTGCCCCTGGGCCCCCCATGAGGGGGGCTCTGATGCCTCCACACCTCCGTGACTAAACTATCCAACTCCAAGGGGGAGCGGACCCTGGAGTAAAATTATAACAGTTACAGGAGGTGCAGTGTACAAAATGACATGCCTGGGATCAGAACCTAGGTCATGCACAGTATGTCAGCTGAGCGACCAGTGGTATTCCCCTCCACACCAGTGGGCAGCTCGGTCAGCATCCCATCCAGTGCTCATTTCCTGCAAATCACATGGGGTAAGGTAGCATACCATCACATCCGCTACCTTACCCAATTGGGAGCAACAGCGTCGTGTGTAATAGCGTCGGGTTAACTCCACTATCGGGCAAAGATGACCGGGGTAATGCATGCCAGGCTACTGAGTTTCTAGATAGGGTAATTATACCATTGTCACATATCTCTGATAAAGCTTGGTGGATAATTGAGTGAAACGTAAGCCTGTTTTTTGTAGCCTGCCTGCTGACATTTTGTCTGTGAGCCAGATCATTTACACAGTTGCACTTTGCCAAATTAAAGCACTTTAAGATGTGACCAGACTGGGTGCTGACCTTTTCTTTTGTTGTAAGCTTATAGATAATAGCACCAGTCACTCCCAGTGCAGCTTCTTTTGGTCATTACATTTTGATTTAATCTATATGAGATGCCACTATTCTGTGTAATAGGTCATTTTTCTAGTGCAATAATTAGTGCAATCTGGTCAGAATTTCACCCGCGTTTTTTTGGTTTTGCCTTTTATGGAAAAAGTGAAGCAATTCAGTTGGCAAGAGACCTGCAATCAGGTGTAGAGGATGCAGGTGTGGCTAAAAATGTGGCTAGTATTGTGGACACTATATTTGGTGATCTGGAGGGTGGCAATCTGCTGTTTAACAATGAGACTGCCAATGTATTGGGTACACAACCAGTAACACCTAAAACTATTTTTATATTCCTTGAAAAGCTTGTACTCAAGGGTCGCAGAATGCACTGGAACTGACACTAGAAGCATACCTTGTTTTTAAGAGAATTCCACATGGACTACACATTCCACACAAGCCAGCATATGGAACGGATGACTAGACATTCATGAGGAAATGCCATACGTTGATGGAGACGGTTGGGCTGGATTCCATTAAAATAAATTGACTCTGGAACATGCAACCCTGGTAAGAAAATCTCTAGCAAAAGATAAAGAAAATAAAAAGAACTTAGAGAGAACTGTAATACTGGGGACTTTGAGAAGTATAAAAAAACAACTAACTGATAAAGTAGTACATTATGATGTACAGCTAAAAGGGGCTAAGCAGAAAAAGTTCAGTCGTGGTGAGGAAGACTATAGACTGAGTTGTGTGTTTGATTGGAGCAATGAGAGCACCATTACAATACCAGCACAGTCTTCAGGTGACAATCAGGGACAAATCAAATCGATTTTGAGAAATACTGCTCCAATAGAAGATGCTACCATTTTATATTGTACTTCAGGACCCAGTGATACAGATAGTAACCCAGAAGTTTTTTCAGAATGATGGGGCCATTACCCCCCTTGGCTCCAGCAACAACAGCAATAACAGTATTCACCTCCCCCCCCCAGTGAAGGTTCAGCAAATGGAAGACCAGATTTCAGGAATCATACTTTTAGGGAAGAGGACGAGGAGGGGTGACATGGCATGGAAGAGGTTGAGGGGGCCCCAGATATTGAATCATGAGAGCTCAGAATCTGCCATTGTTAATTTATTAAAACACAACCTGACCATGGATGAAGAGACTGTATTAAGTAAGGGACCCTCTTTTTCACATACTACTGATCTTAATCAGTTCCACACAGTAATTGATGTACATAGTTTTGCTCGTAAAGTAACCTTGAAAACTATTTATGGGACTCAAGACTCTGAACATGTTGAAAATAATGATGAAGTTCAAGTGCCTGTGAATGTTTCATTAAAACCTAAATCTAGTTATTGTCCTGTTCTATGTCCTGCCATGGCTATTTTTGTAAAGAAATGTGAGAAGGATATTTCTGACTGATGTGTGCACCACAGTCGGCATGTTCTAACAATTGTACAAAAAATGAATGTATTGCACTTAAAGAGCTACTGACACCTCAAAGAAAACTTTGAAAAACATAATAGTTAGATACAATTCAGCTTGCACTCCATATTTTTCTTCCCCATTATTTATTACTGAGTAAATTTGCATGAATAATGATCTTTATCCTTTAGAGTCCCCTTACAGTTCATCTGCCTCGATTGCTTATTCCCTGCTTAAAGTCATAATTCTCTGTTGTGACATCACAATCTGTTAGTATGAGAGTAACTGTGATGTCACAACCAGTGCATTATGACTTCAGGAAGGGAGAAAACAACAGAAATAGCTGAAATCTTCAGGAACAAAGATTGTGTTTTAATGCAAATGACGTCAGTGGTAAACAATGTGGAGGAGGAATATAGAAGTAACATGACATACGAGCTGAACTGTGTATAAATATTATGTTTTATTAAAGTTGTCCTGAAGATGTCAGCTGTTCTTTAATAATTTATTAGCAAATCAGAGTATTGTAATAAAGAGCACAGATAAGGGTGGAGCCATTGTTATTATGGATAAAGATAAATACGTTGCAGAAATTGGATGTCCGCTTTCTGACATTTCATTTTATCAAAACCTACCAGGGAATATTACTTGGGATCTGAAAAGAAAAACTGATTGTGTTTTGGAGGAGGGCTTAAATTGTGGGTACAAAACTGAGGCACAATATAGGGCCTTAGTCGTTACACATCCTATAGTGCCCACTATTTACTGGCTACCTAAAATACACAAAGATCCTCAGAATCCTCCTGGTAGACCTATCATCTCTGGGGGAGGATAGGTCGCTGAGCCCTTACCTAGGTTTACTGATGCACATCTACAGCCACTTGTTCAAAGTTTGTCTTCATATCTTAAAGATTCAACTCATGTCATAAATATATTGGAGTCAACGGAAATTGAGAAGGATTGTCTGTTTGCCACACTTGATGTGGATACAGTATATACACATGTTCCGCATAAGGGTGGATTAGAAGCACTGGAGTGCTATCTTAACCAGCACCCCTATCCTCATGAGGTTCCCACCACATATTTATTACAGTTAGCAGAGTTGGTACTAAGTTAAAACATCTTTTTGTGTCAAGGCAGTTTTTACAAACAAGTCAAAGGAACTGCTATGGGGGCCACTATGGGGGCCACTATGGCCCACAGTTATGCCAACATATATGCAGGAAAATGGGAGCAGGACTGGATCAGGAGTGACGCCACAAATCCATATTATACATATCTGGATTTGTGATGTTGCTTTATTGATGATATCATTATTGTTTGGAAGGGGCCCACATCACATGGTCATTGAATTTGTAAAATGGTTACATACTACAAATGAGCACTTGCGGTTTAAGTCGGTCGTGAATGCACAAGAGATTAATCCATTTGGACCACAGGGTTGTTAAGATGGGGGGGGGGATTGGTGTATCTTTAGATACCAAACCAACAGATAGAAGTAGTCTCCACCTTGCCAGTAGTTTTCATCCTAAACATGTACCCCAAAACATACCCAAGGGACAATTAATAAGAGCCTTATGTAATTGCACCAGGACAGAGGATTTTGAAATGCTCGAAGAGTTAAAAATCCAGAGAGACTGTGGACGTATATACAGTATATATATGTCCAGAATCTATATATGTTCACACATATTCAGTTCTCAAAGGGCTAAGGAACATGGCTATGGGCAAGCTACAATTCAGAAAGCAGTGGATGCTGTAGATGGGATACCAAGGGCCACTACCCTCATTCAGAAAAATCAAAAAATCCAAATTGGGGGAGGGGAGTCCAATCAGTATCAAGAAACAGGTTTTGTTACACAGTTTAGCACAAGAAGCTCAGAATTAAGAAATATTTTGACAAATAATAGTGAGATTTTAAAAACAGATGAAAAAACAAGGAAACATATTAGTGAGGTGCCAAAACTTATTTTCAAATGTGCACCAACAGTGAAAGACACGGTAGTGATGTCTTATTTACCATTGGGATCAAAAAATGAAACCTGGTGGACAGTACAACCTCCAGTTGGAACTAAGAGATGTGAACATTGTAAGTTTTGTCCTTACACTACAGTTACAAATACTTTTTTTGAATCCAATCACACAGCAGGTATGTAGGATCAAGGATCTTATTTTGTGTCACACGACTGCTGTGGTTTATTTATTGCAGTGTTCTTGTGGGTTTTATTATATAGGGAGAACAACAAAAGAATTTAAGGTTAGAGCTGGAGAACATCTTGAGGCCATGGAGAAGAAATATATCTTATGCCTTAGTTCAACATGTGACAAGCTTTAGGGATCCACATAAAATGCATGATATTATGTTTACTGGCCTAGAGAGAGTGATGGGCCCATGAGGTGGTAATCTAAAACAAAAGATAGGACAGGGACAGAGTTTTTGGTTCTTTGTTCTAAGATCCAGAGAAGGTCTGGGCCTTAATGATAACATTGATTTGGCAATCTTTTCATAGGAGTGGTGAGATAAACTACCTGTACAATGAATTGTAAGTTATACTGGAAGTTTGTAGAATGCTATGTTTATTTTTATTCATTACTAGATCATGTTAATATTATAAAAAATAATGTTTAAAAATGTTTTAATGTAGTGTTCTTTTATACTAAATGACTTTATGTGATTTACAGTAGTTGGCTAAAATAATAGATGGCTAAATGAGTAGAAATAAAATAAACCTTGGTTTGAATGGCTATTAGTGAGATAACGTCCCCCCACCACCATTTTGGTATAGGTAACCAACACATTACTATGACAAAAATCTAAAAGAGTTATAATATGATTAGCCTTCTATTTTAATGGTACCATTTGATGCAACAACAAGAATAATATCATTGTTGTAAGTAACTATAGTAACCATTATGGTCAATCAGGTCTGTAGTAAGTAAGGGTAGCCTCTGCTATAAGAACTCAACTGCAGAAGTTTATGTTTTAATCAGGTTCAATCACTAACACTTCACATAAGCATGTGTATTCTGCACTATTTAAAGTTGTTGTTACTGTTGCCACATATCTCTGACGAAGCTTGGTGGCCAGCCAAGTGAAATGCAAGGCTGTTTTTTGTAGCCTGCCTGCAGACATTTTGTCTGTGAGCCAGATCATTGGCACTGTTGCACTTTGCTAAATTAAAGCACTCTAAGATGTAACCAGACTGGGTGCTGACCTTTTGTTTTGTTGTAAGCTTATAGTCAATAGCACCAGTCACTCTCAGTGTGGCTTCTTTTGGTCGTTTCAGGTTAATGTATGCAGGGCTCCTCAGTAATGAGATGCTAATGTGGTGGTTTGCCCCTTGCATGAGTAATCTGGCTTATCTGCATGCTATTTTTGAATATAGCAGGATTTAGCTCCGGGCAAACGTGATAGCGCTGGGCAAATCCATAGTGCAGTAGTAGCAGGCCCTACTCTGCGCAATGCTGTTGTTGCACTGCCGCAGTGTGCATGCACGGTGCCGTCATGGTGATGGGGGTCACAAAGGGGTTGTGATCTAGTTGTGCATGTGTGCTGATGTCCAATTACCTAGCACTGCACTACTGTGTCTTGCACAGCCCCAGAGACATTTAGCATGGCACTACTACGTGAGTGGGCATTCACAGTGGTGTTATGGTGTTGCCACCAAAGCATGTTGGAAAACCATGGCAAGTGGCAGGACAGTGATGGCTGTGGCACACAGGTACCACAGGTGGGGGGAAGCCAAACTGGCCAACATGGTGCAGCTTGTACTGCAGTGTGAGAGGCAACTCTTTGGGGAAGTCCATGCCACTGCTGTGTCTTTGCCCGCAGTGCACAACACTGTGGTTTGCAAGGATGGCCACATGCACATGGCGCTGTGGCCACAGTGTGCCGTATCCACACAGTGTGTGGCATACATTGCGTTCACCATACCTGTGTCAGAGCTGCATCCATGGTATGGTGTCCAGTTGCTGTCTGATGGTGAGTGCAATGCACAGTTTGCTGACTATGCTGTCCTGCCTTCATGGTGGTGGAGTGGGTCACTGACATTGTGCTGCATTGGGTGTGCATTGCCCATCTGTGGTGGCAGCCATGTATAGGCAGGCACAATCAGTGTACGGGTTCTTGTACATGTCACTGGTTGTGTGTCCAGCATACACACCCTGTCCGGCCACATGCAGTTGTTACTGTTTCTGTGGGTTTCATTTGCATGTGATGGGTATTGTTGTGTGGTACCCTGTCATCTGCACTGTGCCATGTGCCATGCAGCTGCTTGCATGTGCCAGTGGCTACAGTCTGTGTAGCTGCCTACATCATTCCTACATTGTCTCTGTGGTTTTCCTGTGTATGCATACATTACTGTTGTGTTCTGGCATTCAACTTAGCACTCTGTGGACATGGAATGATGATACCATGATGGTGTCAGTGTAGCATGTTACAGGTATGTGTGATTGACTGTACTGTTGGCCTGGGTGAGGGACTGCCAGTCCCATGCCTTGGCCATGTCTGTGCTGTGTCTTTCACACAGCAGGCAGTGGGACCATGGGCAAGCGTGGCTGCTCATGGCATGCAGGGGCTGTCTGCTGTGACACTGCCCCGGACATTGTCCCAGACATTTTCCCTGTGGCCACTGTGTTCACGCTGTACCGCAAGTGCTTGGTAGGTGTGGCTCAGCACTCAGATCCCATGTAGAACAGTGTTGTGCCTGTGATGCACCATGTGTGTGTGTGGTCACATCTCTCCCTCCTGGGTTGGCCTGTGGTGTGGGTCTGTACTGAGGCTGTTGCATGTGGTCCTGTACCGGTGCATGTGGACATGGTACACTGTTGCCATGGCCTGTGTTGAGGGGGTTGCAGTATGCTGCATGGTGCCTGGTGTGCCATTGCAGGCCTCAGTCTGTTGGCATGTTGTATGGTTGTGGGGTTCTGTTGTAGTTTTGCATGGCCCACAGGTTTTCCCCACAGTATCATTGGGCAGCATGTCCCAACATGTCCGTTGCAATGCTTTTCTGCTGTGCCTCAGGTGCAGTCTGTTGAGTACCTTTCTGTACTGTGGCAGGGTCCCTATTGGAAAAACACAAAGGCCGGTGCGCTGTGCCATTTTGTTTACTGCGGTCTGTTAAATTCAATGGCAAAGTAATAGTAAAACAAAAAAATAAAGTGACTAATGCAGATACTGGCAACTCGAGAAGAACTTTATTACATTAAAAAGAACACACCCATGGGAGCCCATGAGTGTGTTCTTTTTAAAGTAATAAAGTTCTTCTCGAGTTGCCAGTATCTGCGTGAGTCACTTTATTTTTGTGTTTTGCAGGGTCCCTATTGGCCATGCTGGTGCCATCACATCAGTGGTAGTAGTAGTATCGTGGGCTGCTGGCTGTTCAGTCTGTCAGGGATGGGCATGTGTTTTGTGAGCTTTTGTGCTGCTGCACACAGGCACAGGTCAGGTGCCATGTGTGCTGTATGCATGGCAGAGTACATGGCCACGGTGGTTGTGACATGCTGTCCTTCCCAGGGCATCGTCCTGGGGAGTTTCATTGCTCCAGATTGTCAGTCCACTATTCTTACATGTTCATCTTTCTGCCCATAGGTTGATGGAGGAGTTCACTGTGGGCCACCAGGCCTGAAGAGGGCAAGGGGAGGGATGATTTGCTGAGGTGTATAGTTCGGCAGCAGTGCACGCTAACACAGCAGCAGACAGTCCTTGTTGCAGAGACCAGACGGGTGGCACAGATCCTGGATGATCTCCTCCCTGCAAGACGGCCAACACCACCTGCTGCTCCCCAGCCTTCGGCCCCTTAGAGTTCTTTCCCTTTCCTTTCCCTTTCCTTCCTGTCTTCCCTGTTCCCCCAACCCCATTGAGCTATGTGCACTGTGTAAATAGTTGTCCTTTCCTATAGTTTTCTCTGCAGTCTTGTTCTCCTTGCTGGTCACCTGCCACTTGTTTTTGCCCCATTCACACTATCCTGCATATCATTTGTATCCCATATTTTATACTATGCAATGTGTATTGTTGTTGTTGTTCACTTTTTGCCACAATATAGTGTTTATCGTTTGCATTCCTGTGTCCTGTGTGGTTATTGCCTGGATGTTCCACCATTGGGCTGGTTGTTTGGGTCTTTGGGTTACTATTGATTCTGCATGCGTGGTGTCCTGGCAGTGTCTTTGGGGGTTGCATTGGCATTGTCGATGTTCTCCACTGCTGTCTGCTATTATGGTCAGGGTTTGCACTCCCATGAAGGTGGCTTTGTGTACTCTGGACTCTGGTGTCTGCCACAAGGACCCTTTGAAAGCAATAAAGTTGCCCTAATTTTTGGTTTGGTGAACAGTCTTTACAGTGTTGCTCAAGTGATTGTCAAAGGTAAGGCAAGGATCAAGGATTAAACCCAGGTAGTTGAAATCTGTCACCAGTTTGAGCTGGATACCATCCATGGTTGAGATGTTGAGGTCCTGGAAGTGGCACTTAATTTTGTGGGAACAGACAAAGAGCATAGCTTTAGTCTTGGGCATATTTAGGACCAAATTTTCTGTAAGAAACCATCATTGAAGAGGGTGGAAGTTCAGTTCAAGGGTATTATTGATTTCAGTTATACTGTAACTCTCCCCTGTCAAAGCCAATGGCATCATCTGCATGTCTCCACTCTTTTGACTGTCAGTCTGTTCCAGGCATCTACCACCCTTTTCCATGAAGAAATATTTACTCACATCTCTCCTGAATCCCCTACCTTCAGCTTTATTACATACTCCCTGATCTTGGTGCTCATCCTGATATGGAAGAGGCTAATCTCCTGCACTCTATTCACACTTTTAAGGTACCTGTAGGTCTCTTTCTCCCTTTCTCTCTCTTTCTCTCTGTCCTCTCTTCCAGGGCATATATGTAGAGGTCCCTCAGTCTCTCCTGTTAAGGCTTTTCTTACAAACCCTGTGTCAGTTTTGTTGCCCTCCTCTGGACTGCCTCCACCCTGTCCATGTCCTTTCTGAGGTGCAGGTTACAAAACTGGACACAGTAATCTAGGTGGGGCATCCCAGGCAGTGATACAGTAGCACCCCCATCTCCCCTCTCCTGCTGGAGATACCTGTCATGCACCCTAGTATCCCACTAGCCCTGTCTATGGCCTTGTCACACTGTGCTGCTACCTTGAGGTCCTCTGATAAAATAATCCCAAGGCCCTTTTTATGTTGTCTTGCGCATGCGAAAGCAACATCTTGCAGTAGTAGCACATTCAGAGATGTGTCAGTGTTGGCGAATGCAGTGAATGCTTTAGCGGGTGCGTCCCTCAGCCATCAATTAGCGAGCATGCTAGTGATGACACCAGTTTCAAAAAGAGCCACAGAGCTGAAAGAAATCTGCCGCTCCAGTGAGGTGCAGTTTCCACATTGGAGCATCAGGTGACAAGGCTCCATTACGTGCCTCTCCTAGTGGAACATTCCAATAAATATGGTGGCTCCTGCCACCCATCACACAATCCCCAGAAAGTCGACATCAGAGATGCCTAATCCCTGTGTCAACATGTCCCCCCCAGTTCAATTTGTTTGCCGATGGGGATGTCCAATCCCCATCGGCATCGTGTCCCCCCACACACACACTTTCTTTGCTGACTGGGGTGCCCACTCCCCGTTGGCATCATGTCACCCCCCAAACTCATGGCACACTTGGAGCCCACCTCAGTGTGCCCCAAATCATTTTTTTACCTGTAAATAAAGAAAACCATCCTCTGAAGTCCAGTTTCTTTTTTTCTACCTATAAAAATAGAATGATCCCTTGCCCTCCTGACGCGCCCCCTCCCCAACCTGCACCCACTCTCTGCTCACCCCACCTCCTCACACCCCCTCATCCCATACTGACCTCTGGCAGTCCAGCGCTGTGATCTTCTGTGGAGCAGGAACACGTCTGAACTCTTCAAAAGCCAACCAGGAACCGAACAAAATGCGGTAAGCTTTATAATGGCAGGCAATGGGGGGTTTCAATTTAGGTGGATATCTCAGCTATTTGGGGGAATTTTGGTAATAGATTTTCAACATGGGGTTCTTGGAACCCCACCTCATGGAACACATGCACTGTCATCTCATTACTCGGTCCTGAAAGAGGATTTCGTGGGCACTATGTGGAATCACCTTTTAGGGTTGATTAATAAAACACAGTGCCACTGTTCATGGGGTGGGGTCCCAAAAAGCCCATGTTGCAAATTTGGTGAAAAAATCCAAAAAAATGACTGCGTTATGAGCGTGATTGAGTTGTTTCCATGCACACTCATAACTTCAACAAGTTTTAATATTTTTGCTCCAGATTTTCAACATTGCCATTTTTTCACACCTCCTTGTGAACAGTACAGCTGTAATTTTTCACATCCTGCCCAAAATGTGTTTTTGCACCTGTGGCGCGCAATGGCGCGGTCACTGTGGGAAATAAACCTTTGGGACAGATTAAAAAAAATCACAGTGCCACTGTTCATGGGGGGGAGGTCCCAAAATGCCTATGTTGAAAATGTGGTTAAAAAAAATCCCAAAAATAAATGCATTACGGGAGTGTGTTGCGCAGTTTCTACGCACGCTCATGGCATCACCAATTTTTCTACTTTTTACTCCAGATTTTCAACATTGCCATTTTTTTAAACTTCCTCATGAATGGTACAGCTGTCATTTTTCACATCCTGCCCAAAATATGTTTTCGCACCTGTGGGGCCAAATTGCATAGTAGCTGTGCAAAATCCCCTTTTGGCTAACAAACTGATAGTGCCACTGTTCATGAGCTGGGGTCACAAAAAGCCCATGTTGAACATTTGGAGTAAAAATACCAACAAACGCCCATGGCATTAGGGTTTCCAACTGTAATGCCCCACCCTGCAGAGATTGACAGGCATCAGGAGTGTGACTTGGGATCATCGGCTGTAATGCTCATGTCATTCTACCTCAACCCCTTCCTGCAGCCAGTGACAGGCATCGAGGTGTGCCTTGAAGTCTTTGGCCCCAAAATTCACCCCATTCTCTTATACTGCACCCATCTCTGTGTATTTCCTTATGGAATGGGGTGAGCATAAGGCCCAAAGACCCCAAGGCACACCGTGACACTTGTTAGTCTCTGCAGGGTAGGGTGAGGTGAAAAGGCATGAGCGTTATGGCCGCCGACCAAAGGCACACCCCAACACCTGTCAGTCTCTGTAGGGTGGAGGTGGGGTTGGCATCACTTAAATACTTCACTGCCATTCCTATTATGCATCTTTATAACTCCTGCACTACCAATGTCAATGCCAGCAAGACAACATTCAGCACTGACAAATGTAAAACTCAGTCACAGAACACACATTCTCACCAGAAATGAATCAATTGTCCACCAGAGCTTATCAGGACGTGTAGAAATGTCTATTTCCCAAGCTCCAAAACAAATCCAAATGCGAAAAGACAAACTGACTTTTCACCTCCTATGAGGCTTTATCATAGTTGTTACCCCCTACTGGTAGAACGCTTATATAGCGTAAAAATCAATCATGTGACCAAGGTCTTTTTAAAGACATGCAGTATATCTTCAAAAGACATTCATTTTATATGTGCTCTGTGTCCCCAATATACAGACACATGATATGGGTATTTAATCCCGTAGAAAACACAAAATCTATATTTAACACTGTTATATTCACATCAAAATAGTATTTCTAGCAAATTCAAGGGCTCAAATTCATAGTTAGAATGCATAAACTCCTATACATAGAAAGATTAATTTTATATGCTTTGTTTTCAATACATAATAGATGCAGCCAGAAGGAGGAGTGAAAACACTCCCAGAGACACTCTCATAACAAAACCACATGGAAGTACACAATACAATCAGCCAGAAGTTGAGACCAGGATAAATTTTATCAGCACATATGGTATCAGGTCCTGGAAAACAAAGGAAATAATTTACAGAAACTGGCCTATACTGGGTACTGACACTAGGCCACAGGAAGCAGCCAAGCAGCCACCACAAATGGCATATAGGAGAGCAAAAAATCTGAGGGATACATTGGTGAGCTCCTTACATGAGGACATAAAACCCCAAAGTTGGTTACCTCTCTTACCAGAAGGGTGCTTCAAATGCAAGAGATGCAAGTACAGCCCATAGATACACCAGACCAAAACACTTATAAGAGGCTATAATGGAGAATCCATTAGGATACAACAGTTTATAAACTGTGACACTACAGTAAGTGGGTAGAGTATGTAGCAGAATGCAGTTGTGGAAGCTACTATGTAGGTCGCACCAAGCCATAAGTTGAAGGACAGAGTGGACGAACATGTTCGGGTGGTCATGAATGGGGACTCAGATGGTTGCGCTGGTGTTCCACCAGTAGAGGGTAACAACTTTGGCAAAGCCTTGTAGAAGGTGCAACATCAGTTTGTGTTTTCGCATTTGGATTTGTTGTGGGGCTTGGAAAATAAACATTTCTACAAGTCCTGATAAGCTCTGGTAGACAATTGATTCATTTCTTGTCAGAGTATGAGTTCCGTGACTGAGTTTTACACCGTGGACTCTATGTGTCACTTGGAACCCAGTCCCTAAGAGCGGCTCTGCTTCCGGAAGGCATTGACAAATGCTTGTTCTATCCAGTGACTGGCAAATTTCTCTCCTTATCCTAAGGTTATAGTAAAAGAATTGAGAGGGTATATAGAGAAGGATTACAAAAGGTATAGGAACCGAGGGTTTGAGTTATTGATAGAGAATTGAGAAAATGGGTATTTTTTTGGATGAAGCATAGGAGAATCAGAGTCTCTGTGTACAAAACTATACTGAATAACAAATTAATGGAGAATTTAGGGTGTAATTTAAAAAGGAAGTGGTTCACAGACCTAGAAATAGAGAGCTTCAAACTGGAAACACAGAAACATAGAACATTAAAACATAAATTTATTGGCTCATCCAGTCTACCTAGACCTTGTCTGCCTAATCTGTCTCTGCAGACCCTAACTGGTCTCCGGTGACCCTCTCTCTCCTCCCTTCCTATTTTGAAATTGTGACAACCTGCCCTTGGGACATACCAGCTTACAGGACCGTTTTGTGGGAATAGTTGATTCTCTTCACTCGCACACCTGATTGTAACAGGACCCCCCTCCCCCCATCCTGCTCAGAGTTAGGAAGATCAAACACTATAACATTTGCCTGAATGCACTTCAGACAGCAGACTGTAAACAGAGAATTCTTTGTTGCCAGTAGAAATATTAAAATTATCTTTTGAATAATGAGGCACAGTCACTGTTTTATATTTGATACTGCAGATACACTATTAACAAATAAACAGGATACACATATCTATACAGAGTGGGCTCAACTCTAAAAGATCCCGGCACAGCGCAAGGGGCTTGCACCACAATGAATGGTGCAAAGTGCCCCTTATTGCGACAAATAATATGTCATGAGTGATTCTTAATGGCAGCCTGCATCAACCACAGGCTGCCTGCCCCAAGCGGGGCCACCCATGCACCCAAGAATGGGCTGTGGTGCTATGAGGTATGTAGCAGATGCAAGCTGCCACATCCATGAATGTCAGCTTCTCAGATGTCTCACAGAGGAAGACATTCCAGGTATCTAAGTTACTTTGAAAATTCTCTTCTGTGAGATTGCCTGTTTACAGTAATGTGCCAAGGTCCCACCTCTCCATTCCCTGGTGTGTTCATATAATAAAAAAATAAAAATACCCCCTCCCTGGTAATCTAGCAGTCCCCCCATCCTGATGTGGCCCCTTATAACAATAATGAATAGTACCCATTCCCTGGAGGTCAAGTGGCCCCCCTTCCCAATCCCCGATGTGGTCCAGTATAAATATAATTATTAATGCCCCCATGTCCCCATCCCCGGTGGTTGAGTGGCCCGATCTCCCTGATCCCTGATGTGGACAGGTATAAAAATAATTACTATTGCCCCCATCCCTGGTGGTTGAGCGACCCCCCCACTCCCCACTCCAGTAGGTAGTGCCCACCACCCTGCTCCCCCATCCTAAAATACAGCAGGCAACCAGCACAGCTCTCCTCTCACCTTCGCAGTTGGCTGCTGACTGAACTGTCACAGAACATTTACTGAAAAGTGTACACGCTCACTGGTTAATCAATGAGTGTGTACACTTTAGAGTATGCACTCAGTGACAGTTCAGTCGGCGGCTGGCTGCATAGGTGAGAGAAGAGCTGTGACAGTTGCTGGCTCTGTTTTGAGATGGGAGGAGGGGTGGTTGGCACTACCTGGGTTGGGTTGGGGGTGGAGCGCTACTCACCACCAGGAAAGGGGGCTATATTAATTATTTTTAACCGGACCACATCGGGGATTAGGGAGGGAGGGCCACTTGACCACTGGGGTAGGGGGGTACTATTCATTTTTGTTATAACAGGCCACATCAGGATGGGGGGACCCTTAGACTACCAGGGAGGGGTTGCTTTTATATTTTTATTATACGGGTGCGTTGGGATGGGGGGACCACTAGACTACTAGGGAATACAGTGGCACAGGGCTTCCCCAAGGCTTGTGGCTAACCATCCAGTTGTGCCATCTGTGTGGTGCATGGTCACAGTTGCCACAAGCCATAGGACTTTGCTGCCAGGACCCTGCCCGATAGATAATCAAGCACAGGGTCCCAGGCATTGATGCAAGCTGCCTTTTGCCACAACTTGCATCAATCCAAGAGCTGTTTGAGAATCGAGTCCAGTATATTCATTGCAAAAAAACCTTGTTAATGCATTAGCTATGGTTAAACCGACAACAGTAGAGAAATAGGTTGTTAGGGTTCCCAACCCTAACACCCCACCCCCAACCTGCAGGCAGCAGCAGAAAAAGCCATTGCTACGTGACCTGTCCCGAATCTCCGCAAATCAGGCATGGGATGTGCCTTGAGGTTGTTAACCCTAGAACTCACCCCATTCCATCAATAAATAAGCTGAAATGTGTACAATATATGAGAATGGTGTGAGCATTATGGTTGGCAACCCCAAGTTAAACCCCATGCCTGATTTGCGAAGATGGAGAAGAGGTCAAATAGCAATAGTGTTTCTGTTGCTGTCTGCAGGGCTTGGGTGGGGCATTAGGGTTGCGAATGCTGGAAGTAAGAGTGTGTGTGTGTGTGTGTGTGTGTGTGTGTGTGTGTGTGTGTGTGTGTCAGTGACATCACCAGTGGCTCTATTCACACCTAGCAACATCTTTACTTGTGGTTTTATGATCACGTTTTCATCCTTCTTGCAGGATGTCTCCATGCCAGAAGTAGCACCCTCACACTTGCCATCCCAGGGTCTCTTGCTGGATGAGCTCATGGGAGTCATAGCAACTTCTTAGCTGGCCATTGTTTCTCTTGAGAGCTGCCTGAACATTTGACCTGGAAGCCATTTTGGTGTCCATTCCTAACAGAACTTGTAAAGGAAAACTCTCTTTTGGGCAACCCCAAAAGACACTGCCATTCATGTACTAACATACTAACATACTATTTGCCAGCAGATTAGGCCTTATGGTCTATCAAGTCTGCTCGAACCTAGATCCTTAGTTGGGTGCAGAGACCCTCCCATCCCTTGTGCTCCAGAAACCCCTATCATCCATCCCCACCCCCCCGGGACAGGCCATCATCTGATACATCCACTTTCTGTGTCTGTCCCACCCTCTCTTAAAGCCCTCCACTGTGGATCTCTGAACCAGCTCACCAGGCAGAGCATTCCAAGGGTCCACCACCCTCTCAGTGAAAACCTCCTCCTCTTTTCCCCTCACCCTTCCACCTTCCAACTTCAAACCATGCCTCTGGTGATGCCTCCCTGCTTTAGTCTAAAGATCCCCTCCATGTTTACCCTATTTATTCCCTTGAGGTACTTGAAGACCTCAATCATGTCCCCCTGTCTCTCCTCTCCTCCAATGAAAACAGGCAGAGCTCCTCTAGTCTGTCCTCGTAAGTCATATCCCCTAGCCCTCGTATCATCTTTGTTGCCCTCCTCTGAACCCTCTCCAGGAGCTGTATGTCCCTCTTCAAGTGTGGTCTCCAGTACTGTACACAGTACTCAAGGTGTGGTCTAACCAGTCCATTGTACAGCGGCAGAATCACTTCCTTGCTCCTAGAGGTGATCCCCCTTGCGATGCATCCCAACATCCTGTTTGCCTTGCTAGCTGCTCTCCTGCACTGCTCAGAGTTATTCATACATGTATCCACCATGACCCCTAGGTCTTTTTCCCTGTTGAGGCTTCCAGCACCTCCCTCCCAGGGTGTACCTGTGTTTAGGAGCCTCTCACCAAGATGCAACACCTGCACTTGGTGATATTGAAATTTAATTTCCATGTGTGAGCCCAGCTTCCAGGGTGTCCAGGCTCTTGCAGGCCAACCTCCCTCTTCTCCCTCAACTACTGCTCCCATCTTGGAGTCATCTGCAAAGAGACTCATTTCACACCCTATACCATCCCTGATGTCCGATATGTATGCATTAAACAGGATTGGACCCAGGACCGAGCCCTGTGGTACCCCATACCAACCTCTGTAGGGTTCGAGAGCTCCCCACAGACCACTACTCTGAGTGCGCCCAGCTATCCAGTTTTCAATCCATCTGACCATCAAAGGGCCTACTCCTAACCCCATCAGTTTCTCCACCAGACCATTGTGGGGACAGAGTCAAACGCCTTGCTGAAGTCCAAGAATAATACATCCACAGGCTTACCCCTGTCCAGTTCTGATGTTACCCATTCATAGAACTCCACAAGGTTGGTTTGACATGATCTACCTGGCACAAACCCATGCTGCCGACTCATCCAGACCTCCCACCTCCCCAAGTAAACCCCAATCGTCCTTTTAGTATACTCCATTAATTTTCCCACCACTGAGGTTAAACTGATGGGTCTATAGTTTCCTGGTACTTCCTTCGACCCCCTTTATGGATTGGTACCACATGTGCCTCTCGCCAATCCCTTGGTACCTCCTGTCTCAAGTGACCTGTTGAAAGCTCCGCCAGGGTGCACCAGTATGTCCGCCCACCCATAGTACTCTCGGATGAATGCCATCCGCCCAGGAGATTTGTCTTCTTTAGGCCTTGAGGGCAACCACACCTTTTGGTGGGATGGCATCATCTGTCCCTCCACCTTACTGGTCTTTTTATCCTTATCCAGATGTGACACCCTGGGGTACCTCTTCCTCCCTTTGCTCCATTTCTGTTGCTCCTGATCCCACTCCTGCCGCTTCTAACCCTTTGTGCCTTGCTTGTAGATATCCCATCCTCCCTAGTGAACACAGAGGCAAAGTACTGCTAAATACCTCTGCCTGGTCCCTCGCCTCTTCCACCCACCCTTCTTCTGATCTCAATCTGCTGAGATGGCCCTTAGTTTTCTCCGCTCCCCAATGTACGGAAGAACCCCTTTTCCCCTCCATGTATCCCCTGTGCCAGCCGTTGCTCTTTACTGGACTTTGCTCCCCTCACCATACGGGTGACTTTTCTAGATGCAAGCTGGTACATTTCCTTATCCCTATCCCCGCTTGTTGTTCACGGGAAAGTGTCTAAACTATCCTGCCATGCTCTTAGCCCTGCCTAGACAATCCACCCACACTGGCATTTTGTGAACCACTGTGGTGCTAGATGGTCATATTATGTGACCGCAGTATCAAACTCCGGTGCAATAATTTTGTATTTTGCCCACTAGTCCGATGGAGCCATGTCGGGATTATGATTTGTGACCACCGGAAACTTCCTTCCCATACAAATACAGCTGCAGCTTATGTAGGGCCCACATTATGCCAAAATACTACCTCTCAACTGTAGCATATGCTTCCTTCCTGGTCCTATGGAGCCATGTCAGGGGATTATGATCTGCGACCACAGTGAACTCCTTTCCATACAATATAGCTGCAGCTTTTGAAGGGTCCACATATCCCAAGACACTCCCTCTTAACTGTGGCATATGCCTGCTCCCTGGGCAGAAGCTTCCAGTTCAGATACATTGTGGGATACTACTCACCCTGTGATGTAACCTGCTTCAGGACAACGCCCAGTCCATGGCCTGAAGCATCCACATGCACGATGAACTTCATATCATAACTGGGGCTAGCGGACATGGGTGACCCACAGAGTGCCCCCTTCAACTGCCAGAAAGTGGATTCTCAGACCTCCATCCAGAGAACTTTCTCTGGCAGTTTCTTTTTTGTCAAGTCTATCTGGGGCTTAACAACATCTCCATAATGAGGAACAGACCTCCTGTAGTATCTGGCTGTCCCCAGAAATGCTTTTACCTGTCTCTTAGTGGTAGGGGTAGGCCTGGCTTAGATGGCATCAACCTTCACAGGCTCTGGATGAGTGTTGCTCAGATAGTGCTTTTGTGGATCCTATCACTATCCATCAGATTTTATACCATTGTTTGAGCAACGCCCCCACAGCGAATCCATTCTTTCTATTTATCCACCCCCCAGAGTTGATTATCTTTAAGTCCGTGGGGTGCACAAACAGTCTAAATGTGCCCTGCACCATAGCAGTTGGTTGACACATTTGCCTGGCAATGTGATCACCGTCAGCAAATTAGTGTTGCTGTGAAGTCCATCAATAACTTTGCTGTCCATGAGACTTGGTAGAACCCTATCAGATACTGCTAGTATACTACCTTGGATCCTACCAGAAATCCTACCAAAGACAGATGTAGGATCCAGGGTCAGATAGTGATGGATCCTAGTTAGGATCCAGGGATCCTAGGTCAGACTCAGGGATCCTAGGTCAGTTAGTTAGGATCCGGGATCAGATAGCGATGGATCCTAGGTCAGCTCCAGGGATCATAGGTCAGATAGGATCTGAGCTGGATCTGTTGCAAGGATCCACAGCATTTGTTACTAGGATCAATAGAATTCACAACACTTCTAGGATCCATGCACTGGAACCTACAGGATAGGATCCATGGTCAGATAGTACCGCTATCCTACCACAGTAACTATCTGGCCAAATTGAAGGTATCTATTGGTAAATGGAATTCTCTAAAAAATAAAAGATAATCCTGGGGAATGGTTGCAAAAAAAAACATTTCTGCGTCCCTTGAGGTGAATTAGTAATCCAAAGAAAATAAGTGTTGAAGACGCTTTAAATCTTTACACGATTCATACTGCAATGATTCAAAATTCTTTTTTATTGATTGATAGTCAGCTTTTCATTTCGCACCATGGATATGGTGCTTTTTCAAAAGACTTCAAATTCTCTAAACTAGTTAAAATATATTTTTTTAGTCATTTTTATATTATAAACTTTACAAGTATATTTTCACTTCAGTTTTATCTAGGTTCTTTTCTTTTATGCATTGAATGCAGTAAAATATAATAGTCCTGGTCATTACTTACATCAATTTTTTTTACTTTTTACGCTTTGTTATTTTGCTTCACTTAATATTCAGTTTTTGCAATTTATTCCATCCATAACCTATAAATATCAAATGAGTTTTTGTTCAAATTCCTGCTTAGTCTTAAGCGTCCAAATCTGGTCCAATGCTAGCGCTTTAAAACTGGAGCCACTATGGGGAAACATGAATACAATCAAACCCTTACTATTTTGTTAGTTTCTGTTTCAGTAACTTTGTTGAACTGCTAAGAGTTTCTAAACTAGGTCAAAAGGAAGCTATTTACCACAAGTTTTAGTCAAATTCTCCACGTTAGCTCTGATGTGAGTAATAGCTGCTGAGCTGTGGTTTGAAGCTGAATGTTGTTTTTTCCTTCTTCTCCACCTCTCGGGCCTGATCGTGCATGTCACCTGTAATTTCAGGTCTCGTGTGATCTCTTGCGCATTGCCAGTCGCTAAGCAACTGTACACAGTCCTATCTTACTAGAGCTATGCGGCACGAGCAGACCCATTAATTTGATGGCAGTTTTAGCTTGGTTATGTCTTCTATAAATGGTGCTATAGAATGGAAAGTTATTTTATTTTAGACTCCATGTTGATAGATAGGATAAGTCTATCTAAAAAGTGTATGAATAATTTTTGTGTTATGATTACTTGGTTTAGTGATGGAGCAAAGGTTCGGGGGGAACAAAACATTTGTCCAATTATTTTACAGTATACAACTTATTTGTGGATTTATTCCCTTAGTTTTGAACATCTTTATATTAGTCACGCTTATTTGTTTATTTATTTAACTCTCTCTATATGTGCTGATTTTTTTTTTATTTTATCACATTGTTTACTTAATAATCTGAATCTTCTTTTTCTCCTGTATTCCTTTCTCGAACTTCACACCTTATTTTACCAACATTCCTCACGATTTACCTCTGCGTTCATTCCTATATCGTCTTTCAGTGCTTTAAGGTTAAATATCCATTTAATTTCCACCTTATCCATCTGTCTTTGGTAGTTGCCCATAAACGCTTTTTTTTACAGGGATGACACCACGTAGTAGGTGCTCTGTGTGCAATCATACCAGTAAAAAAATGTTTATAGGCATCCACATACAGAACTAAATTTTAATATTGGGGAACATATTGATTGTAATACACAGTGGGTGATATATGTACTGCAGTGTCCATGTGACACAATCTATGTAGGACAAACCACGAGAAGTCTGAAAGTGAGAATTCAAGAGCACAAAGGGGACATAAGAAGGCAAGAAGAAACATCCCCTGTTGCCATGCATTTTAAAAGTGCAGCACACACTGGTGTATCTCTGTGGTTCTGGGACTTGAGGCAGTCAGCCCCCCGGACAGAGGTGGCAACTACAGGAGAAAAAGAAGAAGCAGGTCATTAAGTAAACAATGTGATAACATTTAAAATGCATCTGCACATATAGAGAGAGTTAAACAAATAAATAAATGTGACTAATATAAAGATGTTCAAAACTAAGGGAATAAATCCATAAATAAGTTCTATACTGTAAAATAATTGGACAAATGTTCCCCCCCACCCGAGACTTTGCTCCATTACTAAACCAAGTAATCATAAGACAGAAATGATTCCTACACTTTTTAGATGGACGTATCTGATCTATCAACATGGAGTCTAAAATAAAATAACTTTTTATTTAATAACATTTATATAAGGCATAACCAAGCTGAAAATGTCATCAATTAATGGGTCTGCTCGTGTCACATAACTCTAGTAAGATAGGACTGTGTACAATTGCTTAGCGACTGAGAATGCGCACGAGATCATGCCAGACCTGTAATTACAGGTGACATGCATGAGCAAACCCGAGAGGGTGAAGAAGAAGGAGAAAGCAACATGCAGCTCCAAACCACAGCTCAGCAGCCATTACTCACATCAGAGCTAATGCGGAGAATATGACTAAAACTTGAGGTAAATAGCCACCTTTTGACCTAGTTTAGAAAGATCTTAGCAGTTCAGTAAAGTAATTGAAACAGAAACTAACAAAATAGTAAGGGTTTGATTGTATTCGTGTTTCCCCATAGTGGCTCCAGTTTTAAAGCGCTACCATTGGACCCAATTTGGAAGCTTACGCACTTGTGTTTTCCTTCGACTGTTATGTGGTCAGTCAAGCATTATTTGTGGTTTGAAAATGTTTTTATGTGCAGCAATTTAGCATGAAAGCTACTGTATATAGCAATGTTGGCAATAATGATTTATGTTTATTGAGTGAGTTAACAGCTCATATAAAATGTGCCACTGTGATAACACACAGAGCAAAGTCTGAACAGTTTTAGAGTGCTCCACTTCACAAAGCTTAATGGTAAAAGTTTGATTGAACTGTTAAAATAAATAAACTATTCTGGTGAAGGGGCAAAATAGACTAAGCAGAAATCTGAACAAAAATTTGATTAATATTTATAGGTTATGAATGGAATAAATTGCAAAAATGGGCTATTAAGTGGAGCAAAGTAACGTAGCATAAAATGTTAAAAGATTTGATGTAAGTGTAACCCCCCTGCAAATGTGGTTCCCAAAAGACTTCCAGGAGCTTGCTTGAATGCTCCGAGCCTGAATGGTGTTTGGCGTTTAAACCATTTATCTGTGAGTGTGTTAGAGCCTCTGGTACTGTCTCTTTAAGAGCTGTCTGCTTCCAGACATAATTAGTTTGTATGGGGGGGGGGGGACTGTGTGTTTCTCTGCTTGAGTCCCACTCGAGCTGCTGCCAATTCACTCCGTTTTTGCAGTCACTAGGAGTGCAAAGGGAACCTATCTGAAAGATGTAACTGTTTGCCAGAAGTCATTTAGAGTAATAATGAAAATACAGTTTGTCTAACCTGCTTTTCTTTGCAATCAGAACTGTGTTTGCCTAGTTCCCCATTCTAGTTTTGAACTGCTGAACTGGACCAATCAGTGTGGGTTAAGGGAGCTCTAAAATGGTGCCTGTGGACGAATTAGAATTTGGACTCATAATCTGAGCCAGCCACAAGAGGATTGTATGGGCAGTGACTCTGGGAAATGTAGTTTGCACTTCGGCGCCTTTTTGGACCAACAGGGGGAGTCTATTGTAATTGACAGCCAATCCAGCCAAGAACTGGGAGGAACTCAAAGGAAGTGCCTGGTTTGTCTGCTGGAGTTTAGTTTAGCTCTGGCAGTGAAGAGGGAAGGAGCCCTGTGCTCCTTCGGAGCTCAGTTTCAGTCGGGAAACGCGTGTAAGGCCCCAAGTTTCGGTTTGCAGCTTGTGCAAGTGCTTGTTTGGACTGAATCTGACCTGTGAAGAGAATCAAGGAGATCTGAAAAGTAGAAACCAGGCTCACCCTGTAGAAGACTGGAGAAATTGTTGAATCGCGCTCGGTCTGTCAGGAACTGAATCTGCTGTATGTTCTCCCGGGTACTGTGCAGTAATTGCGATCGGGATAGAGAAGCAGCCTGCTTGGTATAGTACTTTCTTTTTCCATATAAATGTGTGTAGTGCTAGTGGGGACTCACGTTTCAAATCCCCTGTACAGTGAGTTGAGTGCATGAAGCTGCAAGTAAAACCCCAGCTCAATCCAGACTACATCCATTTGCTCTGAAATGCCTTAGGGTCCAGTCACAAGGACCTTGTCCACATGGTCTGCTCCGCCTGGCAATCCAGGACAATCTGCCTTCCATTCAGTTTCAGCATTGAAGTTGTGAGTACAAATCAGGGTAGCTCCCTGCCATCATCTAATTGCAAGTGTTCCATCTGATTACTTTTCCTTTCTTTCTCCACAAACTGAGCCTGCCGGCTCCGGATTACAATTTGGGTATTGTGCATGCATTTTCCATCTTCAGGGCCCCAACCAGCTGCACCAAATAGGCTAGCCTCTTATTACCTGGGTACCCAGTAAGAGTGACATTAGGGACATTTAGGATTCTGAAATATGTGCACAGTACTGTGATTATTAATGCGTTTAAACTAATTAACCTGATTTCCCCCTGTCCTTGTTACAGTATATCCCCATAAATAAATCAGATCATTTTGTTTCAGCAAAGTTACACTGTCTGAGGTATTCGTCTATGTTAAAGTATTGTACTGTGGTTTTAGCACTGTATCATCTTATTTTACAGGGAGTCCCAGGAGTCACACTGCCCGAACCAGTCCTGGGGGTAAGTGTATACTGTGAAGGTAGTTCTGATATATTGTGTGGGCCACTAGTGGGAAGAAAGGGGGGTTGCAGTGTCCCAGAGGGCTGTGACCAAGTTACACTATTGCAAACCCTGACCTCTGGGTGGAGGCACCCGCCATCGGATCCAGGCCCCTCAACCTGTTAGTGGAAAATCAGGCAGGGGTAGTAGCCCTTGGGATAGCGCCATCTAGGGGTTACATAAGTAATGACCAGGACTATTACCTGTATATTTTACTGCATTCAATGCATAAAAGAAAAGAACCTAGATAAATTTAAGAGAAAATAGACTTATAAAATTTGTAATATAAAAATGACTAAAAGAATACATATTTAACTATTTTAGAGAATTTGAAGCCTTTTGAAAAAGCACCAAATCCATGGTGTGAAACATCAAGACCAATCTATCAATCAATAAAAAAGAATTTTGAATTGTTACAGTGTGAATCGTGTGAAGATTTAAAGCATCCTCAACACTCATTTTTTTAGGCATCTATTGGTATCCTAATTTCTAGGATATTATCTGAGCAACTCTACTCTAGATAGATGTATCCACTGCCCACCCAGTGCTCAAGATAGGGCACCTCTGCCATGCCTATCTGGCATTTTTCCACCCTGTCAGCCCTGCAGCTTTCAGTCAGTGGAACACCTCCCTCATGTGCCAGTTGTGATCCTCCCATGTCTGGCTGTGAATGACTGTCTCATCCGCATAAACCAGTGCATATTCACCTACCACAGACAGAATGTGATCCTCAAGCCCTTAGAAGTCTGTGGCCACATTCTTCATCCCAAATGTGATTACTCAGAATTTGAATATGCCAAATGATGTGACAAAAGCCAACCTTTCCCTGGCTGCAGGAGTTAGAGGTACCTTCCAGTAGTCCTTCATCAGATCCATTACAGTCAAGAACCAGGCTCTTCCTCAAAATTCTAAAGTCTCATCTGTTTTGGGCATGGAGTAGGTGTCTGGCTCCATGCAGCTGTTGAGTCTATGGTAGTCAATGCAGAACCATGTATAACCACCCCTCTTGGGGATCAGGACCATAGGTGAGGCCCAGGGCTGCAGAACTCCTGGAATACTCTGAGAGCCAGCATCTCTCTGTACTCCTCCTGCATGGTCTGCTTAACTCCATCTGGTACCCTGCAGTGGGACTACCTCAGCAGCAGTTCGGTCCCAGTGTCCACATGGTGTTAAATAATCATGGTGTACTCCGGTTTCCCCGTGATCATTTCCCCAAATGCTCACAGCATCCCTCTGATGTTCTTTGCCTGAGCTGGTGTCAGCTGTTCTGAGAGGGTGAGGTTATCCACTGAAGATCCTTCTTGCACCTCCCTGAGAAGGTCCACCAGTGGATCAGCCTGATATAGAAACACAGGAACATAGAAATTGTCGACAGATAAGGACCGCCTGGCCCATCTAGTCTGCCTGTAGGCCCTTGTACTGGATTACTGCCGAATCTTCCTCTTCCGGTTTGCTTCACACACCAAGGACCATTTTCTCCCTATCATAGTAGGGCTTCATCATGTTAACATGATATACACTCTACCTGAACCTCATGTCAGACAGTCCCTCTATATAACTGAGCTCATTCATCTTCTTAACTATGGAAAATGGGCTCTTCCATATTGCCTGCAGTTTGTTCTGTCAGACTGGGATGAGTACCGTCATTCACTCTTCAACTTTGTATTACCTGGCTCTGGCCCCATGGTTGTACCAGGCTTTCTTCTGCTATTGTGCAGTGACTAAGTGCTACTGGGCCAGCCCCATGAGCTCCTTAAGCCAGGCCCTGAAATTCTGGATGTATTCCACAACAGATTCCCCTTGGGAGGCAGGGTCCCCCTCCCATTCATCTCTAACTAAATCTAGGGGCCCCTCATCCTGTGACCAAACAGGAACTGGAAGGGTGAGAACATTGTGGACTCCTGATGGACTTCCCTGTAAGCAAACAGGTGGTGGGGAAAATATTAGTTCCACTCCCTTTTGTCCTGGTCAGCAAATATTCTGAGCATAGTTTGGAGGGTCCCATTGAACTGCTCAACCAGGAAATTTGTCCTGGGGTGGTTGGGTGAGGCATGGAGCTCTTTCACCCCACACTTCTCCCATAGACTAGTCATTAGTGATGACATGAATTCTGTCTCCTGGTCTGACAAAATCTCCTGGAGAATCCCACTTGGCTAAAGATTCCCAGGAGTTCATCAGCCACTTTCTCCACCTCAATGGAGCACATGGCCACTACCTCAAGGTACCTGGTTGCAAAGTCCACAAGAACCAGTATGTATCTTTTGCACATGCAACTCGTGGTGCTCATGGGCTCCACTGTGTCCATGGTTAACCTCTTAAAGGGTGCATCAATAATAGGCCAGGGTACCAAAGCTGCTTTAGCCTTGTCTCCTACCTTTCCCACCCTCTGGCACTGTGGCAAGTCCGATAGTAATTTGCCACATCGGTGTACTTACTAGGCCACAAGAAACTGATGACGGGCCACCTTTTTGTGCAGCTAATACCCAGGTGGCCTGAAAAAGGGATGCCATGGGCCAGGGGCAAAAGCTGCTTGTAGTAAGCCTAAAGGACTACCAGCTGTTGGAGCACCTTCCCCTCTCTAGCCCCCTCTGTGGCACACACTCCATGTACAACACCCATTCTCCCAGTAAACTAACTGTTTAATCCTGACAGCCTCAGCACTATCTGCAATCTCTCTCAGTTTCCTTAGGGTAGGATTAGCCAGCAGAGTTGTGTCCAGCTCCTCCCATCTGACCCTCCCCAACTCCCCTTCAGAAGGAAGTCCACCAACTGCTGATATCTTGTCTGTTTGCAGCTGGGGCTCAGGGCTGCTACTCCTAGTTAGCTCCTTACCTTCATCCTCACCAGACACTTCCTCAGTTGCTCAGGGAGGGCCTAGCACAGGCTGTGTCACCCCCTCCTCACCCTCAGAAGTATGCCGTTTTGCCTGACTTCAAGTAGTAACACACACCATAGTTTCCCTGTGGTCAAAATCATTCCCCATGATCACATCCATGGGGAGATCAGGTATCACTCACGCCTCTTGTACCCCATACTGCACTCCTAACTCAAAAAGACCCAAGCCATTAGTATTTGGACCACTGGACCAGTGAATCCCCAAATCTTAGAAAACTGCCCCAATAGAATCTGCTCCACCTGATTCAGATCCTGCCTCACCATGGAGATGGAGGTGCCAGTGACCCTCAATCCCTGTGTTACTGTCCCATTAACTAGGATAGGGTGTATATGTATGGAGGAGTTAGGTGGCACTACCATTTGTGTGAAGGCTTCTATCTGATGGGTATTGGCTTGGTCAACCTCTCACCTAGGCTTTTCCCCTTTGTTGATGATTTTAGGGCAGTCATAGGATAGATGTCCCACTTTCTGGCAAATAAAATGCTATTTTGCCCCTGGCTCCTTGTTCCCCTTAGGACACGTGGGCTGTGTTTTGGGCTCATGTGCAGGCTGGTTTGCTTTAGGCTGCCCTCCCTGGGTCTCCTTGAAACCATGTGCTGCCCACCCCCATTGTTCTGACACTGCTCATGTGGTGTGCTAGCCTTCGTAGAACTGTATGCCTGATCCAGTAGCCATAATGATATATATCCTGTTTTGTGACTGTTAAGGTAACTTTTCTTCCCACAATCTGTGTGTGCTAGGTAAGATTTTTACCTCTATTTCAGAGTTTCTAGTCCCCCCAGAAAAGCTCATGGAGCGCAAATTCTGATATAAAATGTGTGCACTGATCTGCACCGTTACCATCAGTTTGTGACAACCTGCCCCTCAGGCCGTAACAGCTTATAGGGCAGTTTTGTAGGTATACTTATTCTCTTCATTTGACACCGCCTGATTGTTTCAAGAAAAAAAACCCTTTCCAGCTCAGGGCTAGGAAGCTCAAACACTATAACATTTGGGAGAGTGCACTTCAGATGGCATACTCTAGATAGAGAATTCTTTGTTGCCAGCAGAAATATTAAAGTTACCTTTTCAATAATTAGGTAGAGTCACTGTTCTATGAAAGATAGATTCTGTACTACTAGAGACAGCAGGTATTAACAAATAAACAGGACATATATATATATATATATATATATATATATATATATATATATATATATATATATATATATATATATGTATATATATATATGTATATATATAGCAAGACAAGAGTTTTCACGTTTACTGGAAAAGAAAACAAAATAGTTAACAGACAGATAATTGTTAAAGAATCTCAAAAATCTAGTCTCTCCTAGAGTCTATATTTTCCTGCAAGCTAACCTGAAAGAACACTCACCCAGAACTGTCTTTCCTCGCATAAATAGCTATCTATTGAAGCCCCCCACCCCACCAGGGCTCTGAGGGTGTGAACTCTCCCTGGAGCATCCTCACCCACATAAGTGTGTGAGTGTGTGTGTGTGTGTGTGTGTGTGTGTGTGTGTGTGTGTGTGTGTGATCAACAGTGGCTTTATTCACACCGAGCAACATCTTTACTCACAGTTTTGGACAATGTTTTCATCCTTCCTGCAGGATGTCTCTGTGCCAGAAATAGCACCCTCACATCTGCCATCCTACGGTCTGTTGCTAAATGAGCTCATGGGAGACATAACACTTTCCCAGTTGACCAGTGTTTCTCCTGAGACATGCTTGAACATGCGACTTGGAAGCCAATTTGGTGTTCATTCCAAACAGCAGAACTTATAAAAGAAAAATAATTACACTAGAAAATGAATAAATGAATCTGGTCACATTTCCCATCACAGTAATAGTCCCCTGTGTCTTGAAGCCCCCTGCTGTTTTTGCCTTGACCCACAATTCTGGAAATCTGTTTCAGGTATTTAGCACCCTTTCAGTGAAGAAGTATTTCCTCACATCTCTCTTTAACTCTTCCCCCCACAGCTTCATTGCATGTCCACTGGTCTTAGACTCTGTCTAATTTGAAAGGGACTCCCCTCACGCATCCTGTTCACCCATGTGAGGTACATGAAGATCTCTATCATGTCACCTCTCACTCTCCTCCCTTCTAGGGTGTACATGTTGCGATCCATCAGTCTCTCCTTATAGGAATTTCCATGCAACTCCTGAACCCTTTTAATTTCCCTCCTCTGGACTGCCTCCATCCTGCCAATGTCCTTTCTGAGAAGCAGTCTCCAAAACTAACCACAGTACTGCAGGTGGGATGTACCAAGGAGTGATACAGTGGAACCACAACCTACTTGTTCCTGCTAGAGATACCCCTCCACTAGTACCCAAGCATCCCACGAGTTCTGCCCATGGCCTTGTCATACTGCACTGCCACTTTAAAATTGTCTGCTACAATAACCCTAAGGTTCCTTTCCTATCTAGTGAATGTCAGTACCTTCTCCCTCCTATAATTAACACCAGGGTTCCTATGACATAGACGTGTGATTTTGCACTTTTTGGCATTGAACCTAAACTGCCATGTCTTTAGCCACTCCTAAGGTTTCCATAGACTCCTTCAAATTTTATTCACACCCTCCTCAGTATCCATACTATTGCAGAGTCAGGTGTCGTCTGCAAAAAGGCATATCTTCTCCTCCAGGTCTTCCGCAATGTCCCATATGAAGACATTAAAAAGGATTGGTCCCACTACCGAACCCTGTCGTACACCACTGGTCACTCTCCCATCCTTAGAGTGAGTGCTGTTTACCACCACCCTCTGTCTCCTATATGTCAACCAGTTTCAAACCATCTTACCAATTTGGACTCCACTCCTAAGCTGGTCAACTTCCTAATCAACTTGCTGTATGGCACAGTATCAAAGGTCTTGTTGAAATCCAGGTAGACTACATCCACGGCCCTCCCCTAGTTTATTTTCCTGGTTACCTAGTCCAAGAAATCTATCAGATTCATTTGGCAAGACCTCACCCCCACTGCCCATGAATCTGTGCTGTCTGTGGTCTTGCAGCCCATTGGATTCTAGATTCTCACCCAGTCTTTCTTTTGGTAGGGTTTCCATTAATTTGCCCACCGCTGAAGTTGGCTGACTGTCCTATAATTGCTAGCCTCTTCTCTATTGTTGCTGTTATGTAAAGGGACCGTATCAGTTATTCTCCATTCCCCTTGAAACACACCTGTTTCCAGTGACTTGTTGAATTAGGCTGTTAGTATGGCAGCTAACACTTCCCCGAGTTCTTTCAGTGCCATAGGATGTATCACTTCTGGTCCCATAGAGTTGTTCACACTCAGGGATGTGATTCTTTTCAGGACTCTTTCCTCTAAAAAATAGACTTGTGTCTCCCTTCCCCCTAGTCTTGCTTCTCCCTGGTAGGCCATCTGCTTCTCCCAGAACTCATATCTAAATTTGATACTCAAGTAGCTGCCCTAGAATCATAGGATTTGGCAACTAATTCAGGTGTGGAACATCCTCTGCTATAGTGCTACCTGCTCGTCTATCTTTATCACTTATTGTAACAGTCCTATACCCACTCCAAGCATGCCTCTTCTGGTGCTGAACCCTTCACCAAACATAACCTCCTGCCTGTTACCTTTTGAACTCAGTCATTTGAGGATGGCCATAGGAGAAAGCAAGAAAGTAAGTCTAGTCTCGTCTCATCTTGTCTCATCTCATCTCACAAAGACAACACAGAAAACTTGATAAACATCTGTAAGCCCCCCCACCACCACCAAACTAGGGCTTACCTGATCTGCCTTCTGCAGATATCTGGACACCTTTCTTGCCCTCCTGCCCCCAGGGCTGTTATAGGTGGGGACTGGAAGGACTCTTGTAGCTGTATCCATAAGCCCTGATGGGACATGAACTGGGGTTCCTCTCAAGGAATCCGTGGCTGTTGCTGCACAGCTCCCCTCCTCTTGGCCATAAGTACTGGTGACGTGACCACGGCAGAGGACAGGAAAGAAGATTACAGCAGCGGTTCCCAATACCTGAGTACAGAGGAAGTAGTGAGCCAGGAAGCAAGGCACGAAGGAGCACGGCAGCTTGCCAGCTACCATGCATGTACAAAGTGTGGAAATTGGAGCAGAAGCTCCAATGTCTGGATCAGGCAGTGCACCCATGTCAAGAGAGGATCCTGGCTCCAGTGCAATAACAGGAGCTGGGATTGGAAGTTAAACACACTGTGAGGTGCAATCCAAAGGGTTACTGGTCCAGGGCAAGCAGCTGGTCAGGAACTGGGAAAGAAAGCACAGTGCAAAATGTGCGCCAACTGGGAGAGATGGACACCTCCCACTTTGGGGGTCTCAATAAAAAAATGGGCTCATTTGGATAAATGGGTATTTGAGGTAATTCTACAAACTAATTGTTGTGTTTGCTGTATTTGGATAACATTGCTGGGTGATCACTGTAGTTGGGTGCACAGACTGCTGCTTCTGTGATTCACTGCCATCTGAGAAGTCAGTATAGCAGTGTATTTGATTTATAGCAAGTAAAGTTTACTGCTATAGGATATCGACTTGAGCTGCTTTGTTTACTTGGGGCTGATTTGATTTTTGAATTAGTATAGTAGTGTATTTGATTTGTGGCAAATAAAGTTTACTGTTTACTGCTATTTGATTAGGACTTGGGCTGGTTTGTTTTACTTGGGGCTGATCTGATCTGATTTGTGCTGTGGTTGGGGCACTTTGAAACTTTGTAGACAGTGACTGGGGTACCCTGAAACTTGGACTTTAAATTAAAACAAGTGCTGTAGGGGAAACTAGGCAGGAATGGGCTCAACTGCTTTATTTTTCTCTGAATTTGTTTTTTGCAGGGTATATTTT
The DNA here is from genome assembly GCA_016271365.2 of Neoceratodus forsteri. NCBI lineage: Eukaryota > Metazoa > Chordata > Ceratodontiformes > Ceratodontidae > Neoceratodus > Neoceratodus forsteri. Next base: position 819,684,148 of record CM057455.1, on the reverse strand, counting down.
CTTTTAAATTGTTGTGCAGGTTGTCTTGAGGCAGTATGGCATAGTGGTTAAGGGCACTAAGCTGCAAATCTGGAGACCTGGGTTTGAATCCCATCAGCTCCCACTTGCATACTGTGTGACCCTGAGCAAGTCACTTAACTTCCTTGTGCTCCCATGTGGCACCTGGAAACAAGCTCTGGCTTAGTGTGCCTTTCCTGGTTAAACAATCTCCCCTTCTTGCTGAAATGAAGGAAAGCACTCACTGGGGTGGTGAGTCAGAGCTGTAGTGGATTGTTTCTGGAGGGCACAGGCTTGGTCCCATCCACCCTGCCCCTCTGCCCCCCACAAGAGTGTCATTTCCTTTATTCCAGGGGTTCTGACATCACTTCCCCTAAAGGGCAAAGGACATACACCTGTCATATCCTTAACAACCCAGCATGCTGCATAGGGGTAAATGAATGCACACATTCACACACACTAACAAAAAAAGGGAAAAAAAAACAGGAAGGGAGAAAGATGTGGGGAGAGGTACAATGCACTGACTGTGGGATGTTTTAGTTTGCTTGTCCACTCTAATATCAGCTGCACAGCTGAACTGTAGCACACATACCATTGGAAACACATGTGGTTCTTCCCACCCTGAATACACACCCTTACACACAAAACTACTTAATTACTTCTGTCTGGCCCATTCTCCAACTATTTTCTCTCCATAAGTTTGAATGCTTCTATGCAAAAAAACTTTAAGGGGCAAACACAAAAGTAGCAATAACGTGACACCTCACCCACATGGCCAGTCCCCCCCAAGCACACAAACTGTAGTGGGTGTGGCAATGCTTCTACAGACCACCCACCATGTATAGATATAAGTAAAGAGTCTCTTACCTGAGTACTAGGGAGCCAGAGGAAGAAGCCTTTAAGAGACGATGTCCATGGGTCAGAGTGCTGGGACGTACTCCCTTGAAATGAATGGAGTTATTTTTTATTACTATTTTATACAGTATGATGGTGAGTTAGAGAATAATGAAGACCACTGTTCTGTTAACAAGGCCCTTGTTAGTCAAGCGGTGGCCTTCATTAATCTCCAACTCTCCATCAATAATGTATAAAATAGTGATAAAAAAATACCCCCATTCATTTCAATGGGGCATACCTCTGCAGTTTCCCTTGCCCTGTGTCATAATGTGCCTGAGCATGGGGATGGGGAGGTCAGCTTCACTGGGGGGAGGGTACAGGCTTGACTATAGTGGTACTCCAATAGTCCGTGCATACCATACTGCTCAAACATCCCTGAATGCAAGGGACAGCCCTCATTTTACCCCTGAAAACTGGTCTGCTCCTCATCCATCCCTCATGGAAAACATGCTGCTCACATAGAGGATGTCCTGTAAATTTAGACTTTATGGCCAGGGCGCCATTTCAGATTTCAGCAGGGAAGCCAACAACCAGTGGAGGCCAGATGCTAGTTTGCCCCTAGGTGGCAAGCTCTAGAATGTCTGGAACATCTCTAAAAGATAACATTTGTTTGTTGTGACTGAAAAGTGATATGCAAATCAGGAAAAATTCAAATGTATAAGCTTCATCTGTCTATACCCGGGAGCAGTGCATCTGATTTGGGCTTAAACCCACCTACTTACTAACCTATTTTTTTCTCCGAGCTGGTGTTCTCAAATCCCCCCCCCCCAAAAAAAAAAGTTGTCCTAATTTCTCTCCCCAACTCCATTCCATTCAATATCCATCCCATATGGATTGTGAAGCTGCCCAAAGGCACAGAAACATGAAAAAACACATCAATGTTTCAGTCATTTCTCCTTCCCCAGTCCACCTGTAAAAAAAATATATTTACTTTTACTTACCCGACCATCTGGTCAGAACCTGCAGCTTGGCCCAGTGTGCCACCAGCCCTGTTTTCAGTCTGCTCCTCCTCCTCCTCCATCATTCTTCTGGAAGTTGGATGATAGAACTGACCATCCCAGGTCCCCAACGTGGTCCGTGACCAAGCCACCTCACCAACCGAACCTACCTAAACTGTGTTGCTTGCTCTTGCTTGGCTGCTGCCCCAGTGTACTGATCAAGGCCTATTAAGGCTGCTTACACCACTGTCACCACTGCTGCTAAGCCTAGCTTGCTGCCACGGGTGGCCTGTGCTTTTTCTTTTTTGCAAGGCGAGCCTAATACAGTAAGTAGGTAGCCTAGTCTCGAATTAGCTTGTAGCTCACCCTCTGCTTCTTTACCCACCAATGGAGATGGAGACTTACTAAGAGCAGACCACAAAAATATGCCGTGACAACACTGCTATTGAGAGTTCAGTGCTTACCGACTCATTCTAGCTGTAGTATACAGCCTGTCTACTTTGGGGCAAGAAAGACAGTGTTACACTTGCATGACTTCATGTGCACTTGCTTGGCTGGAGCTCCTCCATGTTATGTGTGATGGCGCTGCCACTAATAGAAGGAGAGAGTAGACAACACAATACAGACACAGTCGAGTCAGGAATGCACCTGTAACATGAGTGCACACAGGCCTGGGGGGCACTTATTATGCAAAAGATTAAAGAGCTACTGATTCCTCATGAAAAACTTTGAAAAATATAATAATTGGGTACAATTCAGCTTGCATTCTATATATATTCCATATACTTCTCTTTCCATTATTTTATTACTGAGTAAATTTGCATGAATATATGATCTTTATCCCATAGAGTTCCCTTAGAGTTCATCTGCCTCTGTAGCTTACTCCCTACTTCAAGTCATAATCCTCTGTTGTGACATCACAGTCTGTTGCCATGAGCAAAACTGTGATGTACTGTTTGGTGAATTTGCCGAAATTTACTCCGCAAAGTGATTCATAGAGTAACGCAGAATCTGTGAGGTACCCACGATGCGAAGTGGATTATTCTGCCTCCCCCAAACTACTTCTCCACCAATTTTAAGGCAAAATACATTGAAATCAATGTACTTCACCTCACTTCACCTTTTTTGAGCTCAAAAGGCAAATTTTGCAGTGCTTCATGGGATTGCAGGTCACATTGGGCTCTAGATTGTTCTGCACAGTCTCAGTTCTATGTAGTGTGTGTGTAGTGGAAGATGGAGACAGTTTCCTCTCAGAGCTCTGCGATTTAAATCCTCTAAAAACTTTTAAAAAAACCCTTTTTGAGCTATTTTTTTTGCTCACAGTTTAGTACATCGATTGTAGAAAACCCTCCTGTGCTCATAACATCAAGTGTTTATTGTTTGCGTTTGGATTTTGAATGTTAATTTAGAGCAGTCAGTCTGTATACTGTGAAGTGCACTTTCATTGAGGGGTGTATCTGTGGAGTAGTAGATTAACTGGGAGAAAAAGGCATTCTTTCTGTTTTGGTTATATTTTTCTTGTATAACTGTGTTAATGTACACACAGTAATATTTTTTGTAATTCTGGACATTTATTTGCTTATTGTTGTGGTGCAGCAGTGTATAATTTCAGTTTGTTTAAAACATTTGGTTATAGTACTAAAGGTTTTCAACTTGCTACGCATTACTTGTAGTGTATGTGAGTGTGTGTGCGATGCATACCATTAAATCAGACACCTTTTATTGTGTCACAGAGTAATTGCAGCAGTGTGAACCTGCTATCCACTGCACCTGCATGAATTTTTTATACTGCTTTGTGGTATCTTTACTGGTAGTGGACTGTTACTGCCATGCACTACCCCCACCGCCAACTGGCAAAAAGTATTCTTTTCCAGATTTGGATTTGCGACATGTGAGCACTGGTTAGGTGGTGTTGTGCCTTTGCATCTGCATCTCTTGAGTGCGCAGTACAATCTTAATCTGTCTGTGCGTTTGCAGTACACCATTAATTATAGGAGACTTTGTAGTTCTTGTTACACTCTCATTTCATTTTGTCAGCACTGGGGAATTTTCTGGACACATGACAGTAGCATTTTGGGGATGCACATTAATTCTGGTGACTGTGTGTATGACCACTGCGGCATGACAGAGAGCACCATTAATTCTGGGACACTTTGCATTTCTTGTTATGCTCTTATTTCACTTTGTCAGCACTGGGGAATTTTCAGGACACAAGACAGTAGCATTTTGGGGATGCACATTAATTCTGGTGACTGTGTGTGACCACTGCGCATATGACAGAGTGCCATTAATTCTGGGAGACTTTGCATTTTTTGTTACCGTATCATTTCACTTCGTCAGCACTGGGGAATTTTCTGGACACAAGCCAGTAGCATTTTGGGGAAGCAAATTAATTCTGGTGACTGTGTGTGACCACTTTGCACATGACTAGTGTGCCATTAATTCTGGGAGACTGCATTTCTTGTTACACTCTCATTTCACTTTGTCAGCATTGGCGAATTTTCGGGACACAAGACAGTAGCATTTCGGGGATGCACATTAATTCCGGTGACTGTGTGTGACCACTGCATGCATGATAGAGTGCATCATTAATTCTGGGAGACTTTGCATTTCTTGTTACACTCTCATTTTATTTCATCAGCACTGGGAAATATTCTGGACACAAGGCAGTAGCATTTTGGGGATGCACATTAATTCTGGTGACTGTGTGTGACCACGGTGCATATGACTGAGTACGCTATTAATTCTGGGAGACTTTGCATTTCTTGTTACACACTCATTTCACTTCATCAGCACTGGGGAATTTTCTGGACACAAGACAGTAGCATTTTGGGGATGCACATTAATTCTAGTGACTGTGTGCGTGACCACTGTGCAAATGACAGAGTGCACCATTATTTCTAGGAGACTTTGCATTTTTTGTTACCCTCTCATTTCACTTCATCAGCACTGGGGAATTTTCTGGACACAAGACAGTAGCATTTTGGGGATGCACATTAATTCTGGTGACTGTGTGTGACCACTGTGCACATGGCGGAGTAAGCCATTAATTCTGGGAGAACATGCATTTCTTGTTACGCTCTCATTTCACTTTGTCAGCACTGGAAAAATTTCTGGACATAAGACAGTAGCATTTTGGGGATGCACATTAATTCTGGTGACTGTGTGTGACTACTGCATGCATGATGTCTGAGTGTGCCATTAATTCTGCAAGACTTTGCATTTCTTGTGCTCTCATTTCACTTCATCACTGTTAGCACTGGGGAGTTTTCTGGACACAAGACATGAGCATTTTGGGGATTCACATAAATTCTGATGACTGTATGTGTGAAGGGCTGCCAATATTGTTATCATTTCACCTTACTTGAGCTAGTGGACTCCTTTAAATACCTGGGCATCACCTTAGACCCAGCGCTAAACTTTCATCAACATATACACCTCCTGTCCACTGCCCTCAATAGTCATCTCGGGATATTGCATCACTTCAAACACTGTCTTACTCCAGATGCCCTTAGATTCACTGTCTCCTTCTCGGTCCTCTCCCTGCTAGACTATGGCTTACTTATCTATAGCGCAGCGAGCATCTCAGCCCTTTACAGACTCCATCTTGCCCTTAATAAAGCCTGCTGCTTCATCCTGGGTTGTGACTGTCTCGCCCACGCATGCTCACTATATAATACCACCAACTGGCTCAACCATGAAAATAGAATCAGGTACCACGCGTGCCTCATGGCAAAAAAAATACCCTTGGCCTCCCCCCCCGAGCTCACAACTCTAATCCACTCGACTCTGACCCTTAAACATACCTGAAGCTCTGTCAAGCAGCTCCTCACAATACCCTACTGTTATACCTCCCAATTCCAAAGGTCCTTTAGCTACAGAGTCCCGTCTTGGATGAATTACCTACCCACCTCTCTTGCTAACGACAACTGTATTGGCACCTTCAAAACTCAGCTTAAGGACCATCTCCAGTCCTCAAATAACTGTGATTGCCACTGAACCCCATCCATCCCCTGACTATGGCCTCTGGCCGGCTTATTCCCACCTCTGTTGAGTCTCCAGCCTGAGTCTGACAGGTTCGGCACTATTTCTGAGTTTATAAATGTATTGTTTAAGAACTGTGCTTATTAATCCTAGTATCTAACTGTTAGCCTTTCACGGCTCTATGTAAATAGCTTGTTTTATGTCCTGGTGAATTGCCATGTAATGTTTGTTATGTATATAATTTCTGTGATGTGGAGCCTTTGTAAAGGAGTCTCTGACTCAAAGGTACTTTTCCAAATCCTCAATAAATAAATAAATAAAAATAAAATACTTTGTGTTAAGGCAGAATGACAATGTGAAGTGTGTCTTTTGCATTGGCCAGTCCATGTAGCAGAGTGACAATGTGAAGTGCCCACTTCACGGGCACTTCACCGGCAAAATTTAAATTCACTGCATCTCTACTGTGATGTCACAAGCAGTGCATTATGACCTCGCATAGGGAGAAAGCAATAGGAACTGATTTTTTTTTTAACCAGGAGAGACACACTAAGCTGAAAGCTTGTTTACAGGTGTGATCTTGGAAGCACAAGGAAGTTAAGTGACTTGCTCAAGGTCATACAGTATGCAAGTGTGGGCTGTGGGATTCAAACCCAGGTCTCCAGGTTTGCAGCTCAGAGCCTTAAACCACTGTGCTATATTGCCTCCTAAATGAACTAGATGAACTGTTCAGGGGCAAAGACCATGTTTTCTTGCAAATGACCTCAGTAATAAATAATGATTAGGAGAAATACAGAGCTAAGGTGAAATACAAGCTGAGCTGTATCTAAATATATGTTTTGATAAAGTTCTCCTGAAGGTGCCAGCTGCTCTTTAAATCCAAATGTAATGCCCTTATTGCCATACCATAAGAACAACCTAGGAACAAATATGGTGTGGGGGGGCAACTGCTCCCCTCTGCCCTACCAAAATGGCACCCCTGCTTTACGGGTAAAAATTCATTCTCAGGTGCTAATATCGGTGCAAGTAAAGTGTTTTGAGTCATTGTACCTCCATGTTTGAGGATGTGTCCTGGTCATCATGAAGGTTAGTGTCCCTCATTGTTCCTTATTTTGAGTGTCCATGTCCCTCATTGCAGTGACAAAATGTGACGTATGTTTCTAAGACCCTACTCAGCACAAAGAGTGCTGAGTATTGCCATAGTGTATATGCTCCATATAGAATGACAAAGGGAAAGTAAGTGAGCTGAAACAGACATGGAGAAACACATTTGTAGCACTAAATATGCATAAGAGGATTTGCATGGCTCAAAACAAAAAGGTCAAGCTTCACAACACTGAGGCCCCTCTTCACACATCTGGAATGGGGGATGTTGACTGACTATATCCTAGACATTTAATGCAATAAGCAAACAATACTTTACAAATTAATGGCAATTTAATGACAAACATCAAAAGCCATTAAACAACTTGCAAAAGGATCAGAATTGTTGAGTTTACCTAATTTTAATGGAAAATAAATAAAAATGTATTTTAATGGCTCCATTTGCTAGCAGTAGTATGAGAAATAGAAACAGATGTGTTTTTAGATGAAATTTGCAGCAGCTTTGAGGCTGCACACATGGCAAGCATGTACCATGTGAACCTGATGTGATTTTTAAATGATGTTCACACCAGCTTTACTATTGCACTCACGTCAAGCATGCAACACATGAACTTGATGTGATTTTTAGAAGATGTTCACATCAGCTTACCTGCTGCACACATGTCAAGCTTGCAGCATGCGAACCTGATTTGCTTTTTATACCTGGTTCTCTTAGGTTCACTTTGTGTATGCGAACTACATGCAAACATTGTATAATTAAGTATGTGGCATGCATTCTGCATGTACATAGCACACTTATATTTCTGTAAGGGAGCACCTCCCTGAGCTCCCTCAGTATCCTAGGATGCACCTCTTCTGGCCGCATTGCCTTGTCCACTTTCAGATTTGTGAGTTCCCTCAGAACCCTCTCCTCTGTAAATGGACTAGTGTCTACCTGCCTTACTTCTATGCTCCTGGCCCTGGATCCCTCTCCTTCCCCTTCCTCTAGAAACACAGATCAAATATACCTGTTCAAGATGTCTGCTTTTTCCTGGTCCCCCTTCACACACTCACTTTCTTCATTCTTAAGCCTAACTACCCCTTCCCTAGTCTTTTTCTTTTTGCTTGCATACCTGAAAAATACCTTGTCCCCCATCTGACGGTCTGGGCTATTTTCTCCTCTGTTTTGCACCTTTGGGCTCCCAATTGCTTTCCCTGCCTCCCTCTGTTTCTTCTGATACACCTCTTTATATTCCTTTCTCAGGGCCTCCTTATATCTCCTGAATGCTAACTTGTTTGCCCTTACCTTCTCGGCCACCTCTTTTGAGAATTATAGTGATCACTTTTTTCCTCCTGCTTTTGCCTACTTGTCTGACGCAGAAGTTTGTTGCCTTCTTTAGCCCTCCTTTTAGATTTGGCCACTGTTTCTCCACTCCCCAAGTCCTCCCCCTCTGCAAGGGCATCTCTGATACATTCCTCAATCTTTTTAAAATTGGCTCTCCTGAAGTCCAGAACCCTCGCCTTTGTGTGGATTGATCCTGCTGCAGTGCTTACACTAAGCCACACTGCATGGTGATCACTGGTCCCCAGGTGACCACCACTGTGTTGTCTGCAACACAGTCCCTGTTTGTGAAGACAAGGTCCAGTACAGCCCCTTCATTTGTGGGCTGTTTTATTAGTTGCTTGAGGAACGCCCCCTGCAGGGAGTCCAGGATGTCCCTGCTCCTAGTTGAAGTTGCAGCTGGGATGCCCTAATCTACATCTGGCAGATTAAAGTACCCCACCAGCAGCACCTCTCCTTTGTTGCAGCTCCCATTCCTGTTTCTAACATGACCCATAGTGCCTCCACCCCTTCTTGATTTCTCTGTATCTTGGTAGCCCTTATGCTATTCCTCACATAAACAGCACCCCCCTTTCTTTCCTACCCTGCCCTTTCTGAACAGTGTAGCCTGCTAATGGTTACATCCTAGTCATGGTTTTCATTGCATTATGAATCGGTAATGGCATATTTGTCCAGATCAACCTCCACCATGATGGCCTCTAGGTTCAGGAGTTTGTTTCCAAGACTTTGATTCTCTCTCTCTCTCTCTCTCTCTCTCCAGAAATTTCTTCACTTTGCTCCCTACAGTATCTAGACCCTAATTCATCCTCAATCAACTGATTCTAGCCTTCTCAGCCTACTCTTCTTCCAACTTTCAGTGGACGGCCACTACAATCAAACAATATATTTCACTTATCAGTTTACCCAAATTCAATGAGATCAGATTCTCATTGATCCTTCATAACCTTTTCAGACATAAAAGCATATTTTAGATTCAGCGTCTCAAACATCTTCCTCATCTCAGCCTGATAACAGACAACATTTAGACTTAAAACTCTCTTGTTATCTAAAGAACTTCCTGCTGAAAGGTGTTTTCGGTACCCAAACGGATCCAAATTTTACAGATAGTCATGACCCTCCCTTCTTTGTTTTCCCTTGACACGGGGGGCCGGATTCTCAAAGGTGATGCAGGGCTTGCATGAAGTCCAGCGTCAAATACTTATGTTGGCACAACTGCGCCAACACCTTTGTTGCACACTGTGCCTGATTCTATTAGATTGGACACATTTATGACTCTTCCAAGTTTATGGCAGTTTGTGCCAAATATTTGGTGAAAGCCCTGTAAAAAGGATACCTGGGATTGTCACAAGCTATACCAGAAAAAGTTAATCTAACTTGCAGTAATTGATGCACAGGATCAAAAATCCTGATCACTGGCTGGGAGAACGCCACAAGCCATGTACATACAAACATAGAATCTGATGGCAGATAATGACTGCTTGGCCCACCTAGTCTGCCCATTTTCCTACCTAATGCATAGGCTGCAGATCCTAGTTAACCAACAACCTACTTCCTCCTACCCCCCACTAGAAGTGCCTTATGTCTGTCCCATGCATTCTTGAATTTCTCCACTGTTTTTGAGTCCACTACCTCCTCAGGAAGGCTGTTCCATGTATCCACAACTTTCACCATGAATAAAAATACTTCCTCACATTACCTTTGAGCTGTCCTCCCTCTATCTCCAAATTGTGCCCCCTTGTTCTTGCACATCTCTTTTTCTTAAAGATGCTACCATCTTGGACTCTGTTGATTCCCTTGATGTATTTGAAAGTTTCTATCTTGTCCCCCCTCTCCCTCCTCTCCTGGAGTGTATATATATTAAGCTTCTTTAATCTCTCTTCGTATGTCTTCTGGTGCAAACCCTGAACCATTTTAGTTGCCCTCCTCTGGACAGCCTCTATCCTGTCTATGTTCTTGTGGAGATGGGGACTCCAGAACTGGATGCAGAACTCCAGATGGGGTCTCACCAACTGTCTGTACAAAGCGACAACAACTTCCTGTTTTCTACTGGTGATGCCTCTCCCTATGCATCCCAGTATCCCACCAGATTTTCTTACTGCCTTCTCACATTGTTTGCCCACCTTAAGGTCATCTGATATGACTACCCCCTTTCCATTTCTGTAGCTGTTATTATCTCACCCCCTACTGTGTACTCTTCCCCTGGATTTTAGTTTCCCAGGTGCATTACTTTGCACTTCTTTGCATTGAATCTAAGCTGCCATATATTTGACCATTTCTCCAATCTTGCCAAGTCTCTTTGCATCCTCTCCACTCCACCTTCTGTATCAACCCTGTTGCAGATATTTGTGTCATCTGCAAAGACACATACTTTTCTTTCCAGTCCCTCTGCAATGTCACTTATAAAGACATTAAAGAAGACTGGGCCCAGTACTGAATCCTGTGGTACCCCACTAGTAACCCCCATTTCTTCAGAGTAAACTGTTTACTATTACCCTCTGTATCCTGTTGTCCAGCCAATTTCTAACCCAGGCTACCACCTTGGGACTCACTCCAAGGCTGGCTAACTTGTATATTAATCTTTTGTGTGGGACTGTGTCAAATGCCTTGCTAAAGTCTAAGTAGGCTATGTCCACTGCCACTCCCTGGTCTACCACATTGGTCACCCAGTCAATGAAATCTATTAGATTCATCTGACATGACCTTCCCACTGTGAATCCGTGCTGCCTTGGGTCCTGTGCCCCACTGGCCTCTAGGAACTCAACAGTTCTTTCCTTTAGAAGTGATTCCATCATTTTCTCTACCACTGAGGTCAAACTAACAGGTCTGTAGTTTCCTGCCTCTGTCTTGCTCCCACTTTTGTGAAGTGGAATCACATCTGCCCTCCTCCAGTCCTCCGGTACTACACCATCCTCCCATGATTTGTTAAAAAGGGAGGTCAGTGGTGTCACTAATTCTACCCTTAGTTCTTTTAGAATTCTTGGGTGAATCACGTCAGACCCCATTGCTTTGTTCACCTTCAGTTTTAAGAGTTCTTTCAGGACCCTTTCTTCTGTGAATGGACTAGTATCACCCTCCCTATCCAGAGTGCTTCTATTCTTTGATTTAGTTACCTCCCCCTCCTCTTCTTTTGTGAATACTGAGCAGAAGTATTCATTCAGTATCCCTGCTTTTTCACTGTCACCCTCTGCCCACCCTCCCTTCCCTTTAGTAAGCCTCACTATCCCTTCCTTCATCTTTCTTCGTTCCCTAATGTACCTATAAAAAGTTTTATCCCCCTTCTTAATTGAGTTGGCTATCTTTTCCTCAGTTTGGGCTTTTGCTATTCTGACTGCTTTCCCCACTTCCCTCTGCTTTAACTGGTACATTTCTCTATCCTGCTCCTTCTGTGTTTCCTTATACTTCCTGGATGCTACCTTTTTCTCCTTAACCTTCCCCACCACCTCTTTTGAGAACCATAGTGGTTTATTCCTTCATTTAGCTTTGTTGATTTGCTTCACACAAAGGCTTGTTGCCTCTGTGATGGCTGTTTTGATTTTTCCCCATTGTTCCTCCACCCTTCCTTCTTGCCAGTTTGCTAGTGCTTTTCTGAGGCACTCTCCCATTTTGCCAAAGTCAGCCCTCCTAAAGTCCAACACTCTTGCTTTTGTATGGCTCAACTCTGTGGCTGTGTTTATTGTGAACCTCATTGTTTTGTGATCACTTGTTCCTAGTTGGCTGCCCACTTCTAGATCTGAGATCCTTTCTTCATCCCTATTTGACAGTACCAGGTCTAAGATTGCTCCCTCCCTACCTAGTGGGTTCCACCACTAGCTGTCTGAGGCATGCCCCCTGCAGGGCATCAAGAATAAACCTGCTTTTTGATGTGGCTGCAGCCAGGGTGCTCCAGCTAATGTCTGGTATGTTCAGGTCCCCCACCAACAATAACTCTCCTTTTTCTGCCATGCTATGGATGCCTTCTATCATTTCCTTGTCCATTGCCTCCCCCTGAGATGGGGGGTCTGTATACCACCCCTGTGTGAATTGTGATGCCATATCCTGTTTCCAGGGTAACCCACAATGCATCCTCTACTCCCTGTTTATCCTTTAGTTCTGTTGCTTTAATCCCTTCCCTTACATAGAGAGCTACTCCTCCTCCTCTTTTACCCTCCCTGTCCCTCCTATACATTGTGTATCCTGGTATGTTGAAACCCAGTCATGGGTCTCAGTGTACCATGTTTCTGTGATTGCCACGATATCCAAATGTCCCTCTTCTGTCAAGGATACTAGTTCAGGGAGCTTGTTACACAGACTATGGGCATTGGTACTCACCACCCTCCATTTGTTGATGGCCTTACCCCTTTTAGCCTCATCCATGTCCTTACTGCCTTTTTCTGCATTTACCCCACCCTGCTCCCCATTAACTTCTCTACCTTGGTGTTTATTTCTCTAACTATTGTGTTTTGTGGGGGAAGGCTGGGTTTTCCATGCTACTTTTCAAAGCCTCATGCATGTGTTCAGTACACCCGGTGCCTGCAGCATTCAAAGCCCTTAGGGAACCTGGTCCACAGAGTTTACAGCTCCAGCTTTAGTGTTTAATTCTGACCAACACCTGGCTTTATCATGTCTGACATGCATGCCTCCAGACCACTTCATCTGCACCTTTTTATCAAATAATGACCACCTGAAGAACGGTGTCTATATATCCTACCACTCATGAAAGGAAAATGTTACCCAATCATTATATTGGCGAACTGTTTATCCAGCCTAACAACAACTGAAATGTCTACTCCTATACTGTTCTCAGACACAAATTCTATAATGACAACCTTATGGTTCTGAAAACATATTAAAATTCCAACAGCACAATTGCATATAGTCACATCAATTTTAACATCAGGTTTCATTGTACAATAGTTCCAAGATATGCCCTGCAACTAATCCTATTCCTGTTTCCCTTTCTCCTTCCAGCTTGAATTTTTTTTTGCCCCAGCCCCAGCCTCAGCTTTTATTAGTCTCTCTCTCCCAGCGGCACCACCCTTAGGCAATCTTCATCCTCTCCTCTCATTAATATTGCAACTCCCCTTAAAGATACAGAATGCAGTTATAGGGCCTAACACTTGTCGGTGTCAATCTCATAGTAGCCACTGTGTCTTTGTTACCTAAACCAAAATCACACTCCACTTTCTCTGTAGCTGTTATCTTGCTGATCTATAAGGAATAATTTTATTATCTGATGATACTAATTTCAAATACAAAAAATGTTCTCCTCTGTGCTTTTTATTATGTTATACATCATGACTGGCCTGTTACTAATAACTGACTTCTGTGTCATCATCCTCACTGCTGACCAGGCTTACTTACAATCTTTCTCCAAATCACCTATACCCAGCGACCCCCCCATACAAAGTCGAAGCCTACCAGCTCTACCCCGTGGGCTCTGTCATACTGGCCTTCCTGACTAACCACGATCATCATCTACTTGGTTTGTTTCTCCACTCCCTCACTATACAGTCCCCCCATTGGCACCCTCCTACATGCCACCTCCTCTCACTTCTCCTCCTTGCAGGAGTTGTGGAAGGCAACCCTGGACCCTCAAACAGGCATCTTAACCATGCTAATGCTATCTGAACAGAACACTGCAGCCTCAGGTTGCACACCTAAACTTGTGCAGCTTCCCAGCTAAGTTCTCTGAACTTGAAGCCTGGGTGTTCCTCTACAAGCCACATGTCCTGGGTCTATCTGAAACATGGCTTAAGCCATACCACAGTGATGCCTCCTATCAACTCCCCAGCTACTCATTGCTGTGCCTTGACAGGCCTGGCAGAAAGATGGGTGGTGGTGTTGCACTATACGTGCAGGACCATATTAGTGCCACCATTATTGCGTGCTCCTCCCCTCCTTAGTCAGTGAATGGCTTGTTGCTGAAATTGTCCTGGGTGCATCGGAACAATTGTATATTGGCTGCTGCTACAATCCTCCCTCAGGAGGTCGATGGCACATTCATAAGGTAAGGCCAATGGCATATTCATAAGGTAGAAAAAATGGGCAGACTGGATGGGCCTTGCAGTCCTTATCTGCAGTCAACTTCTATGTTTCTAAGGTGCACAGAGACTATCAAATTTCCTGGATGGACTTGCATCTGCCCTCTCCTCCAGGTACACCATCATACTTGAGCATTTCAACCTCCACTGGACAGAATCCCCAGTACCGGAAGATGCACACCTGCTAAGGACACATCACCTTGAACAAGTCATCTCATCTCCTCCCCTACCAGATACAACCCCCACTCCCCCAACCAGTCCATCCTCGTCTGGACTGCCACAAACTGTGTGAACCTAGTCCTCCAAGCAGGCACTATGACTGACTGTATCAGCGACCACACCCCTATGTATATCACTCAAACCACCAAATCAATATGTCCTCTCCACAAATTGCTATCTTTTAGGAAATTCAAAGCCCAGGATTTGAACTTAGTACTAAGGGATGCCTGGGCCATAAACTGGTCCTCACTCTACCAACTCAAAGATGTCTCCATGGCGATGATGCTTTTTTACGGAAGCTCTTTGCAACCTTCAGGACAAATGCTTCCCTATCACCACCAAGAGGGTTAAATGTGGCAACACCCACTGGCTATCAAATGGACTTCTGGCCCAAATGAAAGTAAGGGACAAAACCTGGTAAGCCTTCAAGGCATTCCCCCTCCCCCCTAGTTATGGAACGTATACAGGAGACTTTGTAACTCCTGCAAGCAGGCTGTGAAGTCACTCAAGCGTAAATACTACACCAACCTACAAAATTAGTCTCTTGGCAACCCCACAGTTTCTGGGCCTCAATTAACACCCTCCTCAACCCAAAAACAAATAAAGAAATAACAGAACTTACCTCCCCCCCTCCAGTCCCATTACTGACCCAGGCAAGATTGTGGATACCATCAATAGAATGTTCACTGACCTTACTGTCTATATCAGCAAACTCCCTCTACAGCCTCCCTCTACCCAGAAAAAACAGCCATGCTGCCCACAGACATCAAGCCCTGTCTTTTATTTCAGAGCCATTGACCATAGTGTCACTAGCAATCTCCTAAAGATGCTACCTGCCAGATGCAACCCAGGAAGCAATGGTTTGTAGCCCACCTTTCTGAAATTCCTCTCCCCTGCCCTTGTAAAGCCACTGACCCACATATTTAACCTTGCCCTCTTATTCTCTACTATGCCTGACTCTTGGAAGCATGCACATGCAGTGCCTATTTTCAAATCTGGGGATCCCGCTGCCCTGGAAAATTACCGTCCCATCTCTTTCCTCCCACATCTAAGCAAACTATTAGAAAAAAATCATTCACCACCAGCTATCCAAGCATCTAGATAAGTTCAACCTCCTGAGCCCCCACCAACATGGCTTCTGCAAACACCACATCACCTCTTTGGCCTTGGCCCTTTTTTCCAACAATGTTCTTAGAAACATAGACATGGGTATGGCCATAGGTGCAGTGTTTGTGGACATATCAAAGGCCTTTGACCTTGTTGACCACCACCTTCTCCAGTCCACCCTGCTAAACCTAGGCAGCTCCCTGGATGCTACCGCTTGATTTATTAGCTACCTCGCTAACAGATCCCAAGCTGTTCTGATAGGCAAAAATACCTCTACTGCATTACCCATCCATACCGGTGTCCCTCATGGCTTCATAATGGGGCCTCTATTATTCTCACTGTTCATAAATGATCTTCTTCGGAAAACATAAACTGTAATGTGCTTCTCTATGCTGATGACCTTGTCATCTACCACAGCACCCAGTCCCTCAAATCTATATCTCCTACACTCACTACAAACTATGGATCAGCTCAACATTGGTTCCTCTCCAAAAAAAGTCATGTAAATGAGAAACAAATGAAGCCCTGGCTCTTTGGTTCAAAGCCATATCTTGCAAAGGCCACCAAATCAAAAACTTCATTGCACATAGTCACCCCTGAAGGTCCTCCTCTTGACACTGTATCCTTCTTCAAATACCTAGAAGTAATTCTTGATCTCCCCCTTACTTACAATGACCATATTTCTAATACTATGAAGACAGTCCACCAGAAGCTGGGGGCAGCTTACTGTGTTAACCACCTCCTGACCCCAGAGGCTCATCTTGCATTGCCCAGGGAAATCTACTGCCCCTACTTGACTATTGCTTCTCAGTGTTCTCCTCCATGTCCTCCTCACTTCTTTCTCATCCAAATATTACATACAAGTATATCTGTCACTTTACCGTTCAGGTCCCTTCCTCCACTCATCACCGCTCTCTATATCAACCTTAGACTGACTCTCTCTGCAGGGCCATTTTGACTATGCTATGGGCTGTCTAGTCTACACCTCTCTCAGGAACTCACATAATTCCCCATACTCCTCGCTTCTCACCAACAGGGTGGTAACCTGGTGTCTCAGGGTCTCTTCTGCTCCCCCTTGGTAGTCCCTTGTGTATCTACCATCATGGGGAGCAAGGCTTTCTCTGTCTCTGACCCTGCCCTCTATCTCTGGAACAGAACACCACCTACTATCTGTATGTTACCCTCTTATCAGTCCTTCAAATTGAAGCTAAGAGATTGGCTCATGTCTCAGGCCACCTGTGCCTTCTCTCTTGGAAACACCCTTGCCAGAAATCTGCCTTAGGGGCCCAGTGTACCATTTGCCTTACTTCCCAAGTACTGGCTACTACATATACAATTGACACATTTTTGACTCCATTGTGAAAATGTTGATTGCTATAGTGTAATCACTTCTGCATTTTATTGTAAACCTTGGACTGGCTGAATAATGTCTTGATTTGTAGAAGTGTATGTCCTAGTTCTCTACAAGCAGAGAAGCATTGCTTTGTTTGTCATGAACTTGTTTTTTATGTCCTTAACCCCTATTTTTAAGATATAATGTTTATGTATCACTGTTTCTGACACCACTGTATTCACTGTATTATATGTACCTACTGTATTAAAATGTGTACCTTTTGTCTGTGCCACTGTACGGCCCAGGTCGCAACTGAAAATGGTCCTTTGGATCAGTTTGCTCACCCGGTTACAAAAACATAAATAAATAAATAAAAAATAAATAAAATTATATTCTGGCCACTCCCTCAGGCTACCCCTTTAGAACTGGCACAGCTAGCCAGCCAGCCAGCCAGCACAGAGGTAGTGCTACCACTTCTACAATGACCCTTGTTCAGGAGTGAGGGTCAGCCAGAGGGAAGGGAGAAAGATTTAGCATTTGCTGAACTGCTCTCCTTCTCTGGGTAGGGAGGGATGTAACAACTGTTGCATGACTGAGCCCTAGCAGTAGTTAGAGGTAGGATAGTGCAGGGACTGCAACACTGGGGGTGGAAGGAGCAGCGGCCGATGATGTCCTATGTGCAGGAGCATGCCTAGCACCATCTAGGTGGCATTGCACATCTGCCCTCTCAGGGGACTGAAACACACAAGAGGTAGAAAAGAGGACTGACCAGCATGATGGAACCCTCCACAGGCCCTGTACCCAGTGGCATGGTAAGTCTGCTGCCCAAGGATTTATTCTGTAGACTCTGGGCTACCCCCACCATATGACAGAAGTAATGAGGATGCCAGGATTTGGAGTGATGGAGCTGGTGGATCATTGCATGGTGTTGGGGTCAGCCAGTAAGTGAAATAAACTGAGCTACAAAAAAAAAAATTTTTGACATAGCTACCACACCTGCCAGACACAACATCCCTCCTCACAAAACCAAAACTATGATTCAGTGGTCCTCATAATATTGAAAACAAACAATATCCAGTGCAACCCCTAAATGCTGCTCCAAAGAGCCTGTGTAACCAGTCTGTCTTTTCTCCCAAGCCCAAGGCAGGTTACTAGTGAACATTCAAAGGGTTAAGCCTGGCCCTGAGAGATGCTGTCTATTGGGCCTCGGATAGGGGACAGTGTGTCTGGAGTTTGTGCCTTGAGTTTCCTGACTCAGCCAAAAACAGGCATCTCAGACATGAATAGTTATGGCCCTGCCCTTCTCCCTTTGCATTATATAAGAGTAGAAGGCTAGCTGAGGATTCGGTTCTCACATCAGGGGTTCCAGGATTTAGCAAGACCCAGGATCCAGAAAGGCCAGTAGCAGGGAGGACCCCTGTCCCTACCAGCCCCTCTGGGGGCAAGAAAGGGCACATCCACCAGCTTAGAGAGGAAACTAGAATAAGGTCCTGCCCAAGGAAGGACTACCATCAGAGACCCAAAATGTACCATTTAACTGAGGAAAAGATAGCCAACTCAGTTAAGAAGGGGGATAAAACCTTTTATAGGTACATCTGTGAGCGTAGAAAGACAAAGGGAGGGATAGTGAGGCTGAATAGAATGAACGGTGGGTGGGCAGAGGGGGACAGTGAAAAAGCAGGGATACTGAATGAATATTTCTGCTCAGTATTCACAAAAGAGGAGGGGGAAGTGCCTAATCCAATTAACAGAAGCACTCTTGATAGGGGGATCGATCCCAGTCCTTTCACAGAAGAAAGGGTTCTGCAAGAACTCCTAAAACTGAAGGTGGACAAAGCAATAGGTCCTGGTGGAATTCACCCCAGAATTCTAAAAGAATTAAGGAAGGAACTAGTGAAACCACTGGCTACTCTTTTTAATAAATCATGGGAGGATGGTGTGGTACCCGAGGACTGGAGGAAGGCGGATGTGATTCCCCTTCACAAAAGTGGGACCAAGCAGAGGCAGGAAACTACAGACCTGTCAGTCTGACCTCTGTGGTAGGGAAAGTGATGGAGTTACTTCTGAAGGAAAGAAAGTTGAGCACCTAGAGGTCAGTGGAGCACAGGACCCAAGACAGCATGGGTTCACAGTGGGAAGGTCATGTCAGACGAATCTAATAGATTTCTTTGACTGGGTGACCAAAGTAGTAGACCAGGGAGGGGCTGTGGACATGGCCTACCTAGACTTTAGCAAGGCATTTGACACAGTCCCACACAAAAGATTAATAGTCAAATTAACCAGCCTGGGGGTGGGTCCCAGGGTGGTAGCCTGGGTAAAACATTGGCTGCACAATAGGACACAGAAGGTAATTATAAATGGAGTCCACTCTGAAGAAAGAGGGGTTACTAGTGGGGTACTGCAGGGTTCAGTATTGGGTCCAGTCCTTTTTAATGTCTTCATCAGTGACATTGCAGAGGGACTGGAAGGAAAAGTATGCCTTTTTGCAGATGACACAAAGATCTGCAACAGGGTTGATACTCATGAGGCGTGGAAAGGATGAAAAGGACTTGGCAAGGTTGGAGGAATGGTCAGAAGTATGGCAGCTAGGATTCAATGCAAAAGTGCAAAATAATGCACCTGGGAAACAAGAACCCAGGGGAAGAATACACAATGGGTGGGGAGGTAGTAACAACAACAAAAAAGGAAAGGGACCTGGGGGTAATCATATCAGATGACCTTAAGGTTAGCAAGCAATGTGAGAAGACAGTAGGGAGGGCTGGGTGTATACTGGGATATATAGGGAGAGGCATCACCAGCAGAAAACAGGAAGTTGTTATCCCTCTGTACAGACAGTTGGTGAGACCCCATCTGGAGTACTGTGTCCAGTTCTGGAGACCCCATCTCCGCAAGGACATAGACAGGATAGAGGCAGTCCAGAGGAGGGCAACTAATATGGTGCAGGGTCTGCAAGAGAAGCCATATGAGGAGAGACTAAAGGAGCTTAATATGTATACCCTTGAGGAAAGAAGGGAGAAGGACATGATAGAAACTTTTAAGTACTTCAGTGGAATCAACAAAGTCCAAGAGGGTAGCATCTTTCAGAAAAAGAGATGTGCAAGAACAAGGGGACACAATTTAAAGATAGAAGGAGGGCGGTTCAGGGGCAATGTGAGGACGTATTATTTCACAGAGAGGGTAGTGGATGCATGGAACAGCCTTCCTGAGGAGGTTGTGGGGTCTAAAACTGTGGGAGAATTCAAGAATGCATGGGACAGACATAAGGCAATTCTTGTGGGGGGTAGGAAGAAATAGGCTGTTGGTTAACTAGGATCTGCAGCCTATCCTGTAGGTAGAGAAATGGGCAGACTAGATGGGCCAAGCGGTCCTTATCCGCCATCAAAGTCCATGTTTCTATGTTTCTATATTTCTACCAGACAGAAGTTGTGGGGTACCCTCAAGGGAGGTTGCCAGCATCCTTGTGAATCCACCCCACCAGAGTGGGAATGAGTTGTGAGTAAATCTTACATGGTAGAGCTTCATAGAAGTATAGGATCCCATAGTTTAGGAACAACCACTTCATCGACACCCACTGCCAGTTCAAAACTCACCTCAAAGACTGGCTCCTTATGATTTCTTGCTGCCACTACTTCCCTGGGTAGTCCATTCATTTTCACAGCTGCCCTCACCACTTGATCTTTAGCGCCTATATTTGCTAATCCTGCTACCCACCCCTCCTCTCCCACCCCTTTTCCTCTCCTTTCCTCTCCTCCCCCCTACTGGCTATGCCTTATCCTTTCATTTTATATTTACTGATGAACATTTGCTTGTCTCCTATGCGGTTGCTGCTAACAGACTTTATGTATTTGCATTCTCTTATTATTGTAATGCATATCAGATGCATGTTTTCTGAAACCCTGTATTTTGTGATCTATTTTTTTACACATGTATCCTATGTACAAGTGTAACCTTTTTGTGATTTGTTTTACTGTTTACTGTTCCATGCCTTATTGTTTGTATTAATTCTGTGCCACAGTATGTGGCCCGGGTTGTGCCTGAAAACGGTCCCTGGGATCAGTGCACCCACCCAGTTACCAAAGTCATAAATAAATACATAAATAGTTTAGGGTAATGCCAGGAGGAAGTGCTGGGTAAGAGTTGGGGTTCGAAAATCCCCAGGTAAGAGGTCAGGTATGAGCCTGCTTTGTTTTAGATCACTAGGGCTATCAATATAATGTCAGAAAAGAGACATACACAGCTGGACTAACTCTCATGATAATAGAAGGAGATCATAATGCTGATTTGCTGATCCATCTAATGCCACTTGCTGTCAGAGTAGCCACATGCAAGCACAGCTGTTCCAAGAGTAATGCTTACCCTGTCTAGGAGGGTGCTGCTGCACAACTAGACTTATGGGTACAAAAGCCCAGGAGACCCTGAAAGGGAGATAGAATTATAGTAACAAAAGCAGAAGTACAACCCAGTCAAGACAAGGTGCAGAGGGTGTATAGTGTAGCATGGTGTGTATAGTAAAATTAATTGAACAGTATTGACCATGCCAGTAATGATGTTTGACTGACTAACTGAATCTGAAAGAGTGAGGGTAATGATGTTTAAAGTCATTTAAGATTTATGATAAATAAGCATGTAGCCGCTTGATGCTACTTCTCAGTGATGACATTCACTATTGTGTGTGGTCTTATGGTTCATGTTTCTTTGTTGCTCTGGTCCCCATCTGCCCTGACCCATGGTAGCTTGCTAAGGACAGAGATACCTGTATTTCATGGCATAAAGTGGGTGCCCCTCTGAAACGATGTGCCACCAACTACCATCAGACACAGAGGTGTGCCTGTCCATTACACTTGCAAATCATTTTAAAGATGGTATATTCTCTTACTCACTTCCATTTTCCATTCAGTGATTTTGAAAGAAGTTCTTGGTTCCCTAAATCACTGGAGTTGTGAATGAATCTGACCACCAATGACAATGTTGGTGATCAAATATAATCTCAACTCAGCATGCCTAGCTTTATAGGGTTAAGCAGGAAGATGTGACAATATCCTACTCAGAAACAAGTAGGATGGGGTGAGCCATAGAAGGCAGTCAGGCAATGCTGCATAAGCCAGGAGGATATCTTCTTGAGATTGCTGCTGTATTTAAAAAACAATTGGGGGTCCTGGTACATAGTCCCTAAGAAAAGGGTTACAGTACTAAGGAGAAGCAAGGTTCCCTAACAGGGACCTGGGCAGACAAAGCAGATCAGGTAAAGATCATGTTGGGAGTGGTGCAATGCAATGGATGAGGAACAGCAGTCTCTAGAAGGATGTTCTGGGAACTGCGGTGCTGCCCTATCTTCAGACACTTCTCCAGCTGAGGACAGAGATTGCCAGCCACCAGGCCAAGTTGACTAGGTTGCAGGGGATCTCCCCCCCCACCCAGAAGACACCAAGTCTACACCCACTACCTCAATGGAGGACCAGCGAAAGCAATGTGTGGACTACAGTGGACTCAGGGAGGGTGAGGGGGGGGTGGATCAAAAGCACATCCCCCACCCAGTGTAACTAAGAAACTCCTACACAGTTTTCGAGGAGCAGAAGGATCCCTCTGGGACACCCAAAGTTGCAGCCATGATGGATGAGCAGGTTCTACAGAACAGTACCCCACAAACAGGCGGGAGAGGACCCCAAAGAAAGAGAAAGCTTCTCCTAGTTGGGGGACTCCTTAGTCATGGGTGTGGAATCAGGGACAGAAGCATTGGAGAAAAGGGTGGTAAAGTGTATTCCAGGAAGCACAGCTTGGAGGGATAGGGAGAGGATTCAGAGAATTGCTAATGCAGTAGCAAGGCAGGGGAAGCTTGATGTCATTGTCCATCTGGGGACAAATGACCTGGCTGGAGACAAGACCGAGATAGTAAAGGTGCAGGAGGAGTTCAGGTTGTTGGGGAAGGGCCTTGCACAAATAGCAAGCTCCATGACCTTCTCTGGGGTGCTGCCTGTATGCAGCTAAGAGGAGACAAGAAACCTCCGCACCAAGGACTTTAGTGCTTGACTGGAGAGCTGGTGCAGAGAAAAAGATTTTGACTTCACTGGGAACTGGGGACCCACCTGGAGGAATATGGCCCAGTACAAGGAGGATGGCTTACTCTTATCCAGTGAGGGGACCACTCTCCTCAGTGAACAGTTTAAATGCTTCATTGGCAAGCACTTAAACTAGTAAAAGGGGGGGGGTGGCAGAAGGATGCATGCAGAACCAAACTTAGGGAGATAAACAAGTGGCTAAGGGAGTGGTGTGAGGCCAGAGGGTATGGGTTGATGGGGGATTGGGGAGACCTGGGAGGATAAGGAGCTGTATGCTAGAGATAGGCTCCATCTCAATTTGGAGGAGGGGATCCTTAGTTGAAAATAGTGAGGTTCATTGGTGAAAAGTGGGGTTTAAACTTGTGAAGGGGAGGAGGGGATGGGAGAAAAGGCTGTCGAGGGGTGCGATAGGAGGGGACTCTCTCCACCCCGGGGAGCTGGAGGATTGCGGAAAAGGCCGACTGGTAAAGTGCAGACCAGGGAAAACAGAATCCCCATGGGAACACTAGCAGGGAAATGAAGTATAGGAAGGGTGGAAGGTAGTCTCACAAATGCCTGGAGCTGGGCACAAATGCATGAGCTCCAGGCGATGCTAACTGAGGAGCTGTGGATGTGGCAGCAGTCACTGAGACCTGGGCCACCGCAGCACACGACTGGGACCTGAACCTGGAGGTTACACTATGTTCATGAAGGACAGGGGGGAGGGAAGGGGAAGAGGGATAGCAATGATCGTCAAAAACTGCATTGGCATAGGGGGAGTAGAGGAGGTGGAGGGAACCATGGAGGCGATTTGGGTCACCTTGATAACAAGGGGGGGGCAAGAGAGTAAAAATAGGAGTGTATATAGACCCCCTGCACTGGTGGAGGAGCTGGAGGAGAGTCTGGTGGCAGACGTTGGGAGACACTGCAGACTGGGCAGGGGAAGGGTGGTGGTGTTGGGGGACTTAATCATGCCAGGAACAGACTGGGAGACTGTGACATCCTCAGTGACCAGGGAACAGAGGTTGTTGGATGTCTTTCAAGACACGTTCCTAACTCAGCAGGTGGGGGAACCGACCAGCGAGGTGCGGGTACTGGATGTGGTCCTGGCAGACAGTGACCAGATTGGGGGCCTGGATGTAAGGGACCCATTGACGGGGAGTGACCATGCCACGGTCTGGTTCTGCCTGGACCTAGGAGGGGTAGAAGGCTGCACAAAGACAGAGGTAACTGACTTCAGGGGGGCGGATTTTAAGGAAATGGGAAGGATTCTTAAGGAGGATTTGGATGGGACTGGGTCAGACATGGACGCTGATAGTAGGTGGGAAATCACCAGGAGAGGGGTGCAGGATGCTACCAGCACCTGTGCAAGAGTGAGACGAAAATGCGGTAGGGCCCGGAAACCCTGCTGGTGGACCAGGGAGGTCCAGGAGGTGGATGCGGGAAAGAAGGCAGCCTATAGGCAATTCAAGTGCTCATGGAGTGAAAGGGATCGAGGGGAGTACGAGCTGATGGCTAGAAGGGCCACTAGGGTGGTGAGGGCTGCTAAGGCAAGGAAGGAGCAGAACCTGGCCAGGGAAATTAGGAGAGGGAACAAGGGGTTCTTTAGATACACTGGGGAAAAACGAAGGGTGAAGGGGCAGATTAGCAGGATTAAAACAGGGGAGAGATGGGCACAAGACCCAGCTGAGCAGGCTGAGGTACTAAATGAGCACTTCACCTCAGTTTTCACCAAGGAAAATGGGTGTGCTGCATCATACATGGGAGGAGACAGTGATACTGAGGAGGGGGTGGCCCTTACCGATCGGTGGGTCTGGGGAGAGTGGGAGGCATCACTGGCAGGAGGGGGAAGGCTAAGCAGGGAGAAGAGTTAGCAGAAGTGGAAATCCCAGCAGAGAGAGTGAGGGAAGCCCTCAGGTCCCTTAAGACAGAGAAAGCACCGGGGCCGGATAAATTACATCCCAGAGTGCTGAAGGAACTGGCAGATGTCCTGGCGAAACCCCTGGCAGAGCTTTGCACCATCTCACTGAGGACAGGGTGGGTGCCCCAGGAATGGAAGGTGGCGCATATAGTGCCTATCCACAAGGGGGAATCAAGGGAGGTGGCAGGGAACTACAGGCCTGTCAGCCTGACATCAGTGGTGGGCAAGGTGATGGAGGGCATTGTCAAGGAGAGGCTAGGGGGGGACCTGAAAAAGTCAGGGCGCCTGGACGATAGACAGCATGGATTAATCCTGGGGAAACCGTATCAGACAAACCTTGTGGAGTTCTATGACTGGGTGATGAGTGCCTTGGACCTGGGTAGACCAGTGGACGTCCTCTTTCTAGACTTCAGCAAGGCATTTGACTCTGTTCCTCACATAGGCCTGTTGGATAAGCTGGGAGAAATGGGGGTTGGGAACCAGATGATCAGATGGATAGGCAATTGGCTCCAGGACCGGACCCAGAGGGTCGTAGTTGGCAGAATAGTCTTATCCCCAAGGAGGGTCATTAGTGGGGTCCCACAGGGATCAGTCCTTGGGCCCCTCCTGTTCAACGCCTACGTCTCTGACATAAGGACAGGTATCAGGGAGGAGATGAGTCTCTTTGCGGATGACTCAAAACTGGGGCGGTGGTGGATGGGGAGGAGGGAGGGTGGCCCTCAGGGGACCTGGAGGCTCTGGAAGGATGGTCTAGAAAGTGGAAGCTGAGGTTCAATGCAGGGAAATGCAAGGTACTGCACCTGGGAGCCAGAAACCCGGGCCAAGTGTATACCCTGGGAGGGGGAATGCTACAAGTCTCAATGGCTGAGAGGGACCTGGGGTGGTGGTGGATGTCAAGATGAACAACTCGGAGACTTGTAGGAGGGCAGCAGCCAAGGCCAACAGGATGCTGGGATGCATCACGAGGGGGATCACCTCCAGAAGGAAGGAAGTGATACTCCCTCTGTATAACTGCTTGGTGAGGCCGCACCTCGAGTACTGCATGCAGTTTTGGAGGCCACACTTAAAGAGGAACATTAAACTCCTGGAGAGGGTCCAGAGGAGTGCAACCAAAATGATTTGGTGGTTGGGGGACAGGACCTATGAGGAGAGGCTCGAAGAGCTAAATATGTACACATTGGAAGAGAGAGGGGACCGGGAGGACATGATAGAGGTCTTCAGGTACATGAAGGGTGTAAATAGGGGAGGAACAGTCAGGGTGCTTCGAAGGAAGGAGGAGGGGACCACTAGAGGGCATGGGTGGAAGCTGGAGGGAAGATTCAGGGAGAAAGGAGGAGGTGCTACTTCACTGAGAGGGAGGTGGAGCCATGGAATGCTCTGCCTAGGGGCTGGTGAGGCAGAGACAGTGGAGGGGTTCAAGAGGGGGTGGAACAGGTACAGGGGAAGGGTTCTGGAAGCAAAATCCAATACAGCGAGAATATCCAGAACTGGGAAGGGAGAAGCCAGAGAAGGCGAGGGAGGCAGCAAGGTCAGCTCCCAGGGTGGGGGCTGACCAAACGAGCAGACGCGAAAGACCGTGAGGCCTATTCTGCTGGCATTTTAGCATGTTAGTATGATAGTACTGAAATAAGGGTTATGAAAGATTCAGCTATTGAAATAGTACTATTCTGACAGACATTTTTAATTGGAGTATAATGGAAGTCACATTCCCACAACATTGGAAGAGGGCCAAAGTTGTTCTGATTTTTAAAGGAGGGGAACTGACTAATGCATCAAATTATAGGCCTATTGCATTACTGTATGTAATTTCAAAAATTTTGGAAAGAATAAATCTTGGCTAGAAACGTGGGAAAGTAAAACCTCACTGGCAAAATTTTCGAAAAGTGGTGAAAATTCACACTTTGCGGAGCTTCACAAAGCTTCCCCAGATCGGAGAAACTTCTAATCATAAAGTTATTGCGCGAAGTGCAGAATTTTGCCATGAAGTATGGAATTTCACCCTTGAAATTCCACATGTCACAGCGAAGCTTCACACTTCAAGGTCCATGCTCCATGAATTGTGTGAAATTCACAAATTATTTTGCTGAGCAAAGTTTACCAACTTTGCCCACCTCTGTCTATGAACAGTTACATCATTAGAGAAATATAATTAACAAATCTACAGTTGGATTTTAGGAAGGGAATGTCCATGACCACTGCATTCACTGATTTTTTTTGATTTAATAGCCACCCCACCTGACAAAGAGAGGAACATGAGTGCAGTGTTCATGGACTTATCTAAGGAATTTGATCTCGTGAACCACAAGATCTTACTAGAGATACTGGGTAAAATAGGCTTGACTGGGGATACATGTAAATGGTTTGCCTCTTATCTCACAGGTAAAACCCAGATGGTCACTGTGAGTTGGAAACTATCTATTTCTTTTCCAGTAGAACGTGGCATGCCACAAGGATCTATATTAGGGCTGCTTACATTTCTTATACTGTATATTTAAATGATTTACCAAACCACATAAACCACTTGAGTGTAAGACTATATGCTGATGACATGGTTTTAGTGATGGAAGGGAGTACCCAACGAGAGGTATAGGACAAACTGCAACAGGATTTTTTAGTAATGCAGGATTGGTTCATCTCCTCCAAATTACTAGTAAATACAAAGAAAATGCAAACAGTGGTTTTCAGTGCCATCATAACTAGATACAAAAAAGAGGCATCTAAGTTAGAAATAAAAATAATAGAATGTCAAATATAAACACAAGATACCAGTTTTAAGTATCTAGGAATTATTTTTTGATCAACATCTGTCCTTCAACTTACATGTCAAAGAGCTAACTAGGAAAATAAATTCTAGAATAGGAGCACTAAAGAGAACATCCTATTGTTTAACTACAGGAGTGCAGCAGTTGTGTCAAATCAACTAATTTTATTAGTTTTAGACTATGGTAGTCACATTAATGCATATGCAAACAAGGCAACAACTACATGGGGTAGATATAAACTATAACAGACTGGGAAGATTTGCACCTCAGTGAACTTATAACAAACATCACTGCATGATGTATCATAGGTTAGAATGGTTACCCCTGGAAAGGAGGATAAAATGGATCTGGGCAACCCTGCTGGAAAGAATTTAAAAAAATATTACATCCCCCAGATGACCCGGTGGTGCTGAGGGTTGAGGCGTTGGATGCCACACCTGCTGCCACACTGGTGACCTGGTTTCAGGAATGACCTCGGGTTATCAGGGTGCTGGCACGGGGTGGGGGGTGGAGCAGGATCGAGCAGCCTAATGGCAGCTCTTCTCTCCTGGGGTGGTTGTCTCTCCCCCCCCCCCATAGTTCCACTGCCACCAGGTGGAGGTCCAGTGGTAGCGCAGGTGGAAGGGGGCTGCAAGTCAGGAGAGCACCTTGGTATGCTGCATGCAAGTGCCTCCACATGTGTGCATGCATGCCCAGGGAAGGGGTGGATGAAAATGGGGAAAAACATTGGATAAAAACATAATAGAAAAAAATATTACATCCCCATGTCTAATTGAAAAATTAGTCAAATCAAATCATAGCTTTTCACTGAGAAATAAAGGGGCTAAGGATTAGTAGTTCCTAAACTAAAAAAACAGTATAGAAAAATGTCCTTCCAATATAAGGCAGCGAAAACATGGAATATGATTGCACCACAATTATGGGAGATAGAACTCCCAACTCAAACCTTTAGTACTGTTATGCAACAAGAATTATGCTATAGATGCAAATGTTAAAAGTGGAAGGTATCTTTAAACGTGTTTGCATAGATCTGTAAGTTGTACGTTTTTAAAAATGTATTTGTCCTCTGTCTGTTTTAGTCATTTATGTGAAACTTTAATGTTCATGTAAGATCAAACAGGAACACCTTGTAAATATGGTATAAATTGCCCTAATGGTGTGAATATACTGTACATTAAGCCCTGAATAAAAATAAAACTTACTGCTACTAGTAATCAATCAGATCTGCAGGCCCTCTGCTTGAATTGGGACACAGATTTGTGGAGTATATACTTGGTAGTGGGATTCCAATCTGCTAACTCATTTTGTTGCCATTGAGTCTTAGATCTGCATGCCTCGCCAGGAGCCCTGTCGGCATCTAACATTCCAAACTGTGGGTTTCTACACCCTCATATCTTCTAAATGTTATTTGTTTCCATGTCAACAGACAACTCTTTTCATAAAGCTGTTGAAGATATATGCAACTGCATTAGTCCATTTTTACAGTTCATACTAGGCCCTGTTACTGTCCTGGGAGACTCCATTTCGTGGTTGATGAAATCTCATTGTTTCTGAGAGCCACATTAGCATATGAGAACATGATGCATAATCACCCTTTAAACTCCCCAGTATGCCTGTCTGCTTAATTAGTCTTCAAAGAAACAAGTTACAAAAAGGTGTGAAATGCCACATTTACCTTCAGTGAGCTTTGCCAACTATCCAAGTTATAATGCAGGTTTTTCCCCTTTAAACCTCATTCAGTTTATGAGTTTCCAGATAGTTTTTGCAGGGTATTTGCTCTTTCAGCGTAGAGATACATGATATAAATGGTTGATCTGACATCATGTTCTTATATGTTAATGCAGTTCTCATGGACAATGAGATTTCAACAACCATGAAATAGAGACCCCAAGGGCAATCACAGGGGCAACTATGAGCAGTGAAAGCAAACTAAGACTAACACATATAGTCCTAACTGCTACAGGAAATGAGTCGTCTGCTGACATGGAATCAAATAAAATTTAAATGATATGAGGGTGTAGTTTTCCTTTAACAAAACATTGATCTGTAAGACCCCCTACCAGGACTGCTGTCTGCAAGATCTCCCTGCCAGCACCAAGACTCTACAAGCTTGCTCCTATATGATTTAGCACTCTGATTCTGGGGTCACAAGCCATTAGTCACTGACCTACAGGATTCTCCCACCCCTAGTGGGACTGTAACCAAGTGCCCTCCACCAGCAGGACTTATGCTACCTCTTTCTCTTACTTGCCTGCTAAAGTTGGTATTCATCAATCTCATTCCCTGTATAATGCTACTGCTGTGCTGTATCTGCCTAGTTAGCCCTTCCTAGCCCTGTTTCTACTCACCTAGCCCATTCCAGTCGGCTAAGTTTAGTTGCATTTCCCTTGCACTGTTACAGATTAGTTAACCCCTCTGGTCTGTTTAATTATTTTTTTTTGTTACTTTACTCTTTTGAATTATTTTGTGATGTCTGCTATACATGCTTGTACTGGTCAAATATGTAGTCACATCTGCTGTAGTAAATCATTTTATTGGTTGTCAGACCTGCCCAGATATCCAAATGTAAATAAGTTTTAACTGTACTGACTACTAAACTCATCTTAAAGGGGTTCCCTTGGCACCCCTGTATGCTAGCTATTATAACTTGCACCCTCCATTAGTTACTGATAGCTTTTACTGACTATGCCTTACCCCTTCTTCTTTTCATTTTGTCCCTTGTTTCTTTTACTCCTTCTTCTTTCCCTCCCCATTATCTTTCTCTCTGTTTTATTCCCCATTTTCACCCACCAGCAACTGTTCTGCTCCTCTTCCCCTTCAACAGCCATCATATTGATGATGTGATAGTGATTTGGACCCTGGAGGGACAGTAGGTTCCAAAGTTAAATAGGGAACTCAGGCAGACTGGCTGGATCATGGCTCTTTTTCTGCCGTCCTTAACTATGTTTCTATATTTCTCTCTTCCTCATACACCTTAGTCTCCTCCTCTCCCCCTTCTCTCAAACTTTATGCTCTCAGATTCTCTCTAACACCCCTCCTTCCCCCTCTTTTTGCTAGTACCTGTTCAGTACCTGATCATAGGTGCAGGTCTTATACCATTATGCTCCCACAACCCTTCCACTACTGGTGTCACTTTGCCATTAACTCACACTTCCCTCACCCATCACTATACTCTTTACCAACACCTCTACCTTCTCTCTCTTTCCTCTCACTATTTCTCCAATGGTGCTTCCTTCATCTCTAAATTCTCATTTTCTTCACTTCCCTCATACCTTTCTGACTTGCTCTGCCGTTCTGCCCCCCAACCTATTCTCTACACTTTTCCAGTTTTCGCTCTTTTGCTACTTTCTGCTTCTCATTTTTCTGCAGGGTACCTCTCATTCTTGGGTCACCTGCCCTCACTCTGGAACTCACTTCCGCTATCCATTTAGCACCATCAGACCTCTGCCTTAAACCACTTCTGCAGTCTTACTTTGCTTCCCTGTGTACCTGCCATCACTGTGCTGTTCTCTAACCCTGATGAGCCATGCCTCCTGGTATCCTGTTAGTAAATTAGTTAAGTTTTTGTAATCTGATTTGCACCTTGTGTTCATTTCTTAGTCTTTGGCCCTATCATTGTCACTTTGTTTATTAATTTTGCTCTAGAGCTTCATAGCAGTACTGCATCATGTTCAGTTTATCTTATTGATTTGTGTTCCAACAATTCTCAAGACCTTATTTACCTTGTCACTTGTGCACCTTGCTGATTTGTGCACTGTTAATGCATCAGTTAGGATTAAAGCGACAAATGTAGGGAAATGTGGTGTTAGGGTTTCCATCCCTAACCCCCCACACACCCGTCACAGATGAAGAGGCATCAAGGGAGACAGCATTGGTGTTGTCAGCCCTATCACTCACTCCATTCCATTAGAAAATAAGCTGGGTGGGTGCAGCATAGGAGAATGGGGTGAGTCTTAAGGATTTTGACCCTCATGCTGCCCCCCAATGCCTTTTTGTCTGTGAAGGATTGAGGTGGGGTATTAGGGTTGGAAACCCTAATGCCACAGTTCCCTACTTTTATCACTTTAACTGTAACTGATGCATTAACTACATTTTTTGCAATATATTTCCTTACCTTTTGAGATAGTGTAATCATATTCTAATGTGTTTGTCAGAGTGCAGGGCCCACCAGGCCCTGCACTCTGATTTCTCCATAGAAGTAATTATGTATATAGCTATTGGAGTACAGGGCCCTCTACTCCTCTATAGATGTGTACATGTACTTGCCTGTGGAGGGCCCTGTGCTTCCATTTATGGGTCAAGAGTGATATAATTATCATCATAGCCATGTTACTACCCTACCTGGTGTACCCAGTGGTGAAAAAATTAAAATCCCCACTGAAACATAATTTTGCGCTACTGCAATGCCATTTCTGCGCTACAGGTGTGGAAACTCATTTCAGTCAGGATTTGATAAATGACAGTTGTGGCATACATTTTGGTGAGGTAATAAGAATTCTATGTTCCAAATTTGGGGTCAAAATATTTTAAATTGACAAAGTTACCAGAATCCGTTGAACAATTCCAACCATCATAACTCCACCATTGTTTGACATTGACCCCACCTCATGAGAAATATGACTGTCAATATGCAAATCCTGCCCAAAAAGTAAATTCGCCAACTAACTGCAAAATCACCTTTAGGGCTAGAGCTGTGTAATGAAAATTTTGTTTATAAGGTGGGGTCCTCAAAAGACAATGTTGAAAATGTGGGGTTAAAATCTCAAATGATCACAAAGTTATGGACCAAAGTTATCCTTTTTTGTCAGATGTAATTCTTTTTCGTGATGAGATAAAGGATTATGACTTCTCATGAGAAAGGAATTAGCCTGACGAAAAAGGATAAGGGACATCACCGACTAGATGGCCCTGCCAGCATTCTTTTTTTGCAAAATTCATTTTTCGTGAGGTGTCAAAATACTTTTTCAAATTACGAAAAAGGATTATAACATATCATGAAAAAGGATTACTGGAAGTGCCATCTGATCAGAGAAGTTCTAATCCTTTTTCGCATCATGAAAAAGGATTATGTCATCTCACAAAAAAGGATTTAAGAAATTCATCCTTTTTCATGAGATGTCCTAATCCTTTTTCGTGATGCGAAAAAGGATTTTGATACCTCATGAAAAAGAAAAGAAGCAAGTCACAAAAAAAGATTTTAAAACATAAAAATAAGTATTCAGAGGCCACTTAAAATTAAAGAAAAGGTACACAACAATAAAGAACATCCTGATGAACAAGATACATACTTGGATGTCTGCAGAAGACATTCCTGGGCAGAGTTATGACAGTTTTGGCAGAAAAAAAACAAGATGACAACTAACGAAAAAGGTATTTTTTCCTCATGAAAAAGGATTCTAAGGATCCTTTTTCATGTGCTGTCAAAATCCTTTTTCCTCAGACCAAAATCCCTTTTCATTCCATGCAGCTATTCAAAAGACTGAACTGAGCATGCTCAGAACCCACATTTCCACAATGTAATAACTTTGGAACAGATTAACGTTTTTTTCACCAAAGCAATGCTGGCTTGTTCTTTTGGACAAGATCTTTCTACCTTGAAACTTTCAGACCAAAATCCTAAATGGTTTGGCCACATCGTGATGAGGAAAAAACAACCAAAAAAGGCCAACTTTAGAATTTTTTCACAATGCACAGAGTGAAATCTGCCAATCCGACTGACACTAAACTTGGTATGTCAAGAGATCTATCCCACAGGACAGCACATACCAAATTTCATGCAAACATTTGCCAAGTTATTAAACTGCAAAATTTCAGATTTAACATTAAAGTGCCTACTCCCTTCCCCCGTTGCTGGGGCGTGACACATTGCATCGTTGGCATATGCACTGGGAGTCCCACACCCTCCCTTCATTGGCATCCCAATTTATTCTTCCTTCAGACCTCCACCTGGGGCAGCCATTTGGCAGGACTGCCAAGTCACCATCTGCAGGAGATGAAAGTTGTCCTCCAGATGCTCGATCCTCTCCCTCCCCATCCAACCACCAGCAACCTGCTTACACCACAAATGCGGGTAGCTGGTGTGACAGGGGGTAAGGTACCAATGCCTCAGCCTTCCATGCCATTGAGTTAGCTCTATGTATTCAATGTTCCCCCTCTCCAGGTCACACCTAGAAATGAGATCTAGTTCTGTATGCCTTTCCCAGTTTCCAGTTTTCAAATAAGTAATACTGTACATAAATCCAGGACTCTTTCTTCCCACCCCATCCTTTTCAAAGAGCTTAGCATTTTTCATATAAATGGCAGGAGCCTAATCCCCACTCATGACCAGCTAAGGTCATGGGCCATACACTACAATTCTGATATCCTGATCAGTACAGAAACCTGGTTTTCAGCTCAGATCAGCAATAAAGAAGAAGGCTTTCTAGCTATACATTTCATAGACAGGACCATTGGAAGTGCAGTGGTATTCTTCTCTATACATGCCACAGCCTTAAATGTGATGCTGTGTATCATTTCATCTTCTGCTCTTCCCATGAACTCCTCCTGTGCAGGCTCTCTTTCCCCAATCACTTCCCATTTTCATCAGTGACATTTAGTTCTCCAACAAGTTAAGATTTACTCCTGTCTTTCCACCATCTCAACCATTTCCTCCCTCTTAGCTTCAGGTGGCCTCCTAGACCCTGGGATCTAAATATGAATTGACTCTACTTCTCTGCAAAAATACCATTTATATAAAATTGAGTCTGTCAGTCTCACCCAGCTAATTACCAAGCCTCAGTTTCATTTTTTCATTTATTTTGACATTGCAGGTAAGTACTCTGGAATTTACATTCCATTTTCAGGTACTACCTAAAGTCAAGTAGAGATACAACAGACAAATATACATTTTTAACAATAGAAAAATATAGAAATAACAGTAATACAATACATTAATTTATATAAACGTTCATTAAAACTTTTAACATGATTAAAAGCTGCTGTGTTGAAGGTATTAGCAGAGGTAGATTGCTTAACATTGAGAGGTAAGGTGTTCCAGACAGAAGCAGCACAGTAGACAAAGGTTCTCTTGTGTGTATTTGATCGTATGAGGGTCAAGACCAAATGAGACTTTGTTGATGACTGTGACTCATAAATGAAATAATATTTGATGAGCAAGTTTCGTAAAGTGCCTGGAATGCCAGTATTTATTATTTTAAATGTAAAGCAAGACATTGTAAACCTATAATTATTCTGCAGAGAAAACCAATTGAGTTGATTTAGTATTTGGCAGTGGTGTGTGTGATGGGGAGTCAAGAGTGCAAACTTCCCTATTTTTTGTAATAATGTTTCTTTTCTCGACATAGTACAAGTAGGAGCAGTATCCATAACCAACACAACAATGCGTAGTTCAATATTGGGAGGAGATTTTGTTGAGCGATAGCAAGACATGTTTCTTTTGTTAAGAAATTTCATAATCGGTATAACGATCCTATCTCTGCATGTAACTTGGAAGTGATCTTGTCCATGTGAACACTGAATTTTAAGGATGGATTCAAAGTAATACCTAAATATTTAAACTAATCTACAGTCTCAACTGGACTTCCCGCCTGTGAACAAACTGTAAAGACACTTGAGTATTTTTTTTTTATTTTAACATCAGATCCAAACAACATGGCTTTAGTTTTTATTTTATTTAAAACCAGATTATTCTGACAAAATTAATTTTGAATTTTAGTAAACTCATGGTTTAGTTAGAACTGACTTATAGAACAGATGTACTATGAGACACCAATGCTGCATCATCTACATAGAGTACTAAGTCACAGTTATATGGTACTTGTGAGGTAGGGTCAATAAAAAAGAGTAAAAAGTAAAGGGCCCAGTGTGGAGCCCTGAGGAATTCCACACTAGACCCTCCGGAAGGTGGGGGACAAAAACATTAAATTTAACACACTGGAACCTATTGTTAAAGTAATCCTTGAACCAATTAATAGTGTGAGTTCCAAGTTCCACATGCTCAAGACATTTCAATAAAATGGTATGATCTACTAAATTGAATGCCTTGGTTAGGATCATAAACACTGCTCCTGTTAGGCCACCAGTCTCAGTAGCCCTATGAACAGTGCCCCTGAACCCAATCAAGGCAGCCTCAGTGCTACAGTATACCCCCCCCCCCAAGCCATGCTGGTTAGGAGAGATTAGGTAATGGGTCCTGATATAATCATTGAGCTGTGAGTATATTATTTTTTCCTGTACTTTTGAAAGCGTTAACAAAATTGATATAGGTCAAAAGTTACTGAATTCTGATTGGGACCCTGTTTTATGAATGGGTATTATATAAGACTTTTTTCTACAGATTGGGTATTTGTCCTGTTTGAAGTGATAAATTAAATATTAGGTTAAGCGGTAAGCAATTTAGATGTTGCAAGTACCAAATGTTTGGGCGGGAGTTCATCATAACCAGGTGCCGTATCAATTTTTAACTTTTTAAGCAGTTTTAACACTTCAAGACTTTAAACAATTTTTAAATAAAAACTCACCCTAGTTAGCTTAACTTCCTCATCAGTAGTGGCTTGTCCCTGCTGACTTTTTTGATATTTATCCAAATTTGTGAATGTGAGTTAAATTCATTGGCTATTGAGATAGGGCAAGTCAACACATATCCGTCCTTTAGCATACCAGTGCTGGCATCATTAGATGGAGCTAAATGGGATCTAATAGAACCCCAGAATTTTTTGAGTTGGACTAATTTTCCACTTGCTGTTGCTTAAAGAAATTCATTTTGGCTTCTCTAATTTCCTTTTTACAGTTCCTTTTTTTCCTGTATTCATTTAAGTCAAAGGCTGTAT
The DNA here is from genome assembly GCA_016271365.2 of Neoceratodus forsteri. Classification (NCBI taxonomy): domain Eukaryota; kingdom Metazoa; phylum Chordata; order Ceratodontiformes; family Ceratodontidae; genus Neoceratodus; species Neoceratodus forsteri. Next base: position 819,647,685 of record CM057455.1, on the reverse strand, counting down.
TACTCTTATTTTAATTTTAGCCAGGCAGAATCCCTATATTTCACTAACTTAAAGAGATTTTTGTTTAGCCATTTGGCTTTCCTAACACCCATCTTAACCCAGTTCCACAAATTACTCCCTTATTGATTGGGTTCTGCCCTCACAGTTCCACCAGACTATATCTGCTGGCACCCTACCTTATGCTTCAGTGACCATCACATGATATTTTGCATCCATAAGATATGCCACACTAAAGCTCCACCAAAGTTTTCCAGGACTAGGTTGCTCATATTTCTGGACCTCCCTTCCCTGTTAGATGATTAATGGGACACTGGTTCATTGGCATTCATATTATACACTGATACAGATGTTCCTCTAACCTTTTTCATGGTCAAATTCATTTCAAAATTGGATAACCATGCCCCTCTAAGGAGGGCTTGTGTCTGGAGGTCCTAAATTCCCTGGATCTCTACAGAGGTCATTGACATGCTCAACACTTGTGATTCTGCCTGGCACCTCTGCAAAAGGGACCTGTTGAAGGCTTGTTGATGTACAAATCACTATGTAGCACTAGCACTAAAGCCACCAGAGAGGTCAATCAATTTACTTTGCCTTCAACCTTCAGAACAACCTTAAATCCCATAATAGGTTCTGGAAGATTATTAACGCCCTTCTCACCTCCCTGCCCAATCTGCCCCTCCCCTATCCTCAGACTATGAAATTCCCTTATCTATCACTCAAATTAGGTCATCAACACCTTTATCAATTTCTACACATCTTATGTCATTTCTCTACTTTCTCCAACCTAACATCCTCCCCTCTTGCCTGCCTTGTCTCTTCCCAGATGCTTTTATCCCCACATTCTCTACCCCTGCATCTTTTTCCATATCCCCAGTCTCCTCTAAGACAACCCTTACTGGCTTACTCTCTCTAAATTCCTATACCGGGCACAGCTGTAATTAGCTGGATACTAATATGTGTCATTCCCTTGTGCTATTATTACTGCCTCTCCTCGGGGTTGGTTTAAGGCATAGGCAGCATATGCCCAGGCCTAAGGCCCCTGCCTGCCAGACATATTGACTAAATATCCTTTTCTTTCTGCTTCAGCTGCATTTTTTTGTAAAGGACAAAGGACTCAGCCACTGACTAATCTGAGCAATCCAAGGGTTGAACTGTGATGCGATTCTCACCTCCCTGATTAGGTGTAAAGTACAGTTGATAGCTTCAGGGGCCCCTGACCAGGCTGCCTTTTAAGGTGTAAACAGGCCCATTCCCTCTGTTTTGTCTCTCACCCACTGGTATCTCACATGGGGAGAAGTGGCTAGAAAGATCCCTGCCCCCCAACTGGTGTCTCTGATAGGGAGAGTGACTAGTGTGAATCTCAGATGCGAGCCCTCTGCAGTAGCTTGTTCACTACTTGCCTCATCTTGTGCATTTGAGCGGGGCCTCTGTCATTCATATCTGAAGATTTGGAGAGCCAGCAGAGCCTGCCTATTGGAGAGCCTTTTCCAAGTTCCAGGTGCCTCTCATTAGCATGGGGATATTATGTGACTTGCCCTGGCCCTGGGTCACATAGTATGCAGGTAGAGGTTGTGGTTCATAAAACCCAACAGTTCTGAGTCTACATGTAACCCCTAGGTGACACTACTCCTAGAGTTACTACCCATCATGCCTACTACCCAGGATGTAGGTTGATGGGCCTTGGTCCCAAACTTACATAAAAACTGGTTCTTTTCCATAATATTACCTTTGCACAGTGCCTCCATCCAGAGTTTAGCTTTAAAGTTGTCTAGCTGTTACCTGGCACAACCCCCTGAGATGTCATACCACCCACCATAACCATTAGCCACTCCAATACGTGACCCAATAACATTTTCCCACATTTTAAACACTTTATCATTTAATTACTCTCTATAATAATATTCTCATGTCAACATATTTGCAAAATAGCAATAACAATAACAATATTTATTTAGGAGGCATAGGGGCTTAGGAACAGGGAAACAAAGGAGTAACGATTATGCGGTATGAGTATTATTATTCACGTATTTACAGTTGATTGGGTTGGTTTTGGTGCTGGTGAAACCCTCCAGCTGGGTGAATACCTGTTTTTTAATTAGAATGCAATCACATTTGACCAACACAGATACCCAGAGGCCTGGCTATCTAAACTACGTAGAATCAGATGGAGCATGCATATTACACTTGCCCATACTGGTACCAGTTCCCCAAAATATAGTATGAGACCCCACAATCCCACACATTTAAACATGGGTACCCAAATAACAAAGTCCCTTGATGGTTGTAGGCCTGGTGGATGGTGCAGCTGTTCATTGGCTGGCTTGATTAGCAGAAAATTATGATTAGATTTCCCAACACTGGAACTTTAAACTATTTGCAGTCTTTCTGGAATGCACAGGGATTGCCCTGCATGTTGCAGTTGAAGCATTGGCTAGATACAACCAATCAGTCACACCAGGTTTGGAAGTTAAGTATTCCTTTCTGAATGTTCATCACATTTTACATGATTTGGTACACTCAGCACATTTAAAGTTCAGACACATCTGGTACAATTGAAGAAGATAAGGCTTCTTCAACCAGGGGCCTGGATGGCTGTCCTGGTCAGATTACTTAGAAAATAGTTATTTCCAGGTTACTGAAGTCACATTTACAGACTTGGGGTCCCAGTCCTATTTGTGCATATTGGCTGTAGACCGCAGCTCCACGGGACATCTTGACCAGATAGTTAGCAAAGTACTGGACCTCCCAGGCAAAGTCAGGCTGATCCCCTGTACTGATTGCTCTCCTTCCAGTCCTGTAGGCTCCATAGCAGACATCACATATCAGCACATCTATACTACTGTATGTTCTGGGCTCACTTGGGCCCCCCAGAACAGTCAGGTCCACCTGTGCTGGGTAAGACAGGTGCAGCAAATGCAAGGTGCAGACTAGAAGAACAGTCACAAATAGCAAAATTTCCATCAAAGGTCCACCTACACTGGGCTGAGATTAGGCACAGCAGGATGCAGGGTGCAGACTAAAGAATGATCTCACATAGCACAATCACTTAGTCATAGGCAGCCCCAATTAAGCAAGTTCTATTTCACTCTTGCACCGAAGGGGGTTACAAGAATACTCACTCAGGCTCCTCACTGTAGACTCTCCACAATCAAGGTTCCTGAATTCTTCAGTCCTCTCATAATGATCAGCTCTCTCACAGCTGGGTTGAAGTCATCAAGTTGCAGGTTCACGTCTTTCCCCAGTGTGGAAGGGAGGGCTAGCATCTGGGTGACATTCTGGCAAACCCCAGGCTAGCAGGTACAGCATAAACTAAATTACTTTAAACTTTTAACTGCTAAAGAAATCAACCATCCCCTCCTGGATGGAGAGGATTAGCTGGATACCAGGCCTAGTTGCATGGCTGGGGGTCTGAGCCTCCACCCCGTGGGGGGTTCCCACTCAAATCTTGAAAACTGCTGAAAAACACGGTCTTTTATGGGGCTCTACTGAGGTTCCTAATTGTCTGAAGATATTGGGTGATTGGCCTCCGATTGGCTGGAAGGCCTCTCAATCAAGAAAATAAATTCTGCATGAACCTCACTTGATGCACAGTTGGTTAACTGTTTTGGTGCCTGAAATTAGGTCCCAGCAGTTCCCCATGAGCACTTGGAAGTTTCCCATGAGCATTGGCTAATGTCCCACAAGACCTGGCTTTAAAATTCTAGCATTTTGATTGACTGTGCTGCTCTGTAATGGCTGCTGAAACATACAGTCCCTTAAGTAGTATCAATACAGTCCCAAAAAAAGTCCTGGTGCAGCCAGAATATTTCAAATAATTTCCCAAATGCCCCACAGTGTGTTAGCCACTGATGTGTCCTTACTGTTGCTGCCCAGAATTAATTATTTTCTCAGTTACTTTTCCCATCGCTGCAACCCCACCTATTGCAGCAGGCAGGCTGTCTTTCTGAGTCCCAACATTTTGACTGGTGCAACCAGGAGTAAACATTTATTTAACACTTCTTCCCCTTGCAAACATTCTTTTGCCCAAATACACACGTCAGTTACATTTGTGTCTTTGGTACACAGGAAATAAAGGCACTATCCAATGCTCTAAACATATACCACAACATTTTATTGCACAAAGATACCAGCAAAATAAAAAAAAAAGTGAAAAGTGCCATATAGTGCTGACCCCACTCCTACAAGGCCCGACCGGTTTCATGTATGTGTGCTTCTGCAGGGACTTGGAAACCGGTTGGGCCTTGGGGTCAGCACTATATGGCACTTTTCACTTGTTTTTTTTTATTTTGCTGGTATTTTAGTGCAATAAAACATTGTGGTATATGTTTAGAGCGCTGGATGGTGCTATTATTTCCTGTGTACCTGAGACTTCTGCTTTGGATGGAACATCAGCATGTGGAGCCTGCTTTCTGGTGTTCTCTCACATTTGTTTCTTTCACATTTCTTTTTCCTTTTCGGCAATTACCGAGAACACGCTTTCCTGAGGGAAGAATAGACCCTCATTAATATTCATGAGATTGGGGTTCTGTGTTCATCAATATTCATAGATACACAGACACTGTTGGCAGATAAGGGCCTATGGCCCACCCAGTATGCACATTTGAGCTTGTAAGTTCCCTTTACATTTTTCTAGAAGTCTGTTGCCCCTTACCCCTGATCTCCAGAATTCCCTTATGTGTATCCCATGCATTCTTAAATCCCGTTATTGTTTCATGAGCCATGATCTAAAACACTTTGTGGATCTCTTTTTAATTTTTAGAAGAGTGGGCACTCAGGGCCCTGTCCATGGTCACCGGGTCCCACTTAGCTGCTGGGGGCACCAGGACTGGCGGAACACTTTTCAGTTTGACTTCAAGACAAGCACTCACAAGATTAAAGATGCCACTCATGCCTGCAGAATCCCCACTGCACCGGAGCACATGTCTCGAGTGGGTGATCATGGCTGTACTTTTTGGAGCCCCAGAGGATTGGAATTACCTTGGGCTGCTTTCATGGGGCACCTGGGGCACTGTAAGGATTTGGGCCAGCACAGGAGACCAAAAAACAAATGTAGGCATTTCCTGAAGGTGCTATTGGGAGCAGAAATGGGAGCAAATGGGCTACAGGTAATCCCCGAAATTAGTAGGGGGGTTACATACATGTTTTCTATGTTCTTGGCTTGGGGCTCTAGCCACTGTGCTATACTCTCTAACATATTACCCCTTGACCGAAAGTGAATTATCACTGATAAATTCATTGTTTTCTCAGGGAAAATTAATGTTGAGATTAGTTGAGATTGATGAATGTCATGAAAATGACCATCAAAGTTATGAATAAAAGAAAAAGGGGACTGAATTTTCAAGTCTTACTCCTCAACAATACTATATTGCAATTTGCAAACAGTATGGCTAAACTCGATCTTTAACACCACCCACAAAACCACATTTTAATTACACAAAGTAACAAAGAGGCTACTGTGCTATGTGTAGGCTTACAATATGGTTAGAAGCAGTGGTGGCCTTTAGATCATATTTGTTTATTTTGGAGACAGTTATACACAAGGTCAGCCTTAGGATGTGTGGTACCCCTAGGCAAACTTGCTCTCCTTTGAATTTTTTTAAAATCTTCACTCCCGCCCCCAAGAAACATGACATTCCTAATGGCAGTTATCTTAGAAAAAAAATACTGAATGATTTACCTCAGGGATAGGGTGTGGAACAACATGAAATCCCTTGGGTCAGAGATTACATTTCTCCAGTACATTAACAGATACTTTTTATAAAGATTTGAGAGCTGCTCCTAAGAAAACAGTGTTCATCTCATCTTCCTAGTATTCATTACACAAAGATTATTATTTGCATTTACGTATTCTCTGCTTCCTTTCAATGGTATAATAAATATTTGCCAAATTCATGCAAATACAGTCAGTGGTTACTTTCCAACAAATCTATTGCAGCAAAATACATTACATTGAAAAACAGTGTCTACAGTGCAAGTGTCTATTACTATTCCCCCTACCTATGTTGGATAAGTAATATTACACCAGCCAAATCTTCACTGTTAATGCCACTGAGCAGCCTAAACATAAACTCACCTGATATGTCCATTATTTTTTAATCTTTGAATTTCTTTAAAATAATTCCTGATATGTCATCTTTTTATAAAAATAAACACCTCTGTGAGAATATTTAGGGCATGCTCTGTGTAGCCAGCAATGTGGAATGGCAAAATGTATATGTTTATTACAATTGCATCCCATTTTATGTTGTACAAAAACTATTATACAAAGAATATTGAGATCCCCCAGGTCAAGTTTCTTACAGTCAATACATTGTTTAGTGAATTCCAAGGTTTAGAGACCCCCTATTTTGTCTGCCAAATGTGCATTTATCTACTACTTTTGTTTCTCAACATTGGTATCCTTTTAATGTAAAATTTTCATTATTTGGTAGCAATGTTTCTGGAAAGACCATTATGTCAAATTTTCTAATGCATTTTTACCAAATCCCCATCACTAGGTTTTGCTTGATGTCCAGCCATGTTCCATCTAATAAGGTTCAGCCCTTCCTGGTTATTTTTTCTCTATTTTTGCACCCTTTAGTTGTCAGATGGAGCAATTCCAAATGAATCAACCAAAGGCCCAGCTCCTGGTAAACAGAACCTTGTGCACTGGCTCTCAATGCGGCAACACACTTAAACAGGCTAGGAGGCTCCAGACACCTGCTCCTCAATTGGATCTAGCATCATGGGTACTGTGCAGAACCAAGTAACTTTCTGCTTACAAGCTTAAAACATTATCACTTGATTATAGAGATGGGCGAAGTGGCCCCAATTCGCTCTGCGAAGTGGAACGCGGAGTGAAAGCGAATTCACAGAGTGCTCTGCAACACGAAGAGGAGTACTTAATGTTATAATGGGTAACGTGAAGTCCATTGAAAACAATGACTTTGCGTTACTCTGCCTTCCTAAACCACTACTCCACCAATTCTTAAAGGGAAACACTGGAAAAGGTGCAGCTTTACCCAGGCATTACAAACATTCCTGATTAATGCTTTCAGACAGTAACATTTTTTTTTGTATTATTTCTCTAATTGCTTTTTTAGTGATTTAAACAGTGGCCTTAAGCTTTCACTTTTTATTGCTGGCAGCCACCATTTCATGAGTAGCAGAGAGCTTACTGAGCTCACTTCATGCTAATATGACCTGCCAACCAATAGCAGAGCTCAAACAGGAATATTACTATATACCTTCTTTCCCGGCCTTGTGATCCTCTCAAACTGGGTAAGACTTCCCTGAACCACGGGACTGCTGACAGCCACGCCATTGGCCCCACAGTATCTGTACTGCACCCTTATTGGATGTTCTCTTGCCTCCTGCTCAGGGATTGGCTCTTGAGCCAGCTAAAACTTTGCTCTGTTTGGGGCTGCAGCACCCATTCATTTCTATGGGAAACAGATGAAATTTTACGCCCATGCTCCCCCCTCCAACCTTAACTTTATAGACCTTCCTCCACGCCCCTAGTAGCTCTGCCCCCCCACTCGTGCTCCATTGGTTACCTGTTTTGGGACTCCCCTCCATCTTTTAGTCACCACCTCCCACTCCCTGGCTGCCTGGCCTTCCTGGCTATATTCACACTTCCCACTGATCCAGCTACTGCTCTTCCACCCCCTTCTCCTAGTCCCTCCAGCCTGTCTTAACCCCCTCCCTCCGCCTACCCCAAATCCTACCTTAATCATGCGCCTCCACCGGTCTCTACCCCTATTCTATATCTTCTTGCCTGTCTCCCTCCCCCACTGCATGTCCCAAAAGCCTGCTTTCCCTCCCTCCCCCACAGCTTCCACATTTCTACATCCTTCCTCCACATAGGCACATTGCACACTGGTCACTGCCCCTTGCCCAGGGTCTATCCCACCACCATGAAACTGTCCTACACCCACACTGGTCCTAGCCCTCCACTCTGGTCCCCCCTGTCTACGCTTACCCTCACCCTCTATCGTAGATGCTCAGCAATTTCCCGAGATGCTAGCAGGCAAAAGCATTCCCTAAGAAATACACCACAGCTCCTTGAGGCTAGTCCTCCTCCTCTTAATGCTGTCAGGCAACGTGCACCCAAACCCTGGCCCATTCTGCTCTAAAGCCACTAATCTGAGCAAGCCTTCGGGTGCCCTCTCATTCATATCAATCAACATCTGCAGCCTCCTTCCTTTTTTTTTCATATTCAATATACTTTATTAGTACTTTTGCAAAACACAGGTAAATACATAGCAGTAAACAATGGACTGCATCATTAAAAGACACGAACAACAAATAAACAAAAACCCTCCCTCAGTACCCCCTTCACGTCTGCACCCTTTTACAAAAAATGGCAGATTACTCTTAAAAAAAAACACACCTGACAGGAAAGATAGCCATGAGCCCACAAATCAATAATGGAATTCCATTTCTAGAATTTCAACAATATCAGTAAGGACAATAGCGGATCCCAAGTATTTTTAAACTTGTGGTACGAGTGTCGCAAATATGCTGTGTGCTTCTCTACCTGGATAGCTAATAGAATTTCTCAGTACCATTCAGTAATAGTAGGTAGGGACTTTTCCTTCCAATGCCGTAACAAGACCAGTTTTGCAGCAGCTGAAATTAGAACCATGTGTGCTTTACATACATGGGGTGTCCCAGGAGGCAACACTCCGGGGTGAATAAAGAATCTAATCCCAGAAGAGGGTCCAAAACTCATTGTATCGCACTCCAAAAAGTTTGAGTATGTGGACATAACCACAGCATATGATACAACGACCCAGAAACCTGACAACAACGGGGGCATAAGGGAGAGGAAAGGTAGCTCATATTGTGCATTTTATCCGGGGTGTAGTAGATATTATGCAGAATGTTAAACTGAATTAAACATAGCCTGTCCTGCTTGATATATTTATAAATCATACCCCAGACCTTCGCCCAGTACTCAGTGTCTACGGGAAGGGACAGTTCATGCACCCAGTAATAACATACTCCCTCGGGGAGAGACGAATCTAGGGCTTGAAGTTGCTTATAAATCTTAGAAACTGCATGGGGTTGATCTGCCTCCTGGAGGGTCTTGAGGATACCATCCGTTGGTTGCATCATCTACTCTTGATTACTTTTAAATGCTAGTAAAGCCACTTTGATTTGTAAATATTTAAAAATATATTGGGATCTAAGCTGAAAGCGACACTATAATGCCTGAAAAGGGACTAGGTCATTACCCTGGAAAAGATCTACCAGGATACACTGGTTGAGTTGAGGGAGAAAGGAGGGTAATACAGGATGATGTCCAATCTGAAAGTGGCAATTATTAAAAAGAGGTTGGGCCAGTGAGGTATGCCAACTTTCGGAGAAATACATTTGAATTTGCAGAAAGCCTTAAGGGACCAAGCTATTGGGGATGTTTTAAGCAAGCTGGGGAGGCGAGAAGGTTTTGAGTATACCAAGGCATGCAGAGGAACTGGCAACACCACGAGCTAGCCTGCGTTCAATGTCAAGCCAGACTGGCACATATGCATCCTCCACTCGGGGTATATCTCCTTTAATCCAAGAAGCTAACTTGCTTAAATGCTGGGTCCCATAGTATAAAAAGAGAGATGGGAAGGCAAGGCCTCCCTTGAGTTTGGGTGCTGTTAATTTAAAATATGCCCTACTCACTGACTTACCCCTCCATAAAAAATTGTGAAATAATCTTTGGAGCTTCAAAAAGAAGGATTTGGGAAGAAATATGCCCAACATGCCAAGCGGATAAAGCAGCCGTGGCAAAACATTCATTTCAAGAATATTTATCCGGCCCCAAAGCGACAACTGAAGAGCGCTCCATCTTTCCAGATCTGATTGCACCATATACACCAAATTGGTCAGGTTAAATTTAATCATCGAGGAAACATTTCTAGCAATTTTAATCCCCAAATATATAAAAACCTTTGATTCCCATGACAGTTCCAGTGAGGTGCAGATATCTCTAGTACTGTGGTGATTTAGCGGAAAAAACTTTCTTTTAGAGAGATTCAGTTTATACGAGGACACAACCGAGAATCTATCCAATTCCACAAGCAGGGCTGGTAACGAAGTCTCAGGGTCCTCGACATGCAATAGGAGATCATCAGCATAGGCTGAGATAGCGTATCTCTCCCCTTGAATTTGAATACCCTTCAAAGAAGGAGAGGATACCAGTTTATGTATTAAGGGCTCCAAATAACAATTAAAAAGGAGCGGGGAGAGCGGGTAGCCCTGGTGGGTGCCTCTTTCAAGGATAAATGGATCCAATAACAACCATTGCACCACACCCTTGCTCTTGGGGAGGTGTATAGTACCTTAACCCATTGTACAAAACTATCAGGCATTCCGAATTGTCGGAGAAACGCAAACAGGACGCGCCAGGTGACCCGATCGAAGGCTTTTTCAGCATCGAGGGATACCAGGACCGCAGGGGACTCGGCATCCCTCAATGCAGCCATTAGATGCATTAGCTTCCTTATGTGATCCACTGATGTATGCCCCTGCATAAAACCAACTTGTTCTTTACCAATAATCAATCCTATTAACGAAGCTAGCCAATTGGCCAATATTTTAGCAAGGATCTTAATGTAACCCCTAGATGGCGCTATCCCAGGGGCTACTACCCCTGCCTGATTTGCCACTAACAGGTTGAGGGGCCTGGATCCAATGGCGGGTGCCTCCACCCAGAGGTCAGGGTTTGCAATAGTTAAACTAACTTGGTCACAGCCCTCTGGGACACTGCAACCCCCTTTCTTCCCACTAGTGGCCCACACAATATATCAGAATTACCTTCACAGTATACACTTACCCCAGGTCTGGTTCCGGCACTGGGACCTCCTGTGAAATGAGATACAGTGCAACAATCACAGTACAGTACTTTAACATAGACAAATACCTCAGGCAGTATAACTTTGCTGAAACAAGCAGCTCTGATTTATTTAGGGGATATAACAAGGACAGGGAAATCAGGTTAATTAGCTTATCACTCTAATAATCTACCTATGGCTCTGTGCACAGGCCTATCCCTATCAGTTACTGTCCCTGGGTACCCAAGCCCTAGTGGCTAGTCAAACCGTGGCAGCTGGTAGGGCCCTTTCACACAGAGAAAGGAGAATTAAACAGTCAGCAGTACAGTAATTCCATTTGGATTTAATGTGGCAATTCAACAGGAGCAACCTGAATTAGTACTCACGACCTCCAAATAAGATAGGGTCCTTCAATGTCAGCAGGGCTCACTTGAGGTACACAAACCTCTTCACACATCCATATAAAGAAAGTACTATACCAGGCAGGCTGCATCTGTATCCCGATCGCAATTACTGCACAATACCGGGAGAACACACAGCAGATTCAGTTCCTGACAGACCGAGTGCAATTTTCAGCAATTCTTCCAGTCTTCTACAGGGTGAGCCTGGTTTCTACTCTTCAGAGATCCTTTGATTCTTTTCCAGGGGCCAGTTCAGTCCTAACAAGCTGTTACACAAGCTGCAGACCGAACTCTGGGCCTTACACGTTTTTGACTAAAACTGCACACTGAAAAGCACAGGGCTCCTTCCTTCTTCACTGCCAAAGCTCAACTGAACTCCAACTGACGAACCGGCACTTCCTTTGAGTTCCTCCCAGTTCTTGACTGGATTGGCTGTCACTCACAATAGACTGCTGCTGTTGGTCCAAAAAGGCACTGAAGTCTAAACTACATCTCCCAGAGTCACTGCCCATACAATCCTCTTGTGGCTGGCTCAGATTATGAGTCCAAGTTCTGATTCGTCCAAGGCATCATTTTAGAGCTAGCTTACCCACACTGATTGGTCCAGTTCAGCAGTTCAAAACTAGAATGGGGAACTAGCAGACACAGTTCTGACTGCAAAGAAAGCAGGTTAGACAAACTGTAATTTCATTATTACTCTAAATAATTTCTGGCAAACAGTTACATCTTTCAGATAGGTTCCTTTGCACTCCTAGTGACTGCAAAAATGAAGTGAATTGGCAGCAGCTCAGTGGTACTCAGAGAAGCACACAGTCCCCCATACAAACTAATTATGTCTGCAAGCAGACAGCTCTTAAAGAGACAGTACCAGAGGCTCTAAAAGCACTCACTGATAAATGGCTTAAATGCCAAACACCATTCAGGCTTGGAGCATTCAAAGCAAGCTCCTGGAAGTTTTGGGAACCCCCATTTGCGGGGGTTACACCCTTCCTGGCCTGGGAAAGCTTGACGTCCGCGTCAAGCAAGTACCCCCATAAGTTTCAACTGCAACCATATACATTTGCATTAGGCTCGCACATGTAATCATCAGTCAATATATCATTTTACCAAGAACACATTTCTGAAACATTGCAGTACGTCACTCTTTACACAGTATTACATACACATTGTACCATAACTCAAGTTATTACCTCTTGTACATGAAACCTGAAGAGAGGGCCCTTCCTATCAGTTACCTTGGGGCTGGATGGGGCAAGGCACCATATAGAGGGCAACACAAGTAACTTGGAGTTAGCACTGATGCTCAGTTTGGGCAATGAGCTCGGGGACACATACACTCCTTTATGGACAACATTGAGAGGCAAGTCCACAGGCCTCCCAAGTGAATCATAACTGAGGTGCACCACAGGCTTTACAGCTCGACCAGTCTTTCTAGGGGGAACTGTTATAGTCTCTGCACTCTGAGCCTCATTTTCAGCATTGTCCTCACTTGTCAGGGGAGTCTCCATGGGGGTAGAGAGGCTAGAACTTGGGGCACTTTCAGCTCCAGGAGTTACAGTTTCTGAGTCCACAACATTTGGCTCGATGGAGAGCTTCGGACACTGGCAGTGGACTGTCAGGGCACTCAAAATACTCTTCTTGTTCAGGTGTATCACCAGTCTGCCCCAATCTATCATTTTCCTCCCTGAAAGCTCAAACAGTTCAACCATGCACAATGATTCCATTTCATCTGATCTGATGCTTTGCACTTCACTTTCTGGGAGCATTGGCTCCAGGGATGAAGCTGGGGGCTTAGACAGTCCAGAAGGCCCAGCTTTGTCTCCAGTATTGACTAGGATTGCCCGAAACAATTGACTCAGTTCGTAAGAAGGATAGTATTCAAAGTCACTCTCACTTTCTTCCGATGGACTGACAGTCATGCTCAACTGGGACTTGTGGAGGAACATTTACTTTACTTCTGTAGGTGCAGACTTTCTTGATCTTTTCTTAGCAGCTCTAGTCACTGGTCCAGAGGGGCATCTTCTAGGGGCTCAGACTCAATTAAGATTTGTCAATGGGCAGTAAATGATTTCTATGCATTGTTTTACATCTTTTGAATTATTCTCAGGCCTTACTTTGTACACTGGCAGATCATCTAGTTTGCCCACTACAATGTGAGGGAGATGGTGCCATCTGTCAGCAATCTTGTGCTTGCCATGCAGTCCCAGATTTCTTAGCAATGCCGATCTCCCTCCTGGAGTTCCTGTGCTTTCACCTTTTTATCATACCTTTCTTTGTTGGCCAGATTCTTTTGGCAGTCATGGTTTGAGCCAGTTGAGTACGCATGAGTTAGCTGGGCCTTTAACTTTTGCACATACTGTAAATAGTTGTCAGCTTGAACCCCATCAGGAGGACCCCAAAACACATCTACTGGTAGTCGACTTCTCTTCCAAACATCAGGCGGTGGGGAGAATCCAGTGGCATCACTTTTAGTGCAGTTATAAGCATGTACCAGGGTGCTAATTTGTTGGCTCCATCTAGGCTTGTCCTTTGGGTGCAGGGTGCCTAGCATATCTAGCAAAGTGCGGTTGAAAGTTCAGGCTGTGGGTCCCCTGGGGTGGTAAGGAGTGGTTCTGGACTTTCGACTCCCCACAGAAAGCATCTCTTTGATCAGGCGACTCTCAAAGTCTCTCCCTTGATCAGAATGGATTCTTTGTGGAGCCCAATAGTGAACAAAAGTTTTCTACAAGTACTTTGGCTACAGTGGATGCTTTCTGGTCTTTGGTGAGGAAAGCTTGGGCATATCTCGTGGAATGGTCAGTGACCACCAGCACATTACTGATATTTCTTTGATCTGACTCCAAACTTAGAAAATCAATACAGACCAGCTCCATGGGTGCACTGGTGGTTATGTTAACAAGGGGGCAGCCCTCTGGGGTCAAGCTTTCCTCTGTAAGCCAGCGACTACAAGTCGAATGTGTTGCTCCACATCAGCCCCATCTTAGGCCAATAGAATCTGGATCTCACCAAGTCAAGTGTTCTGTCTATACCAAGGTGCCCCATGTGGTTGTGCAAGGACCTCAATACTGAGTCTCGAAGGCAGTGGGCAGCACTAGTTGTTGTTTGTCTACTTGTCCCTCTGTCTACTGTTTCTCTGTATAACAGTTTATTGATCAGTTTCAACTTAGGACCTTCTTTGTATAACAGTGCAGTTCTCAAATCAGTGGAGCGTAATTTGGACACATCTTTTCCTGCATAGAGGCTTCTAAAGCTGCTTTGATCATGGGATCGTGAGGATTGAGCCCGTGAATACTGTCATTGTCCAGCTGAGGCGGTGCACCAATGTCTATTGCAGAAAAGTGGCAATAAGCAGCAGGTATGCAATTCTCAGAGCTCCCAAGCAATCCACCATGCAGTCCACTGCGTCCGTGGACATTTGTTCCTCCCTGTCAAACTTCCGGCAGAGTGCCGAATGTCAGGTTCTGCCAGTCGGACCCAATCATTCTGGGGAACAGGCCTCCGGGAGAGAGCATCAGCATCTATGGTTTCAGACCTGCTCGTATTCGAGGCATAGTCATATGTAGATAATGCAGAAAGCCACCTATGGCCAGTGGCATCCAACTTAGCTGAGGTCTGCACATAGGTCAAAGGATTATTGTCAGTTTTACTAGTATTTTAGCCCCATACAAGTACTCATGGAATTGGTCAACAATAGCCCACTTCAAAGCTAGGAACTCTAACTTATGTACAGGATAGTTCTTTTCGGATGGGGTCAGGCTTCTACTGGCAAAGGCCACTGGTCTCAGGCCATTCTCGTGCTCTTGGTACACACAGCCCCCAACCCTTGCAAGCTAGCATCAGTGTGCAGGACGTAAGGTTTTCTTGGATCGGCATAGGCAGCACTGGAGCATGGGTAAGTTGATATATGATCTCATGAAAAGCAGTCTCACAATCAGGAGTCCAGCGGGCCCCAAATACTTCACTCGGATGAAAATACACTCTTTCAGTCTTGAGGATGCTGACTTTGGTATTTTTGTGGGTTGGGGATACCCTTGGGTAAGGTTAAGTAAAGGCGGATCACTCTTGAATAGTCCTTGATGAGGCGCGATAATAACCACAGATCCCAGGAATCTTTGCAGTTCTTTTAGATTTTGGGCTGTGGCCAGGTGGTCAAGGCCTCAACTTTACTTGGGTGGGGTCTCTATTCCCTCGGTGGATACTATGTGTCCCACATACTTTACTGATGTTTGAAAAATTGACACTTATCAATGGACAGTTTAAGGCCAAAGTCCTCCAGTCGGTCCAATACCTTAAATAATCTGCTCCATGTTCCTCCAGTGAGCTGCCAACACAATAACATCATCTAGGTATACCAGGCACTCTAGTAAGTTCATGTCCCCACTGCACGCTCCATCAATCGTTGAAAAGTGGCTGGGGCACCTGAAATCCTTGAGGCATCCTCATGAATTCATAGCTAGCCGGACAGATAAAGGCTGTCTTTTCACGGTCCTCTGGGGCCATCGGATCTGATAGTACCACTGCAGAGATCCAGCACAGAGAACCACTTGCTCCGTTTAGGCAGTCCAAAGCATCCTGAATGCGGGCATTGTGTACTGATCAGGATAGTCCGCCCGTTTAAGGTCGATAATCCACACACATCCTTACTGTTCCATTCTTTTCCTCACTACCACAATGGGGGAAGCATAAGGGCTTCTGGATTCTTGTATTACACCAGCAGCTAACATCTCTTGCAGATGCCGTCTCCATCATCTATGTCAGCAGGTGCCCAGGCGGTGAGACCTCTCCGAAATGGTCTTCGTCCATGCAGCGGGATATTGTGCTCCAGCTCCTTGCGCATCCTACATCCCATTCCTTTAAAGAAAACACCTGGTCTCTCTGGGAAGCTTCTCACTGATCTTCACTTTCCATTCCAGCTGGCAGCGGGGGTCGCGAAATCAAACAAGTCGAGGCGTTACTCTGTCATTCTTCCTTGAACTCTTGCTGCTGGGTAGCACTGCAGTGTCTGCACAATGCACATTAGCGCAGGATGCAACCTCTGTTTACTCGAATGTCTCTTTCAGACACATTATGAACTTGGACCATTACCCTTCTGGCATAAGCATGGGCTCTAGCGGGCAAAATACTAGGCTTGACCAGCAGTCCCTCTGGCAATTTTCCATCGCCTGGTGCATCCAACATTAATATTTTATTCTTAACATCCTTTCTGATACGGACCTCTCCCTGTGAAGGTACACTGGGCATTTGGCCAGGATCAGAGACTCAGGATCCTTCTTCCATACAATTCCGACGGTTCCTCTGGTTCTGTTTTCAGCATCTCTCTGTGCCTCATAGGCCTTCTTAATTAAAGCCGGAACTCTTAAAGCTCTACTAGTCTTTGACCCTGTTTTTCATAACACAACTGTGACCAGCCTTCGAACATATGAGCATTTGTTCCAATCAACAAAGGACACCATCACAGTCCAGTGGGGGACACACTAAGGGCTAGGGTCTCTACTTGTTCGGCACTCCAGCCGCAGGTGGGAAAGACAACCAAATTCGGATATACCGGAATAGGGGTAGGCCTTCTCACTTAACCCCATACATACAGTCCTTCTAATGGTTGTAAGGTTACGTCTGACAAATGCTTCTGATACCAATCTTGGAACATAATTGTCACTTGGGAGCCACTGTCTAATATAGCTCTTGTAGACACTCCGTTCACCTTTACAGTGGTCTCCATGGAGGGACCCACTATTCTGGACCAGTCTGGAGGGCGGTAGTGGGGCCTGGGCAACTGACCTGACACCACAAAGGCGTGAATTAGCATTTTTGGTGCCCTCACTGGGATCATGTCGTGCACCTCTTAACCACTGATTTCTTCTCCGAAGCTCTCCTTGTAGCCTATATGCAACTTTGTCAGT
This sequence comes from Neoceratodus forsteri, assembly GCA_016271365.2. Lineage (NCBI taxonomy): Eukaryota > Metazoa > Chordata > Ceratodontiformes > Ceratodontidae > Neoceratodus > Neoceratodus forsteri. Next base: position 819,630,579 of record CM057455.1, on the reverse strand, counting down.
GTCTTTTGGGGACTGGCATTCCCTTTTCATGTGCCCATCTTTCCCACAATTATAGCAAAACATACTTTCTGGAGTTTGAGCTGGCGGGCGCCACACTGGGAGCCAGGGCGGGGTATTACTAACTGGAAACTTTGGTGCCATCTCTGTCTGCTGCGTGATAAGCATTTGGAGACATCTCGTCAGTTTCTCCACTTCCATGGTCAAGGAATCGAGTTGGAGCTGTTATCAGCAGGAGAATACATGGGTGGGTACCCCCCACCTATGCAGATGCAGTCGGATATAGGTCAGGGCCCGTGCTTGCAGGCGTGGCCTTCATAAAGGGACTGTTTTTGAATTCCGGATCTCTCTCAACAGTTATTCCCATTGTGACATATCTTTTCCTTGTCAGAGCACTCATTGACTGCCAACCTCTGCCCCTGAACTTCACTTGATGGGTCACCCTCAGTCACTTTCGGGTCGTAGCCGCAGCTATTGTGCAGGTCCCTCCCGAGGTCGTCTTTTTCAACTCCTCAATTTCTCTCATTAACTCATCATAGGGGTGGGGATTCCAGTCGATCTGCCAGGTGTAACTGAAGCAACAGCAGTTCTGAGAAGGGGCAGACTTAAGGATCCTGTCCAGCCTGGTTCGGTCCAGTTCAATCGCTGGCAAACTACCTTTTCTGAGGCATTCTTGCAACAATTTTTCCAGCGAGATACATACACAGACAACAACTCCCTTGGTACTGTTGTGCATCTCTTACTCTCCACCATAGGTCCTCATCAGAATCTGGGCTCCCATACACATTCCAAGGCCTCAAGATAGGCCTGTGCAGTCGCTTCAGGGTTACTGGCCCGTTTTGCGCGGATGGTAGCCAGGCAGGACCTCGAGGCTCTCACTAACCCTCTTTCGCTTTTCACCTTCCGAGCATTGCCATTCTAGCACTTGGGGGCAACATAGTCTATCCAGGTCTCCCAGTCATCCTCCCTTGGGGGTGGGGAGGTGCCAGAGAAGATCCTCAACCTTCGGTAGAGTCGTGACTAATGGCAGGTGCAGAAATAGGGTCTGCATTGGTTCAGCCACCATTACGGGCACTGGAGCAGGAGGGTGTTGGGGAGAACACCCCAGGTGGCAAGAATAGTTTCTTCAAGTCCTCCACAGTTTTCCCTCTCCCAGCAACCATTCAGCAAATTTCTCCTCAAAAGTTTCAGATAGTGGTGGGGGCTGATTCCCCCCCAGGTCTTTACTGTCCTTAGTTATCACTCTCCAAGCAGTGAGGGCTCCCTCTGGGGTAATGGTCTGTGGCACTTTGGAGCTATCTATGGGATCCTTAAACTCTACTAGGGCCAGGAAAGTGTGGGTGAGCAGATTAGCATGCAGACCCACCACCACAGGGTTTTGTAAACCTTCCACCTTGGAAAGTACTCCCTGCACAGTGTCCGTATTGATGCAGGGGATGTCCAGGATAAGCATAGCATTTTGGAGTCGATCTCCTCCCCAGTACACCACTCCCTGGCCGGTGCTAGCCACTTCTGTCGGGGTACCCATTTTTTCTTAACAGTGGTTCAGTAAATATGGCCACTAGAGGACACACAATCCCAGTGAGCCTCCAAGATGTAACCCCTAGATGGCGCTTATCCAGGGGCTACTACCCCTGCCTGATTTGCCACTAACAGGTTGAGGGCCTGGATCCAATGGCGGGTGCCTCACCCAGAGGTCAGGGTTTGCAATAGTTAAACTAACTTGAGTCACAGCCCTCTGGGACACTGCAACCCCCTTTCTTCCCACTAGTGGCCCACACAATATATCAAATTACCTTCACAGTATACACTTACCCCAGGTCTGGTTCCGGCACTGGGACCTCCTGTGAAATGAGATACAGTGCAACAATCACAGTACAGTACTTTAACATAGACCAAATACCTCAGGCAGTATAACTTTGCTGAAACAAGCAGCTCTGATTTATTTAGGGGATATAACAAGGACAGGGGAAATCAGGTTAATTAGCTTATCACTCTAATAATCTATCTATGGCTCTGTGCACAGGCCTATCCCTATCAGTTACTGTCCCTTGGGTACCCAAGCCCTAGTGGCTAGTCCAAACCGTGGCAGCTGGTAGGGCCTTTCACACAGAGAAAAGGAGAATTAAACAGTCAGCAGTACAGTAATTCCATTTGGATTTAATTGGCAATTCAACAGGGAGCAACCCTGAATTAGTACTCACGACCTCCAAATAAGATAGGGTCCTTCAATGTCAGCAGGGCTCACTTGAGGTACACAAACCTCTTCACACATCCATATAAAAGTACTATACCAGGCAGGCTGCATCTCATATCCCGATCGCAATTACTGCACAATACCGGGAGAACACACAGCAGATTCAGTTCCTGACAGACCGAGTGCAATTTTCAGCAATTCTTCCAGTCTTCTACAGGGTGAGCCTGGTTTCTACTCTTCAGAGATCCTTTGATTCTTTTCACAGGACAGATTCAGTCCTAACAAGCTGTTACACAAGCTGCAGACCGAACTCTGGGCCTTACACACGCTTTTGACTAAAACTGCACACTGAAAAGCACAGGGCTCCTTCCTTCTTCACTGCCAAAGCTCAACTGAACTCCAACTGAGCGAAACGGGCACTTCCTTTGAGTTCCTCCCAGTTCTTGACTGGATTGGCTGTCACTCACAATAGACTGCGCTGTTGGTCCAAAAGGCACTGAAGTCTAAACTACATCTCCCAGAGTCACTGCCCATCAATCCTCTTGTGGCTGGCTCAGATTATGAGTCCAAGTTCTGATTCGTCCAGGCATCATTTTAGAGCTAGCTTACCCCACACTGATTGGTCCAGTTCAGCAGTTCAAAACTAGAATGGGGAACTAGCAGACACAGTTCTGACTGCAAAGAAAGCAGGTTAGACAAACTGTAATTTCATTATTACTCTAAATAATTTCTGGCAAACAGTTACATCTTTCAGATAGGTTCCTTTGCACTCCTAGTGACTGCAAAATGAAGTGAATTGGCAGCAGCTCGAGTGGTACTCAGAGAAGCACACAGTCCCCATACAAACTAATTATGTCTGCAAGCAGACAGCTCTTAAAGAGACAGTACCAGAGGCTCTAAAACACTCACTGATAAATGGCTTAAATGCCAAAACACCATTCAGGCTTGGAGCATTCAAGCAAGCTCCTGAAGTCTTTTGGAACCCCATTTGCAGGGGGGTTACATTAACATCTGAATTTTATTTATTTATTTATTTAGCTTTTGTTGACCGGGTAAGTGCACTAGACAAATCCTGCCTATTTTCAGGCACGGCCTGGGGGAAGGAGATACAGATGAATGTCAACTGACCTTGAACCAGATTAAGCTGTTGGTAGTATTTTTTTAGTGAATGAGGGAAATTTGGCAAGGACACCGGGGAAATTCTCCTACTATTTTCGATAAGTGCCATGGGATCTTTAACATCCATCTGAACTACCACAATCCAGGCAGATGGGACCTCGGTTTAACGTCTCATCCAAAAGACAGCACCTCAGAAGTGCAGCACCCCTCTCATGCTGCACTGCAGTGTCAGTACTGGGATATTAACCCAAGTGCCAGATGTGGGAACTGAACCCACAGCCCTCTGATTTCCCAGCCTAAGAGGTGAGTGTGCTTCGTACTGAGCCACTGACACTCTCAAACATTATTAAGAATTAAGAAGTGATATCAGGCGGTAGCTTCCAGGACATAATATTGACCTCAAGGTAGGGAAACAGTGTGACAAGGCAGCAGGTAAAGCAAATAGGATGCTGGGATGTATAGGCAGGGGCATCACCAGCAGGAAAAGGGAGGTCATAATTCCGCTATACAAGACACTAGTGAGGCCCCACCTGGAGTACAGTGTACAGTTCTGGAGACCATACCTCACGTAAGGACATAGACAGGGTAGAGAAGGTTCAGAGGGAGGGCAACAAAGATGGTGCATGGATTGCATCACAAGTCCTATGAAGACAGGTTGAAGGAACTGAACATGTACTCCCTGGAGGAGAGGAGGAGAGAGGATATGATAGAGACATACAAGTATCTTACAGGGAGGAACAGGGTGCAGGAAACACTATTTTAAGCGGAAAAGATGTTCCAGGACTAGAGCATGGGATGAAGTTGGAGGGAGTGCGATTCAGAGGAAACATGGAGAAAGAATTTCTTCACAGAGCGGGTGGTGGACAAGTGGAACACCCTGCCAGAGGAAGTGGTGGGGGCTGAAACAATCACGGGATTTAAGAATGCATGGGATAGACATAAAGAAATTCTGGAGGTCAGGGGTAAGGGGCAACAGACTTCTAGGAAAACAAACTGAACTTACAAGCTCAAATGGGCAGACTGGGTGGGCCATAGGCCCTTATCTGCCAACACTGTCTATGTATCTATGTATAATAAGTCCTTATCTGGTTTGGGAATCAAGGTAATCCATGTCATCAAAAGCAAGGGTCGTTTATTCCCTCCTGATACCAGAAGTTAAAAACATCCCTCAGAAGAGTGGCCAGCTGAGAGAGGCAGTTCTTATATAAATTGTTAGGTAGCCCATTTAGCCCTGGAGCTTTGTCCAGTGGCAACTGTTTAATAACTTGCTCTACTTCACTTAAAGTGATCGGAGCCTCTAGACTCTCAGCTATTTGAGGATGCAGCACAGTAAGACTAACAGAACTCATATATTCTGTAATCTCCTGGTCTGTCACACCCATCAAATCAGCTGAGGAATAAGGGAGTCTCATAGTACTTACCAAAGATAGCAGCAATATCTTGGGGATGGGAGACTATGTCACCACTTACGGGGGATCTCAGCCCGGGAATGAATTTTGACATTTCAGTCTGCCTCAATCTTAGGGCCAGGAGTTTCCCTGCTTTCTCCCCTGCCTCTAAATACTTCAGTTTGGTACGGAGAATGGCCAGCTCCGCCTTTTGCGCCATTAAATCATAATAATTTGACTGCAGTTGGTGGAGCCTTGCCCAGTTCTGCGTCGGGGATGTATGACTTAACCTGCCTTTCAGCTGATGAATTTCACCTATCAATAATTCTAGAGCCCCTCTATCTTTCCGAGCTTGGGTGGCCGATATACATATAAACTCTCCCCGTATGGCACACTTGAGGGTGGCCCACACAGTGTCAACTCTTTCAACTGTCCCTAGGTTAATATTGATAAAATTAACTATAAATTCCTGAATATGTTTCAAGGTTTTGATACATTTGACCAGGCGAGTATTAAGGCACCACCTTATCCCCCCCAATCTTTGGGCCCAACATGTAGGACACCCCTACTGGAGAATGGTCTGACAGTACCCTAGGGAAAATGGATGCATCTATCATGCCCGGAAGGCCAAAGGAGCTCATTAACCAAAAATCAATCCGGGAAAAGGTGGCATGCGGGGGAAAATAATACTTATGTTGACGCTCCAAAGGGTTAAGGGTTCGCCATACATCAACAACGCCTACCCCAGATATAAGATCTCGGAGGGCCCTCTGTGCTAGCGACAACCCCACTCTTTTGCCGTCTGAGCGATCCATCTCTGTTTGGGGAACCAAGTTCCAGTCTCCACCCAGAAAAGTCAAAAGAGGGGGATCCGAGACTAACAGGGGTATTAACCGGGTAAAAAACAGGAGAGAGTCTGCATTTGGGTCATAAATTGATCCTAAAATTACAGGGGAGGACTCTAGCATACCCTGAACTATAATGTAATGCCCTTCCGGGTCCCACCATTCCCTGTTTTTAACAAAAGGCATAGTTTTAGCGATCAAGATGATAGTACCACTACGTTTCGTAGAGCTACCTGCACTGAAAACTTGGCCCACCCAATATCTTTTAAAGAGGGAAATATCGTCTCTCAATAAATGTGTCTCCTGCAAACAGGCGATCACAGTGCGAAGCTGAGAGAGGTGTTTTAGAATCATTATCTGTTTCTTTTTACTTTGGGCCCCTTTAACGTTCCAACTAACAAAATTATAAGGGCCACTCATTCACTAATCCATAATCTATTGGGAGAAAGGGGAGGAAGAGAAGCACTAAAGCCACTGCAAAACCCCACATGTTGTCCTCTGACGAGTTCAGCCACTGGAACACCCCGAAATGAGCGCAGACTTAACCCAACCCTGTTCCCCTCCATCAAGATAATAATTGAGGTAGCCCAGGAAAGAAAAACATACCCAACAAACCCCTCTGTTCCCTGAAACTCCACCCCCTTCCCCCTTCCCCAAACATACCATACAACATTGTTAAATTCAATATAACTATTTACAATCTTTCTCACCTGGTTCTAGCAACTCGACCTCCCAAAATATTCTATGCATGCAAGTATCCCTTTTGCTACCATACGGCCCACCCCCACCCGATAACTCGCAATCATAGATGCATGAAAAAGTAGCAATAACTGTAATAAAACACTTAGGTTAACTATAACATGTAATGCCATTCCCATAATAACTGAAGAAAGAAAATTAGCTAATCAATACCGATACATATAAATGAGGAAGTATTGCCCCCTTGTGGACTCAACAGGAGATACCACTGACTGAGTAACATAATTGACACAGATGAAGCTCTAAAAGGCTCCACTTGCATCTTTCAATTTGAGCTAAAGCCGGAGGGAGAAACAAATTTCAAGGAAAACCTCTTGCAACCCACTAATACACTCCTCAGGCTACGGCGAAACCAGCAATGGCGCATGGGAGCTGAGGTTACTGTCTAAAAATGTGTCCATTCAAAGATCTCTATGGTACAGGTTCCCCAGCAGGTGATGTAGACTCCATTGCACACTTGCTAATACAGTTCAACTGGGCACAAAACGCAAAGAGTCACTAGGTCAAATTAGCCAGGGTACTCCCTCAACCTCGTGGACGCCCACTTCAGTCGGCAATCACCGACCCATTTCAGCAACAAATCTTCCGCAGACACTACAAATACAGCTCAACATTTCCCTCTCCCTTCAAGGAGGAAAATTTTAGGCTCTCAATTACCTCCCCACCTCACTTGAACAGATCGGGGAAGAGGATACAAAGCTCAGTTGAAGCTTGAGCAGGCGACTCCAAACTGACCCACTTCTCATTATGCTTCACTTGTAGGGTTGCAGGGTAATGCACTCAGAAGGCCTTTCCGGTAGTGATGAGCTTTGATACCATAGGATGGAATTCTTGCTTCTTCAGACGAACCGACTGGGGTAGGTCTTTGATATTCTTAACTTGTGGCCCCCATTGATTTCCTGGACTTCTTTAATCTTAACCAGGATTGTTGCTTATCCAAGTAATTAAGAGTTTAAATACAAGAGGTTGGGAGGTGAGCCCAGCCGGAGGCGCAGCGACTGATAGAGCTCTTTCCACCACATAGCTTGTATTATTAGGTGATGGACCAGCTATTCGCTCACATAGATTTTGAACAAAGACAATAGGGTTGTTGTCTTCCTCCTTCTCTGGTAGCCCAAAAATAATTGTTATTGTGCCGACTGCACCACTCTAAATCCTCCAGTTTATCCTCTATTTTCCATATCCTTTGCCGCAGGACAGAGTTATCCAGATCTGTTTTATCTCTCCATTTATCTAGCGACGCAAGCCTAGTTTCAGCATCCCCAACCCGCAAGTTCAATGTGTCAACACTCCTTCTGATTGACTGAACATCATCCGAGATTGCAGCGATGGAGCTCTAAGAGGCTGCATAACCCCGAGCGCTCCTCGATAAGTGCTGCCATGGGTGGAGGAGGCTTAACTTGACGTTGTGATTGTGTTTTGGGCCACTGGGCCTTTTCTTTCTCCGGGTCTGCTTGGTGTGACGTGGCGGTGCCTTTCGCATTTCAACCTCCATTTCAGCACCACGGTTTTGCTGCTTGAGATGTCAGAATGTGATTAAATCAAAAAATGCCACCTGAATCGCTTAAGAAGATAAACTATTAAGTTAAATTCACCAGACTTGTCGAGGAGCAAGGGGAGGCAACAGCTTTCGCTTAGGCAGCCATCACGTGACCTCTGCAGCCTCCTTCCTAAAATGGATTCCCTACAGGCCTTCACCAGCCAACACTGCCCTGACATCCTGGCAGTTGTCGAAACCTGGCTCACACCATCAGTACCAGACCATGCAATCAGCCTTCCTGGCTACAACGTCTTTAGGCTGGATCGCCTCTCCAAAAGAGGTGGGTGCTGTGCTCTCTACCTAAAAGACTCCATACAGGGGCACCACATCATTACCTCACTCCAACCCAGAACTGCTCAGATACTGCCAGTGAGAATCCTCCTCAGAGCCCAAAACAAAACCCTCACTGTTGCCACCATCTACATCCCTCCCAAAGAACAAGGAACTGGTCTAACAGCTGTTCTGACTTTGTAAAGTCACTCCCACCTGACAATCGAATCCATCCTCCCAGGTGACTTCAACTTCAACTGGCCTGTGGCCAATGCTGGTGCACACAGGGATACCATTGCTGCAGCAAACCTCACACAAATGGTTGACTCACCAACCAGGAAAAATTACAGGACTGACACCAGCACACTCTTGGACTGGATCCTTACCAGTCACCCATCGTGGATATCTAACACTAATGTCCTCCCTGACTCTCTCAGCGACCACTCCCCTGTTAACAGCACCTGGTCAAATAAATTCATCAAACAACCACCAAAAACTATCTCCAGCAGGGTTCTACCCAGTGGTCACCTTCCTCGGCTCAAATCCCACCTCCTCCATTAAGACTGGCCCCCTATCTTCAATGCAACCAACGTAAACACTGCCCTTGACCACTTCATAAACATCTTCACTGTGGCCTGTGACACGTATGCTCCTATTAAGAAACGCAAAGTCAAATCACTCAGTAACCCTTGGCTCACAGGTGACATCCTCAGGATGCTAAAAACAAGAGACCACCTATGGGAGCTGGCCAGAAACTCTGGAAGGCAAAACGACATCCAAAACTACAAATGTGCCCACAATGACTGCACCAAAACCATCTGGCAAATGAAGTCCGCCTACTATAAGCATGCCCTTACAAACTCCCGTGGCAATGGTCGGGAATTCTGGAATTCTGGAAGAACATAAAGGAACTCACTGGGAATCCACCCAAAACCCCCCATCAGTACTCAACATCAACAGAACCACAACCCTCAACCCAAAAACCATTGCGGATACCTTTAACAAAGCCTTTACTGACCTTAGCGCTGTCCTACCCCAGGACTACTTCAAAGATGGTGAAGCCCCTTTGTCCACAATGAACACTACTCCCACCAGCTCCCCCCGCTTCTACTTCAAAGCAGTCAAGGCTCACCAAGTACACAAATATATTACCAAAGCCCTTGGTAAATCAAGATTAAGTAATGACTCCTTCCATCTCAAAATCCTGTCTCTCACACTTGATAAAGTGCTTAGTCCTCTGACCAGAATTTTCAACCTCTCCCTCAGACTTAGCCAGTTCCTGGATAAATGGAAATCTGACACTGACACCCCAATCCATAAAAGTGGTGACAAAACTGCCCATGTTAACTACAGACCTATCTTCCTACTACCCCCACTCTCCAAGGCACTAGAACGCTTTGTCTCGGACCAGCTCACAGAATACCTGGAAATGTACAACATCCTGTGCAAGCAACAACATGGGTTCCGCAAAGGTCACAGCACCTCCACAGCCCTACTTGAATTCACCGGCACAATCCACAATGCACTTGACTCTAGTGAACTACTAGGCTCAATCTACATTGACTTAATTAAAGCCTTCGACACTGTCAGTCACTGCCTCCTGCTTGTCCAGCTTCAGAACACTGGGCTGTCAACCGACTCCATTGACTGGTTTAAGAGCTACCTTGAAGAACGGTCCCAAACAGTAAGAATTGCTGATACACTCTCAGACCCTAGGGAGTCCACCAGGTCTCCATTCTGGGACCCCTCTTCTTCAGCCTGTTCTTAAACTCACTACCGGACAGCTGCCCAGAACAAATAATTTTCTACGCTTACGGTGCTGTGATCCTCACCTCGGACCCCGATCCAATCCAATTACAAAATAAACTTCAGTGGGCCTTCTCCTCCATCAAATCCTGGTTCCTAAATCATAAACTGCTTCTCAATCAGAAAAAAAACAAGTCTATTGTCTTCTGCAGCCCCCACAACAAAAACAAACAACACCACCTCTTCATTGCAACCGAACAAGGAGCCATCCTAGAGCAAACACAATCGTTCAAGCACCCTGGCATCACCCTTGATCCACACCTCTCATATGCTGTCTATATCAGCAGTGTTGCAAAGTCTGCCAATGTGAGGTTAGGCATATTATTCCGGCACAGGAAACACCTAACCCCAGAAGCACTGTCAATGGCCGTCCAAAGCTCCATTGTCAGCATCATAGACTATGGTCTTATCATATATGGGTCTGCAACTACCACTGCTCTCAAATGTATTGTGACCTCCCTGAACAAGGCCTGTCATCTCATCACTGGCTCACATTGCCGTACCAACACATGTGACCTTTATTCCCAATCTGGATGGCTTCAACTGGACAAACGCATAAAATACCAAACTTGCATCACGGCCAAGAAAATTATAATGGGGCTTGCCCCTCCTGGTGTCTGTGCCCTCCTTAAGCCTAGACATAGGAATGTCACTATGAGAAGATCCAATTCCCATCTACTACATATCCCATGATGTCGCATGACCCAAGGACAAAGATCATTCACCTATCGGGCATCCAACTGGCTCAACTCTCTTGGCAGCGACATAGCGACTGCTCCAACACTCGGCCTCTTCAAGTCCAAGCTGTGCCTCTCACTGCTTGTATCCTGAGATTGCCCATCTTAACATTTCCACCATTTCAGCTGCTGCCCCAGCACCCAGCACTTACAATCAGTTTTGCACCCCTAACACCTTACCTGTCATATTCCCTCAACAAGACCCCCTGGCTTGCACTGTCTCCACCCTCGCCCACCTTCCCCGTATCTTCCTCCTGCCCTGCCCCAACCACCTCCCATACTCCCCTTACCCCCCTGCCTCCTACCCCTGGTTCTCCTAACCTCTCCCCCCACCCCCCTCCTTCCTTGTCTTGCTCTCAGCTCATGTCTTTGCACTGGTTATTACATGCCTGTAAGTCAATGACTATATGTTTGTAACTAAAAATGATGACTGTTGCACACGCTGACGTGGAACCTTTGTAAAAGAACTTTGGCTCAAAGATATTGTAATCCTAGATGAAATAAATAAATAAATTAGCATACAGTGATCTCAGGAGGCTCACTGCTGCTCATGAAATGGCTGCTGCCAGCAACAGAAAGTGGAAGTTGTTGGTAGCAGTTCTAAATAATTTAAAAAAGTTGTTACTGTCTGAAAGCAATAATTGAAAGTTTATGTAGTGTCTGAGGAAAGCTGTCTCTTTTCCATTGTTTTCCTTTAAGGCAAAGCACTTTGAAAACAATGTGTTTCGCCTCACTTTGCCTTGTTTTTAAGCTCCAAAGGCAAATTTTGCAGTGATTCACGGGATTTCAGGTCACATGAGCTCTATATTGTTCTGCACAGCCTCAGTTTGGGGTATTGTGTGTGGGAAGTTGTAGGAGACAATCTGCTCTGAGAGCTCTCTGCGATTCAAACCTTCTAAAAGCTGTTAAAAAAGCCTTTTTGAGTCATTTTTTTTGCTGAAACTTTTGTTCGATTAGAGGAAACCCTCCTGTGCTCATATAATCAAGGGTTTATTGTTTGTGTGTGGATTTTGAATGTTAATGTACAACATTCAGTCTGTGTACTGAGAGACAGTGGAAGTGTGCTTTGGGTGAGGGGCATATCTGTGGTGTAGGTAGAGTAAACTTGGAGAAAAAGACACTGCTTTCTGTTTTGGTGATATTTTTCTTGTATAACTGTGTTAATGTACACACAGTAATATTTTCAATAATTCTTGCCATATTTTTGCTGATTGTTGGGGTGCAGCAGTGCATAATTTTAGTTTGTTTAAAATATGTGGTTATATTACTGAAGTTTTTAATTTGCTACATATTACTTAGTGTGTGTGTGAGTATGTGTGTGACACGTGTCATCAAATCAGACACCTTTTATTGTGCTACACAATTTCAGCAATGTGAACCTGCTATCCACTGCAGCTGTGTAATTTTTGTACTTCTTTGTGGTGTCTTCATTGGTACTAGTGACTGTTACTGCAGTAGTGCAGTACACTGCCCCCATGGTCCGCCCCAACCGGCAAAGGTATTCTTTTCCAGATTTGAATATCTGATGGTGAGCACTGGTTAGGTGTTGTGCCTCTGCATCCGCATCTCTTCAGTGCGCAGTGCAATCTTAATCTGTCTGTGCATTTGCATCTCTTTAGGGCCCAATCTCCATCTCTAACGTAAGCCACAGTTGTTTCTTTGGCTTCCCTTCAAAGTACTGGACAGGTGTGGTGCATAATTCTGCATGAACATTGTACTCATTAATATGCGTTTTTAAGTCAGGACCATCATCACGAGCCATTCATGATACAAATCACGTTCTTCATCATCACGGTCACAAATACAGTCACAAATCATGATTTACGATCACATCAGGAATCACATAAAATTTTTACTAGTTACTTGGATGTATTGTAAGCGTGTTTTGTAGTTTCTCTCCATGATTCACCACCCCACCACTGTACTCATTAATGAGCATTTTTAAGTCAGGGAGTTGTGTGCCACACCCCATCGTAGCCCGGGGAAGTACAGCCAGAGGCATTCACATTTCTTCATCATCACGGTCACAAATGCAGTCACAAATCATGATTTATGATCATGTCACGAATCACAACACAGCCACAGAATGGCCAGCAGGTGCAAACCCGGTCCGTTCTGTGGCAGCCTGCCACTCCAACTAGTGATGATTGAGGATATGGGTGTGCTGGCTCCCAGCCCCCAGGTAAGTCCCCTGGGGGCCCCAGCACACCTCCACCTCACATAGATGGCACTTGACCACACTGCTGTCCCCCCTGACACAGTCAAACAACTGCCAAACAATGGAGGTGCAGGGAGAACCAAGCACAGGCAGGGGAAGGCCAGATGAACTGGCAGCTGGCTGATCAGGGTGCAGAACTGGGATGGGATCCACACCTGGGCCCAGTGGAACAGGCACATCCTGCTCCAGAGGACCTGGTGCTGGACTTGGTGGTGGTGGTTCAACTGCCTCAGAGTCAGGACAGGAGGTGTTGCTGGTCCCGCTTCCGGGGGCGGGGGGCACTCACAAGTTTCAAGCGGTCCAACAGGAATGGGCACCCATGCCCCCCACGCATGCACACGGTACAATGCTTACCACTACCACGCTCTCCCAGAGCTGCCTCCGCCCCAGATATTCCCTCACCCTGGTCCATCTCTCCTACTGAGTAATCACTACTCACACTGTCACACAACACACACACATAGTCACACAAACAAACAACTAACTACTTATAAATGTAAGAAAAATAAAATTTACAGAAAGAACAAATTAAGTTAAAAAAGAGTACAGACAGAAAAGACAAAAAAATGTAGCTTTTAAAAAAGCTGTTGGGTCTAAATCAGAGTTTAAATCTCCTCCTCGCTCTGATCTCAAAGTATCAGCAGTCACAAAGAGAAAGTAAAAGTGTCTGCTTGTATGACTCACTTCCTTCCTGCCTAGCTAAAGAGCATGTGACTTACAGTACTGTAGGCCATGTGATGTGTGGGGGGGCTGCCAAATCTGAAACACCATGTGGATCACTTAGAATCATAAAGAGGAACGTGAAGTCCATTCAAAACAAAGACTTTGCCTTACTTCGCATTGCCATTCCGCCTTAACGTGAAGTGGTAATGACAAGGTGGAGTGAGCACTTTGCATTGCCGCAACGCGAAGTGTTCACTTCGCCGGCAGAATTTAAATTTTCGGCATCTCTACTTGATTATAGAGCGTCTCAGATCTCAGGTTAGCACTAACACAGAAGCAGTCCAAACTAAATAGTAAAGTGATTCAGTGATGCATAAACTAAATAATCAATTGCTTGACTCAAGATATGCAGCTTATCAATTGTAAGTGGCCAAGACTTTCATAATTCACCCATGGCTCTGCCCCTTGTAAGTTATGGTTTTGTCCCTAAACTTAAAGATAAAATGTATATTTTGAATCAAGCTATTATATGTCCCCTATTTATTTCTGATTTCCCCCTCTTATGCACATACTCACCAGTGCCCTCAGGACTATTGAACCAACCGCCCAGTTGGCAGATTCCCCTTCTCAATACAAGACAGAGAAGCAGGGCTTACCATATGTTCCAAACACTCTGAATCTTTTCTCTAGTGTGCTGGGCCTCACTTAGTATAGTGTCCTCAGGAAGACTACAGATTTTCAGTAAGTTGTTACCTGTTCCGTTACATGTAACTGGATCACAGATATATGTTAAATAGTTAATGTTTATAAAATACATACACATGCTCATAAAGCATGAGCAGGACATGTATATGCAAGCAATAATACCCAACAGGGTGGGTGGTATTGCCCATACCACCAACCCTGGAGGGTATTATTGCACTTAGAAAATGGGCTTCTGTGTAAAATTAAATTAACTAAGAAAATAAGAGAGGGGTCGATTTTGAAAGGAATATAAAAAAATGAAGAAAACATTTTAAGATAAAACAGTCCCCGCATTTCTGTACTGTTTCATCCCCTGTTGGCCCCCCGAGCCATTCTCTTCTGTCCTCCTCCCCCTCCACACATGGGAAGACGAAGAGATGGATTTGTTTGTAAAGTCACACCAGCAGTTTGTTGCCAACATTTTTGTGCTAAAAAAATACTTTTTTTCCCTTTGTGGTAAGATGCAGCTGTTAGGCACGTGACAGTCCTCCTTCTAAAGAAGAAAGTCAAAGCATAGTGCGGGATGACAGCGCTGTAAATTATGATAATTATTTTTTTTTTAAGTATAGCAACCTGCCATGGTCAGAAACTGTACAGTCGCCTCACCTGTTGAGATTGCTCTGTTATCCCCCCCACACCGTGTGTATGGGATGCAGGGATTGAATCTGGAAATTGGGGAACAGAGCTGAGAAGAAGTAACCTCCTTTAGTCTCCCCCAACCCTTTTTTTCCATTTGCTGAGATCACCCATTATCTTTCCCACCCCACCCTACCCCTACTGTGCACAGGATGCAGGGATTGGAGCTAAGAAGAGGTACTGTAGCCTTCTTAAAAAAAAGTTGAATCCAGTTTGTCTTTTTTTAATCAGTTTTTAGTTGTTTTGTCAATAGGGGAAAAAGTGAGGCAAATGCAGTCAGGAACAGGCAAGATGATTGTGGTGGACTGCAGAAAGACTGTGACAGCATGGGCCATTTTAAAAGAAATCTTTGTTTTTTCTTTTTGTTGTTAGACTGGGGAGCGATTGGCTCAGCAAGAATGGCGTGTTTTTCAGATACGCTTCGATAGGGAACACAGAACTCAGCTGATGAACACTGCCACTGAAAAGAGATGAGGCACTTTGATTTTCTGCTAAAAGTTATTGTGGAAGTGATCTGTCTTTTACGATTCTATTTTATAATAAAATCCTGTAAAAAAAAAAATGAGAATCAGGTGTGCCAACATCATCACTGGTAACTCGCCTGCTAAGCAAGATAAAAAAATGGCAGCTCATCGAGTTCAAACTGGCACCATGATACCAGTGATGAGGCTGGCACACCTGGTAATTGTTTTTTAGAGGGCTCTATCAGTAAGTTAATGCACCCCTTTAGAATGTGTACCAGCCAATCAGAGTTCAGAGTTTCTGAAGCCCATTTTCTAAACAGGATTATAAACCTCATGGAATGTTCAGCAGGAAATCATACATTCCAATCAATTAGTGGTCCTTATTCTACTGATAATGGGCTGCTAGTATGAACAGAATGCAGGACCCACTGCATGGGTGCAGCAATATAACTTTTTTTTTTACATTAAATCTAGGCTTTCGTATCTGTATTTTAATTAAACAATTGCTATGTTATTAATACTGTAGCAATAATACCCTCTGCAGCAGGCTTAACATTCAGATAATGTCCTAGGTGGGATTCGCCTTAGACACTTCTGTACCCAACAGAAGCATTATAGGACTGGTAAGGCCCTCTCCGGCAGGCTTATTGCTTAAATATCAGTTATTATGCCAGAAAAAAAAGAAAGAAAACAGACTGAAAATGCATTAATCTCACCTCCATGCAGCCTAACCCTGTTGACTAGGGTTTAATGGGTTTAATTCTAACAAGAAAACCTGACAGTGACAGCTCTTAAAATAAGACTGAGAAATGGAATCATTTCTAGTCTTTCATTCCCTACATCCACCTGACATGGTCCAGTGGCAGCATGTCAAAAGAGCAATAAGAAAGTAACATACTTGCTTGACATCCCTAATTTTATATCAGTGAGAGACAGTATAACCTAGAGGTTAGAGCACCAAGTTGTGAACCTGGAGACCCAGTTAACCTGGGTTTGAACCACACAACCGTCACCCGCATACTATGCAACCTTGAGCCAGTCACTTAAAGGGACACTGCCAACCCTTTTTGCATCCTATAATATTTCTAGTTGAAAAGGCATTTTATGATTGCTTACCATCTCTAAAATTCATTGATTTTGCTGTTTTTTTAATCTGCTTCCTTTTTAGTAGAGCTGAAAAACATGCTAATGGTGGAAATATACTTCTTTGGTTTCAAATCCTTCATCATACTGCACACTTCCTGAACAGTAGGAATACCCCCAAATAGTGTAGTCACTCATTCTGCAATAGTTTTCTCTCCTCCCACTGCATCACGAGTGGCTAGACACTGTTGGGATTGTTCCCAAGTCCAAGAAAGATGTTGCGGGAGTTGATTAACGACTGTAACCAAATGCTTTTCTGTGGTAACATCACGTTTTTCACTTTGTAATCCCCCTGTTACACAGGGTTACTAGAATCCTAGTAAGACCTAGTGGTAGGCAGGGAAGGCAGCTTGTGAAACTCCAGTTAAATGGATTTCACACTGCCTCACTCTGTTCTCAGTCTCAGCTGAGACTGAGAGATGACATTACCATAGAACTATCGCAGCTGCATGAGCCACATTGGAATCTGCAGTTGGGAGTTAAGTTAGAATGTTGGGAGTTTTTGAACAGTGAGCATCAGTTGTGTGTGAGCAGTCTTGAAGAGAGGAGCACAGCAGTCTGTGCACAGGCTCTTGGAGCCTAAAGCTCTGATATAGAGTTGCTTTAGGGAGAGGTGTGTGTTTCCGCCAAAAGAGGAACACAGTAAGCTGTTCGTGAAGTGGTGCAGACCATTGTTACTGGTCTCTGTGCCCCATCCCTGAGGGGATGGGAGGGTTAAAGGTTTTCCTGTTATTCCAGGGCAACCCTCCTGGTTTCCGGCTAGGAAGAAGCTACCTTATTTTTCTAAGTTGTGCTCGCGGCTGAAGTGTCAAGAAATCGCCTGTCTACGTACCTGCAAACAAAGGGTGAGTTTGCTCTTACATGGGGCCTATGTTTCACCTGAATGGTTGTATAGTGGGTATTGGACTGCTTAATCAGTGGGAGGCCTAGAGGAATAGGCTAAGCCAAAGTAAAGGTATGTTCAAGTCCAGCACAAGGGGAAAGCCAAGACATGTAGAAGAAATGTGCTATGCATTTACCCTTTAATCTACACTGCCAAGCTTTTCAGAAAGAGATGTTTAAGTATGTTCGAGTCTAGTACAAGGTGAAAGTCAAGACATGTAGAGGAAATGTGCTATGCATTTACCCTTTAATCTACACTGCCACGCTTTTCAGAAAGAGATGTTTAATGTCCAGAGAAATGGCCGGGTATGAATTGTGGAAGCTAGTGGTGGGAGACCCCCATCATTAGTAACCAGGTTCACCTTTACAGATTTGCTCTGTGGCCCTTTTACTTTGCCTCAGGCACTTGGCCAGTGCTGAGTGAAGTACCCAGATGTGGGATTGAAAGGAAATTTCCCTTATGGAGTCGAAGGCTCTAAGGTGGTTGAAACCCTGGGAAAATGTGTCTTGTCATATGGTGAGGTTCAAGTGGCGGCAGGGGCAGGCCAGGAAACCCCAAATAGTGTACAAGTCGGGCTGTGTACCCAAAGCAGTGTGCAAGTCTGGGCTGTGTGCTTGGTGGGTCCAGAGCCTGAGGACTGAAGTGTTGAGGAAATGTAATGTTTCTCTTATCTGCATTACCAGGAATGTAACCCCATGGGGGACCGTCTATGCTTTGTTTGTTCAGTTTGGATGTGAATAAAAGCACACTTTAGAATCCCATTCCTGGTATTGGACATTACAGTTATTGCTTCCTGTGTTCGGATTTACTTGGGGGCCCCTGTGTAGCCAAACCTAGCCTTTGTGCCGAGTAACCTAGTCTTCCCCGAACCCAGTCCCCCACCTGGTACTGCTATCAGCTTCAACAGCATACCACCTGTCATTTTCAAAAAGGCAGGGGTGTAGGGGTTACAAAATGGAGGCACCGCTTTGGATTTTAATTTAGGGAGGAAAGGTGCTCGGGCAAGGGGCTAGCATTTTGGTTATCTGGCAGTGGGTAGCCCAAAAAGCTGAAGCAAGTTTAACCAGTGTGTCGCTGTGTGCTGTGGTTCATATGCTGATGTTAAAATGCCAACTGTTTACCAAGGAGCAGTAAAGCTGAAAGAGTATGCCCCTGTCCTGCACCAAATATTTACAGCGGTTTTGCCAGCTTTTAAAAAACTGTGTGTGATAAAGAAAAGTGTGGAAGACTAGCGGTAGCAACAGGAAAATTGTGCCCTGGACTTTGGAAATGCTTTCTAGTAAACTGTTGTGAGAAAGAAAAGTGTTGAAGACTAGGGGTAGCAACAGGAAAATTGTGCCTTGGACATTGGAAATGCTTTCTAGTGAACTGTTGTGATAAAGAAAAGTGTGGAAAACTAGGGGTAGCAACAGGAAAATTGTGCCCAGGACGTTGGAAATGCTTTTTAGTAAACTGAGAGACTTGAGGTGTTAATGGCCATGACAAATGGTTGAAATGGGCTCCCGCCGAGGAGTCAGTTAGAAAAAAAAAAAGTGGTTTCTGCAGTTTAAATTTGCCTGCTTGACGATCGCTGTGAGGAGAAGAGCCCTCACAAGGTAAAGAGGCTCATTTGCATGGCGTCATGTGATTGGTAAGACTGCAATCAGTCCCGCCCCCAAGCCAGCTCTACAGTGACTGCCCAGCATTCGAGAGGGAGTATGAGTGGAGTGTGTGTACTGGCTTAGTGGAGGAGCATTGCGGTGATTAAAAAGCGCTGTAAAAGTATTAAAAATAGACTTTTCTGTTTAAAATCGGGCTCAACCCACATCTCGACTGACTGGATTGTGAGTGTGGTTATCGGAGAGACGATCGGCAGGACTGCCAACCCGCTTCCTTTCTGAGGCCTCCAAGACTGGCTGCAGGCCATTTTCCATCACAGCAAACAGCTACTGATAACAGTGAGTACCCACTGTAATAATTGCTCAAACAGTGATTTTTGCCAAAAGCCAGCTGAATATGTGTGCAGCAGTGTAGTCGCTTTGC
Source organism: Neoceratodus forsteri (assembly GCA_016271365.2). Lineage (NCBI taxonomy): Eukaryota > Metazoa > Chordata > Ceratodontiformes > Ceratodontidae > Neoceratodus > Neoceratodus forsteri. The sequence goes on along the minus strand of CM057455.1, from coordinate 819,611,148 downwards.
AAATAAAGTCTGTGTCAAGTTTTACCAGCTAAAGCAAGTCTGTTAAGCCATTGACTGTGAGCATAGTTATGGGTTCAGCATCAGAGTAAAGTTTCAAATCCAGTAGAGAGACTGTGAGTTGTAGCAAAATATGCAGCACTAGTTACAGGCAATTCTGTGCTTGAAATCCTGAGGCTTTAAGGGACTCTGAGCTAAAGCAATGTTGTCAGCAAGTGAAAAGTCCATGGCAGATCATACAAATGTTCTAGGAAAAGAATAGTGCAAGTTTATGCAGTTTGAGCAAAAGTTATCAGTAGAGTGTGTAAATCGGATGCGCAGTGGCTTGACCCAATTTCAGAATGTTGATGCACTGGAGTGCTGCCGCCGCCATTACAGGGTGGGGTAGATAAAGTAAACACAGCAGCAGAGGAGCCATTTTAGAAATGAAAGAAAGTGTTCAGTGAAGTGAGACTTTCAGTAACAGTGAGCATTTGTTTGTTTTTCCCTGCAGCCATGGCCTCAGGACCAGCCCGCTACCCGGATCATGCCCGGGCTGTGGTAGCAGCAGAAGTAAATAAGTTAAGGGACATTGAAAGGTGTTACTATGAAGAACAACTGCCTTCTCATGTGGTAATTTCTGGATACCAAGTGCAAGTTTGTTTAATATGCTTAAATGCTGGAAGGGACGTCTTCATGGTACCTCACTGTTTGAGGTGCTTAGAGAAATACAGCTTGTTTAAAGCACCCAAGATTCGTTTGGCTCCCACATGGACAAAAGTTCAAGAATTTGTAGTTGGCAGCACACAGCACGAGGTGGAGCCTGTTGGAGAAGGCCCCTCGTGGGAGTGTGGCACAAAGCCAGAGGGTGCAGATTTGCAGACAGAACCATATGCTGATGTTTCAGATGCTGCATTGCAGAGAGATAATTCAAACAGAGCATCAGTAGACCCCTAGAGGGGGGGCCTAGCCCAAGTCTCATAGGAGAACATGAGATGAGGGAGGCCTTTGAATGGGAGGTATCGACCTCTGCACCCAGTGAAGAGTGGATAGTCTCAGGAGTGAGGATGACTGCTCACTCCTGGGCACAGATTCTCAGTGAGGAAGAAGAAGAGGGGGAACCTATGTGGCCTTGTGAAAAAGGAACGGGTACACAGCTTCAATCTCTTGCCTCAGAGGAATGCATGGAAGAGAGTGGTGATGCCACTGCCCTGGCTGTGCAAGAAGAAGAAGTCAGGGATCCATTTTTTGTCTCATTGAAAATGCGTAGCTGGCAGAACCAGGACTGGCCGCCCCCAAGCCAGGCCCGCAGTCTCAGGTTGACCAAAGCTAGTAAAGAGGAGCGACTGGTTTGTAAGAAGGCAAATGAAATCTGTGGGATGTCCTTTCCTACCTTTCCTCAGAGAGTCTGGGAGGAGATTGAGAACAGCAGGAAATCCTGGATTTGGGCCAAAGCAATGAAATGTGTGCATCCTGGTGCAAACAAGCATGTCAGGAACAGAATGTTTCATGAAAATTGCAGCCAGTGGAAAAGAGGCAGGACACTGCTTATGGACACTGTTCAAATAGTGGATGGAGAGGGACATGAAACCTTTCACAGTGTGAATTATGTGCACCCAGACAGGGGTGATAATTCAAGCTCCTGACCCACTGTACTATTGGCCTCAATGCAAAGACCTCCCTGCAAATGTGCTCATGCCTACCAGATGGAAAGCAGAGCAGTGGTAGTCAATACTGCCACACCAGCCATTGCAGTGCCTTTGCTGTTCCGCCAGTGTGGACATCCAGGACTCAGGTACCCCACATTCATCAGTTCTACAGTGTACTAACTTTCCAGAATCCATCGACTGGCCCACCAGATGACTTCAGATCCAGAGAGGACCCCAGTCCAGCTGTATCCTGATTCATCGCCTGGTAATCGGATGACATCAGACCTGCTGTTTTCCTTTTTGTTCCTGTTCCAAGGTTCCCTCTCCAGAGATGACATCACCCAGCAGTTTCCAGATGTGCCCTCCTGTAGTTCCTGGAAGATGTCCTCCCAGCTGTATCAGAAGAATGCTGCCAGGGAGAGTCTTCTGCAGAGGAGCAAGTCGGTGCCATTGTTCATTCTACAAGGGGCTGGTAAGTCCAAACTTTTCTATCCTTATGACATTGCAGTACACACCCTACAGTAGCAGACTCCAGAATGTGTGAACTGTCCTCAAAGACTGTCCCCTTCGGGACTTTGGCCTGCTAGAACTGTGCTTCACCGGTCTCTGGCCCAGGACAGACTCTTTAATGGACTAGCCTTTGGGCACTGTGGTCACTAGATGGGACTTTTAGGGCACTCCATCCCCCCAAATGTTTATTGTAAATAATGTCATTGTTTTCTACTGTTTTATAATGTATATACTGTTTTTCTACCTTTTCTAAAAAAATCTTTTTGGGATTCTGCAGTGTTTTGATGGTAGGGGTTTAGATAGACTGTGTATGCAGATTAGGAGTGTGTGTTGTCTTTCTTTTTCTTGCAGGTGTTCCTGAAGAAGATAGAAGAGAAGACAAGAAGAGGAGGAGGGGCTCATCGGAGTTCCTCACTAGTACTTTAGTGTGTAGTATTTAAAGTACTGTTGCTGTTGTTGTTGTTGTTACTCTGTAGTAACCCTTTCCTTCCACAGGTGTGGTTGTGGGGGAGTGAGGGAGTAATGTAATAGATGGTATTAGTTTCCTGGTGTGTGATTGCATTGTGCTCAAGGTCGGGGAGGTCCCCTGTTTGTTTTGTTTTGGGATTTGAGTTAGAGACAGATAGATTTTCCCTAGAGGGCTAGGGGGGATAGACAGGCTGTGGTCCTGAACGGCCATAGGGACAGCAGTGCTGAGCTATTAGGGCTATGCTCTGGGCAGTTCTACCAGAGCCACTAGGCACCCATAGTTAGTGGGTAGAGTAGAGGCTGATATGTCAGCCCAAGACCTCTAGGCCCTTAGTGCTGCCTGCCTGTGCTAGCACATGGTAGGAGGGGGTCTGATCACCCCCCTCCACAGGTAGCACATAGGGTGGGATGGCCTCAGCCAGGTAAATAATGACTGCGGACAGTCATTTTCCTGGCCCAGGGCGAGTGTAACCTCCCTGTTACCTGCGGTTACTAGAATCTGAGTAAGACCTAGTGGTAGGCAGGGAAGGCAGCTTGTGAAACTCCAGTTAAATGGATTTCACGCTGTCTCACTCTGTTCTCAGTCTCATCTAAGACTGAGGGATGACATCACCATAGAACTATCGCAGCTGCATGAGCCACTTTGGAATCTGCAGTTGGGAGTTAGATTAGAATGTTGGGAGTTTTTGAACAGTGAGCATCGGTTGTGTGTGAGCAGTCTTGAAGAGAGGAGCACAGCAGTCTGTGCACAGGCTCTTGGAGCCTAAAGCTCTGATATAGTGCTAATTTAGGGAGAGGTGTGTGTTTCCGCCAAAAGAGGAACACAGTAAGTTGTTCGTTAAGTGGTGGAGACCGCTGTTACTGATCTCTGTGCTCCATCCCTGAGGAGATGGGGGTTAAAGGTTTTCCTGTTATTCCAGGGGCAACCCTTCTGGTTTCCGGCTAGGGAAGAAGCTGCCTTATTTTTCTAAGTTGTGCTGCGGCACCAGAAGTGCCAAGAATCGTCTGTGGGGCACCTGCAACCAAAGGGTGAGTTTGCTCTTACATGGGGCCTATGTTTCACCTGAACTGTTGTAAAGTGGGGATTGGACTGCTTAATCAGTGGGAGGCCTAGAGGAATAGGCCAAGTCAAAGTAAAGGTATTTTCAAGTCCAGCACGAGGGGAAAGCCAAGACATGTAGAAGAAATGTGCTATGCATTTACCCTTTAATCTACACTGCCAAGCTTTCCAGAAAGAGATGTTTAAGTATGTTCGAGTGTAGTACAAGGGGAAAGTCAAGACATGTAGAGGAAATGTGCTATGCATTTACCCTTTAATCTACACTGCCGCGCTTTTCAGAAAGAGATGTTTAATAGAAATATAGAAACATAGAAGTTGACGGCAGATAAGGACCGCAAGGCCCATCCAGTCTGCCCATTTCTTTTTCTACCTTATAAATGTGTCATCGGCCTTTGCTCTGTCAGTGGCCTATCTATTCATAGTCATTTGTATTGCTCCCTTATGCCTATCCCATGCCTGTTTGAAGCCCTGCACTGTATTCATAGCCACCACTTCCTGAGGTGTCCATTCCATGCATCCACCACCCTTTCTGTGAAAAGAATTTCCTCACATTCCCCTTAATCGGCCTCCTCTAATCTCATGCTGTGTCCTCTTGTCCTGCTATTTTTCTTATATTTAAACATGTTAGACTCTTTCACCTTGTTTATGCCCTTAAGGTGTTTGAATGCCTCGATCATATCACCTCTCTCCCTCCTTTGCTCAAGGGTATACATATTGAGCTCCGTTAATCTGTCCTCATATGTCTTCTGATGCAGTCCCTGCACCATTTTGGTTGCCCTTTTCTGGACTGCCTCAATTGTTAATGTCCTTGTGAAGGTGTGGCCTCCAATACTGCACGAGTACTCCAGATGGGGCTCAACCAGTGTCTTGTACAGAGGATTATTACTCCCTCTTACGACTTGTGATACCCTACTAATACACCCTAACACCCCTAGCCTTACCTACTGCTTTAGAGGTCTGCTTGGATGATTTTAGGTCATCAGTGATGATGATGCCCAAGTCTCTTTCTTCCTTTGTGACTGCTAGCAACTCCCTCCCAGCCTATAGGTGGCTTCAGGGTTTTCTTCCCTATGTGCATGATTTTGCACTTCTTTGCATTAAATCCCAGTTGCCACTCTTCTGACCATTCTGCTAGTTTATCCAGATCTCTTCTCATTCTGCCCACCCCATCTGGATCATCTACTCTGTTGCAGATCTTGGTGTCATCTGCAAACAGACAAGCCTTACCCTAGTCCATCTGCAAGGTCACTAATGAAGATGTTGAAGAGGACTGGCCCCAGGACTGATCCCTGAGGTACCCCACTTGTGACTTGCATCTCTTCTGACTGTATACCATTTATCACCACTCTCTGTTTTCTGCCCGTCAACCAGTTTGCCACCCAGTTGACCAACTTCTGACCCACCCCGAGCCTACCCAGCTTATTTATCAATCTTCTATGTGGAACAGTGTCAAAAGCTTTGCTGAAGTCAAGGTAGGCGACATCAACTGCTCCCCCTTGGTCCACCACTCTGGTTACCCAGTCAAAGAAATCTATGAGATTAGTTTGACAGGACCTTCCTTTGTAAACCCATGCTGTCTTGGATCCTGTGCCCTTGGATTCCAGGTGTTGCACTATCCTTTCCTTAAGGAGTGCCCATAATCTTGCCCACTACTGAGGTAAGACTGACCGGTCTGTAGTTCCCCTCCCCTGCTACCACTCTTGTGGGCGGGATCACATGAGCCCTTCTCCAGTCTTCTGGGACCTCTCCTGTGCTCAGAGACTCACTAAACAATTCTGCTAATGGCTCTGCTAGTTCCTCCTTTAGCTCCTTAAGTACCCTGGGATGTATGCCATCAGGTCCCATTGCCTTATCCACCCTGAGCTTAGCAAGCTCTTGTAGGACCCTTTCTTTTGTGAAGGGAGTAGTGTTCACCTCCCTCCCCCCTGTGTCCATGATGCTGAGCTGTGGGCGCTGCCAGAGAAATGGCCGGGTATGAATTGTGGAAGCTAGTGGTGGGAGACCCCCCATCATTAGTTACCAGGTTCACCTCTACAGATTTGCTCTGTGGCCCTTTTACTTTGCCTCAGACAAGTGGCCAGTGCTGAGGGAAGTACCCAGATGTGAGATTGAAAGGAAATTTCCCTTATGGAGTTGAAGGCTCTAAGGTGGTTTAGGAAGCCACCAGAAAAATGTGTCCATGTCATATGGACGGGGTTCAAGTGGACGGCAGGGGAGCCAGGCCAGGGAAACCCAAAATAGTGTACAAGTCGGGCTCTGTACCCAAAGCAGCATGCAAGTCTGGGCTGTGTGCCTCGTGGGTCCATCGCCTGAGTGTTGAAGTGTTGAGGAAATGTTCTGTTTCTCTTATCTGCATTACCAAGAATGTAGCCCCATGGGGGTCCATCTATGCTTTGTTTGTTCAGTTTGGATGTGAATAAAAGCACACTTTAGAATCCCATTCCTGGTATTGGACATTACAGTTATTGCTTCCTGTTTTCGGATTTACTTGGGTGCCCCTGTGCAGAGTAGCCAAACCTAGCCTTGTGCCGAGTAACCTAGTCCTCCCCAAACCCAGTCCCCCACCTGGTACTGCTGTCAGCTTCAACAGCATACCACCTGTCGTTTGTAAAAAAGCAGGGGTGCATGGGTTACAACTTTAAAAAATAAAAGGAATTAGAATCAAACCACCAGCTACATCAACAATCTCTACAGAATGTGACCAGTCATAAAATTTGTTTTTTAAACTAGAGGCAGTCGGAGACCTAAGGGGGTTGCCAGTATCACTTGAACCTCCATGTACTCTCAGGACTATCTGGAAACAGGCTTTGGCTCAGTCTTAAGAAATATAGCGTATAGTCAGGGTTTGATATATATGGAAATCCATACCACTTAAAATCCCGTTGTTCCATAGCAGTGATGTAACTCATGTGGTACAATGACTTTTCACTGTACCACAGTAGCTATGTCATAGAGCCAAACATGCCCAGTAAAAGTGTTCCATGGAACCGAAACAACACCATGGACAGCACAAGTGAGTGATGTGTTTACTCAGTCAGGTGGTGGGGTGAGTAACTTAAAATACAGTTACAGTATCTAGTCAGGGCTTATTGTGTATGAAAAACAGCCCCTTCTAAAATGTTGTTGTGTACATCTGACGTTGTTGTGCACATTTTAAAGGAGCTGTGTGCAGGTTTTATCATTAACTCAGTTGCGTTCCCCCCTCTTGGTCCCTCCTGCAACTTTCAGTTTCTCCACTGCACTCACTCACACACACAGACACACAATGTAGCCCCCCCACTTCGTGTTTGAGGTCCATATGCTGTTGTCAGAACCCCTTGATGAAAATGCCTTTCTCACTGTGTATAGTCCTCCATACATTATTGTTTATCTAAAGTATAGAGGACCTTATATGCTAGTTACAGTATGTATTAATTAATTTCTCTTGCCTCCACTGGAATGCTTGTACTGTATCTCCTTGCTGTTCCCAATCCTCTTCTCCCCAGGTCATAGCTGGAAACAAGCCCATCTGAACTCTTCTCACCTGGGAAAGAAAGAAAGAAAGAAAGAAGAGAGAGAGAGAGAAAGGAGAGAAAGGAAGAAAGAAAGAAAGAAAGAAAGAAAGAAAGAAAGAAAGAAAGAAAGAAAGAAAGAAAGAAAGAAAGAAAATATATGGTCAACCAGACCAACTCAGCCAGGTTTCCACCTTAGGAACTGTGATGACATCAAGGACTTCTCGAGTTTCGCTCTGGAGGTTCATTTCATGTCATCACAACCCCTTAATGGAAATACAGCCTTGTTGCACATGGTTGCCCATACATTATTCTGTACATTTAGAATGTTTGGTCTGCACAGGCACAGTGAGCAGAAGCTTGTTTCCTGTTGTAACCTGCTATGAAAAATTAAGCAAAAGGAGGTTAAGTGACTTGCTCAAGATCTCATGGTATGCAAGTGGCAGTTGTGGGATTCAGACCTCAATCTGCTGGGTCTCCAGGTTCACAGTTGTGCTACCCCCACCATCAAGCTTTTTATCCACCAGTACCAGTCTGCCTGGGCTTCACATCAGGATTATCCGGGCTAACTCTCAAACTTGTTGTCCACTTTTCTTTGCCATTCTCTGATGAGGTCCACACAGGGCGGGGTCCAACAGTGCCTATGTAACTCATTTAGACATAGCACTGTGGGGTTTTCTCCATTTTTCTCTCTTCCTTTCAGAGGTTAAAATGACCATTACCACCTACCACACACATCACCACCCCCTCAGTCCTATGCTGCACCAACTCAAGTCCACCCCCATACATATCCACAGTAATTATCTCTAAACTCTGTTGCTGAAAGCCCCCTTCCCTGTCACTGGGTTTCCAGAGCTCTCATATCTACAGATTCACAAATTTTACATGAAAATGAAGCTATCTACAGGACAACTAGTCCCATAGTCCTGTACTGGTATACAGGAAAATTAATGCAGTCTCCATGAAAAATACCAAATCAATCTAGGAGCACTGGGTTTCTAATTTAGGACTCCATTACTCCATCCCTACCTACATAGCCCCTACAGTTTAAACACCCCCCATTTCTAGCTCCCTCCCCAAATTCTGCACCTTTTTCATTTATTCCACTCAGTCTCCCCATCTGTACCCTGTCACAACCCCTGTTTCTGCTCCAGTTTTTGTCTTTCCACTCCATTTCCCAGACCCCACCCTTTCACATTTCTGCCCCCTCCCTATTTGTGCCCAATTTCTGCCCCTCTCCCAAATCCTTCCCCTCCCCTCTTATATTGTCTGAATTGATGATTAGCCCAAGGGTTTGTGAACTTTACCAATTAACAGCAAACATTCGAGAAGGCAGATAAAAACGTTGCCAGCAAGAAGCTGTGGGCAGAGAGGAGGGATGCCATGCCACCCGGGAGTAACTATCATTACTCATCTCGCAACTCCACCCCCCCCCCCACTGTCTTTGCTGTCTCTCTTTTTTTTCCCCTTCTCTCTCTCTCTCTCTCTCTCTTCTGTCACCGACATCATCTCTCTTTGACATGAGAGAATGTGGAAGTGAAAGAGAAGATTACATGTTTGCTACTGACGTGGCTGCACCTTCTTTCATACACATGAACCCCTCAGTAATTCCCCTCAAAATGTGCACGAAAACCTCCCAACACATCAAATAACCCACATTTATTTCAAATATTCACCTTCTCAAACAATACAACCATCTCTCTTTTGACGGAGCACCACACTCGTCCTCCCGACCATCCCTTCTTTTACAGTCCTTCCTCTGTGTTTTACTGCCTCTGCTGCTGCTGCCCCCACCCCCATCCCCATTCCAGCACTAATGATATTAGCACCAAAGAGACTCACCTTACACCGAGCCACATACCCAAGCCACAGGAAGAGAGACATGACCTGTTAGCTGCTGCTCTTTACTCTTCCATCCACTCACAATCTCCCCTTTTCTATTTTGCTCACTTTCACTGTCTTTTTTTTCTTCTTCTTCCCTCATCACCTGTGACCCAGCAAAACCATTTAACTTGGCTTGGCTCTTTGCAGCTCCCTCCTCAAATGCTCACCTCGCTAACCCTGTGCTGCCTGTCTCTCAGCTCAGTCCATTGCTGTTGCCCACCAAACCAATCAACCACTCCACCACTGCACATGTAATAATGGGTGTGGTGGGTGGCAAATGGTTGATTACAGAGGCAGAGCCATGGAAACAAAGGTGGTGGTTGGTGGTGGACAAGTCTTCAAGTTCAGCTCCCCCTCAAAATAGATAAAATTTGGCCATATAACTTTCACTGACCAGGTGACGCTCATAAAAAAAAAATATGTTACGTAGAAAAATGAGATCTGTTTCAAGGTACCCTCTATCGCATGGCACCCTAGGCAGCTGCCCCATTTATCTGTCTTTAAGACTGTCCCTGGTTGTACATGTTATGGAATTATATACCTATAATACGACACCACCATTATGTGCAATTGCCTGCAAAGTAAAAACAAATAGTATGTGAAGGCCATTGCTATGCCCAACCATTATAAGCCTATCTATAGCAATGCCCGGTAGCATTGCAGTCCCTCTGCTACATGTGGGTGGGGCTTTATCAGGAAGCTAGAATGCACTTGTAGTAAGTGAAGCAATGTAAGAAAGGTGGCAATCATGTACGGAGGTTTGCTGAGAGTAGCCTTGCACATACAGTGATCCCTTGATTAGCTGCTAAATGTAGTACAGTACTGTATACACAAAATGTTATTGTATTGCCCCTTATTATCTTACAGCCTTGATTATCCGCCCAATTTTGCTTGTACAAAAATGGAGGGATCAAAGAGGGTGCACTGTAGATTATCAGACTGAAATCAAACCGTATGTGACACTTTAGGGGGAAGGGAAAGGAGAAAATGGTGCTGAACTATTGCTAATATGATTTTGAGTGAGGGAAACAGAAGAATAGGCATTTCGATTTGTGTACTGTTGCCTGTAGCTGTTTTTATACAAACTGTATCCTAACTTGGGATACAGTTTGTACGTAAATGGATTCCCAGGTGCCTTTCAGTCTGTGAGAGGGTCCCTTTTATTTATTTATTTATGACTTTGATAACCAGGTAGATACACTTATCCCAGGGACCATTTTCAGGCACGACCCAGGCCATGCAATGGCATAGGAGGCAACAAAAGCAAAATACAACAGAGTAATCACAATCCAATATACAACAGAGTATTAAGAACATCGGGTAGTTACAATGAAGACATAGTAAATACTGGAGAAATACAAACAAATGGACCATGGCAACAGGAGGTAAGGAACTTAGATACACAGGCAAATATACTTTGAACAGTGTAGTAGTTAAAGAATACAAAGTATCTAGTAGCCATGGCTGATGGAGGGGAAGAAGGAGAAGAAATGAAAGCTACCCAGAGAAGCACCGGCAGCATGACTCAACGAGGAGCCGGTCTTTGAGTCAGGATTTGAATGGGCAGTGGGTATTTAGGGAATGAAGCTCAGCTCACAGTTTATTCCATTGCAAAGGGCCTGCAGTGGACAGGGCTTTCCCTCCCATGTTGGTAGATACCCTGGGAACATGTAGAGAGGGGGTAGTATTTGAGCGAAGGCAACAGCGTGGTATTTTGACTTTGAAAAGGGATGCAAGAGGGGACTCTTGGTCAGTTCAGATGGCCTTATCAATCAAGCAGCAAAGAGTGAAGTCAAAGCGGCCTTGGACTGGGGGCCACCCCAGTGCCTGATAGAGGAGGCAGTAGTGAGTGGAAAAAGGGGCCAGTAAGGCAAACGACAGGCACTATTGTAGGCAGTGGAGAGTTTGGCAGTGAGTGAAGGGGATGACCTAGCATAGATGGTGGAACAATAGTCAAGTATGTGGAGTAGGCTTCCCTGGACAATGGAAAGCCAAGCCTATGGGACGAGGTAGTGCCTGAATCAGTATGCTGCTCCCAGTTATTGGTGTATCCTTCGAACCACAGAGTTAATGTGCTCAGAGAAAGAGAGGGAGGGGTCAAGGGTGACACCAAGATACTTGATGGTATCAATGTTTTCTAGTACCTTGCCATCAGGGGAGATTGTGTTGAGAGGGAACGGAGATTTGAGCTTGGCAAGGAAGGGCTTTGACTTAGTTTTCTTGACATTTACCAAGAGGAGGTTAGCTGCAAACCAGTTCTGAGGAGCTCTATAGTTTTGAGTGAGGATGGATGAAATGTGGGAGAGGTATTTGTCACTGGAAAAAAGGACAAGGTCATCTGCATAGAGGAGGGAGTGGCAGGTAAGACAATTGGGGGAAGGAAAGTTATGAATAAAGAAAAAAGCAGGGAACCTAGAATGGATCACTGAGGGACACTAGTAATGACAGGCAGGGTAAGGGAGCAAGCGGGGTCCACACAGACAAATTGGGAGCGATTTGAGAGGTAGATCAGGAACCAGTTCAATAACTCAAGGGAATAGCTGAGGGGACATAGTTTTGAGAGGAGGGCATGATTTACCAAGTCAAAAGTCTTGGACAGGTCAATGAAAACTGCTCCTGTGGCTTGCCCATTGTCCATGTTCCTGAAGATGTGGTCGATCAGTAGAGCAAGGGCAGTAGAAGTACTGTGATTCTTGCGAAAGCCATGTTGCTGGCTACAGTTGAGGTTAGACTTAGAAATGTGTTCAGAATGCTGACGGTGGATGACTTTCTCGAGGAGTTTACTAAGGTGGGGGAGGAAGGAGATAAGCCGGTAGTTGTCAGTGGAGTGTGGGTCACCTGCTTTGAAAATAGGGATTACTTTGGCCATTTTCCAAGGGTCCTTTGCAGTGACAAGGCACGGTCCCGGTGCCTAATGGTTGAAAATAAAGAATCAATGTGAGGGACTGCAGAACAGAGCGGCAAGAACAGGGCATGGCAAAAAAGTGCAGGGTTGAAAATGCTGCCTAACAACAATGTCGCCCTGCCCGACTGTAGTGCAACCTGGAGGATGCATATAAAAGTATGGGGGTTGCAGGGGCAAAGCCCTCCACATAAACACATAAAGGAATGTGGTATGTCAAATGATCCTATGAAAGTGTAGGGAATGAAAGTGTGATATGGGTATATGTGAGAGCCATGAGTGTTGGGATGTTAAAAGTAGGATACTGCCACTTGGGAGCTGTGCTGGCTAGTTGGTCTAGTGGTTAGGGTGTGAGGTTTGTAATGCAGTTGATGTTGTAGCGTAGGCAGGTGGTGGTTGTTCACAGCTTGTCTGTGGCAATAAAGTGGTGGTATGGGTTTGTGGTTATGCGCGAGGTGTGTGAGTTGGTGGGTATTGATGGAGCATTATATTTTAACCTAGGGAATCCTATACAGAAAGTGGAGAACAAATGAAACCTGGTGAGGTCCATAAGATGCATGTACAAACTAATGTACAAGAGAGTGCAGAAAATGCAACAAACTCTTTGATTAAGGGGTTACATAACCTGGAAGCCAAGATCAAGCAAGTAAATAAAGTAATTAGAGATAACAAAATTAAAGAAGTAGCTGGAGAGACAGAGATGTCCACAATGCACAACCAGGTTAGTTTACCTATGCAGGCCGAACCAAACATTGGCTAGAAAAGACCGTTCATCAGAATCCTGGGCCCAAGTGATTGGCTAGATGTAAATGAAGGTTTACAGTACTTTCAGTTAAAGGAGAGTATAAATACTCTCATGGATCTAGATGTAACCCCTAGGTGGCACTATCCCATGGGCTACTACCCCTGCCTGCTTGGCTTGTAGCAGGTTAAGGGGCCTGGGTTCTGCAACAGGTGCCTCCATCCAGAGGTCGGGGTTGGTAGTGGTCAAACTAACCTGGGAACAGCCCTCTGGGACACTGTAACCCCCCTCTTTCCTCTCTAGTGGCCTGATAACATACGAGTAATCACTTACAGTACCCCTGTACACCATACCAGTACCCACACTGTTTGCACTCACCACCAGGGCTGGTTCCTCTGGCTCGACCTTGGGGACTCCCTGTAAAACAAGGTTATGCACAGTAACTAGCAACAGTACAGTACTCTTGGCACAAACTGGAACCACAGTCAGGTTAAATGCAGAAAAAGTCAGATCTGATTTATTCAGGGGACTTGAACAAGGAAGGGGTATAATCAGGTTGATTGGCTTAAAGGCTATATTAATCAAGCAGTTATGCATGCGCTTTAAGTCCCCACATGCTCACACCTCTGAGTACCCAGGTAGGGAGACGATGGGCTAGCCAGGAATGTTGCAGCTGGTTGGGGCCCTATGATGGAAGAAAGCAATATGCACAACACACACTATTTGTGATCCGGAGCCAGAAGGCTCAGTTTGTGAAAGAAAAAGCAATCAGATGATAACACTTTAGATTTAACTGTTGTTGCAGGGAGTTAGCCTAATGTTTACTCACAATACCCAATACTGGACACAGACAGGATGAAATTGAGACTGCAGGTTGTTGAGGTGAAGTGCCTGGAGAAGCAGGGCCCACACAAATCACCGAGGCTCGTTCCTGTTCAAGTGTTGAGCAGGGAGCTGATCCCCTGGCAGGTCTCTTGTTGATGGCTTTCTCTGTGCAGTGGGTAGTCGCAATGGGCCAGTGTGGCAAGGCCCAGACCCAATGGAGATAATTTTGGATGCAGTCCGTGGGTCTGGATACAGCTTCCAGCAAGCAAAATACAGTTCAAACCTCAGTGGAGAACCAAATCGCAACCCACTAGCAGCACACAGCACATTCACATGTAAGAAAATTCCACTGTACCAGGCAAAAAGCTCTCTGATCGCAATTACAGAGTCTCTGCACAATCCGGGAGTTCAGAGGTGGCTGGAAGTCCAGACAGGCAGGCAGATTGCATTCAGCAAATCTTCGGTCTTCTTCAGGTAGGAGTCTGGTAACAATTCAGTGGCTTACGTCACTCTCCAAGTTCGGATTCAGTCCGAAAAAGGCACAAGTTCCCTCGTAGGGACAGCAGGCAGGCATGCAGGCCAAAACTCAGACTTTTCCACAGTTCTGCCACATGAATCTACACCGGGGCTGCTGCTTGAATCATTCAAGCTGTTATCTCTTCACTTCCCCACTCAGAACTGAAACTAGCTGCAAGCAGCTTGGGAATTTCCCCAAGATCCAAAAGGTTTGGTTGGCTGATCTGTCTGTCAGTCACAACAAGAGCTCCCCCTCCAGGTTATTTTAGGCGCCAAAATGCAAAAACTACAATTCCTACAAGTTTTGACCCCACCAAGCCCCTGTAGGCAGGCTCCATTTTAGAGTCCCTACAGTACTGATTGGTCCATTCTGCAGTCCAGAACCAAGATGATGGAAACAAACAGAACAGTCCATACTGCAAAGAAGGCAGGTTAGAACAAACTGCAATATTATTACTACTCCAACAAATGATCAGCAAACAAGTACATCTTCTAACAGAGCTCCCTCTCAGATTAATTATGACTGCAATCCAGGCAGCTCTTAAAGAGACAGTACACAGAGGCTATACAGGCACTCTCTGGGAATACATTTAAACCGCTAAAATGCAGAACACCAGCCTGGTGGTGAGCATTTAGGCAAGCTCAAGGAAGATTTTTTGGGAACCCCCATTTGTAGAGGGGTTACATAGATATTCAGGAGGAGGAGGATTTTGCTGACTCCAGACTGGTACAGTTGGAATGTGCCACTCTGGTAGATGTATATTTTACAACAGCTAGGGTGGCTAATTATGTCTGGATGAATGAGGCCTCTGTACACAACAGTGATTTTAATATAACCTTCCCGAGTAGACATAAATTTAATAGGGTCAACATTCCAGGAAAAAAGACATTAAAAAGGGATGCATCATTGCGTCTTTTTGGTTTACAACAGATAGAGAATGAAAGCGAAGAAAAACTCACTGATATTTTGCTCAACGTTCTAATATTCTGCAGATTCCTAACTATGTAAAAGATGTTATGTTTTCCAGAAGAGTTGACCCTGATAGCCAAGTTGAACTATTAATTAGAGATAGTGAGATGGCAGAGGAAATCATGCAAAAAGAACAAATTCTAGATAAACTTGGTCTATTTGTGGTTGACTCTAACATCCTGGACATTAATACTAGGGATGAGATTTCAGACGCACAGGAGTCAAGGTAAAGAAATAAGAACCAGTAATAGATACCAGGCTTTAGCTGGTTACTTTGACTGACAACCAACATCCGTAGAATTCAGCATTTCAGAAATTGATACAGCAGTAGATGAAGAAGTAGGTAAAGGAAGACTTTCTCTTTTATCCTGAAATACAGCAGATTTGAAAAACAAATATGCAGATAAGGACTGGAGACATTTTATTGCAAAATGTGATGTTTTAGCTCTCCATGGCATTAAAAAGAAGAAAACGGAGAAAAAAATGGATATGAATTATATCACGTCCTTAGTAAAAGAGTACAAACACAAGACAGATGTTCTGGAAGTATTGCAACCTATTTTAAAGTAGGCTCTTTTAAAAAGGTCAGTTGTATAAAAGCGACAGAAAACATTATTGTAAACTATGTGGAAACAAAGAAGATTTGTCTAGTGGTTATAAACTGTTATTGTCTACCAGAACACTCAAAATGTTTTATTGAAGATTTTTGGGTCAAGTTAAAAGGAGTTTTAACAGGCTATGTTGGTAATCACCCTAACATGGGAATACTAATTGTGGGGAACTATAATGCTCATATAGGGAAGTATGATGGTCTTATTGAGAACTCCTATTAGGAATACAATACCCCAGGAGATTTGGTCTCAAGCATTACCAAAGGACATAAGATTAATCTCCTAGGGACAAAGTTAATAGAAATAATGGCAGACACTAATATTTATCCCCTAAACAGAAGATTAAATGGAGATAGAACAGGGGAATGAACATCCATAACAGCAAAAGGTGCATCTGTAGTGGATCTTGTACTCTGGGCAGGTCTTTTCCTGATTTGGGAAGAACTGCTTGTCAAAACCGAGCAGAGAGTGACCACTTTTCTATATTATTGTTGAGCAAGGACATATGCCAAAGTGACCTCACACACTTATCTAAAATATCACTTACAGAAATTAGAGCCCAGAAAATAATTATTTGGATTCAGGAGTCCAGCACATATATTGGTGATTTACTTGCTGACTCAATAATGAGAGAAGGCCTTAAGTAACTTAAAAGCTGTAGCCTTAGTTTCTTGTTGAAAAATTTGACTAAAATCTGCATTAACATAAAAGAGAAGCTGCAAGTTAATATGACAACAAGACAGGTAATGCATAATGATGACTGGTTTGACAGAGTGTAAGAAATCTAAGAGTGCAATTAGGAAATTTGCTAGATTATATACATATAAGCCTACAAAAAATACTTTGAGGGAACTTAATCAGCTTAAAAAGCAACATAAACAACATGCAAAAACAAAGGAGTGAATACTTTTTAAGAAACAATGGGAATCAATGTATGAGGCTGTTGTTTCTAAGGACTCTAAGAAGTTCAAGAAGTTAGTCTCCAAGGCAACTAATAATTATAAATATAAGATAGACACGTATATCATGGAGGATAAATGGAGGGATTATTTCACAAAAATTTTCTCTGACCCTGCAATTGACAATGTACTCATAATAAATGACTGCAATAATGGCACACAAATCATGTTCTCTTTTGAAGAAATTATGTTCTCAATCAATACCTTTAAAGTAACAAAAAAGCACCAGGGCTGGATCGTATCTGGACTACCGAATGGTGTAAATACTTGACAATTTTTTATAACAAATGCATAAAATAAAACACAATTCCCTGAGACCTAGAGAGACGCATACATAGTTGCCATACATAAAAAGGGAGACACAGCCTACCCCACTGTGTACCATCCAATCAGCTTATTGGATATAAATGTAAAAATATTTTCCAAAATGTTGTTACAAAAGCTTATTCAAGAAATCGAGAGATTAGGTGGGACCTCTCCACTCCAGATAGGATTTAAGAAAAATTCTTCAACCTGCAATAAGATATTTATTTTAAGGCATCTGATTGAGAAATATGCCATCCTTCATAATCAAAAGTTATACACAGTTTTCATAGATTACTCAGTTGCATTTGATTCAATATCAAGAAGTACACTCTGGAAATGTATGGTGGAAAAGGGAATAAACAAAATCCCGATTGATATAATTTACGATCTATACTAAAAAACATGGGCTCCAATCAGAACAGGAGTATTAGAGGAATGTGACAGCTCCTCTCATTACTAACAAAGGAGTCAGTCAAAGCTGCGTTCTAGTTACAGCTTTATTTGCCCTACATATAGATAGCCTGTTAAATGAGATCAACAATTTCTAATCAGATTCCCCAAAAATTAACGATCACTACTGCACTATTCTGGCACATGCGGATGACTTAGTGATAATATCTCTTTCTAAGAAAGGCCTTCAAATGAAGGTGAATTTGTTATATGAAATCACAGGAACTACAGCTTAATATAAACCCAAACAAAACCAAGATATTAACTTTTGGCAAAATAACTAAATCCACTGAGTGTTGGAATATTGGCCCCAATAGAAATGAAACAGCAACCTCATATGTATACCTGGGAGTCCAGTTTCACACAAATTGTAAATGAAGTGGTCATATAGACATGATCTTGAATAAATTAAAAAACACTATGAGAGGACTGGATGGTTTCAACCATCAATATGGAGTGAAAAGTATCCTCCCCCTACTTCAGACAGTAAGAGCAAAATATATAGCTCAGGCTCTTCATGGTGCCGAAATCTGGGAATCCAGAAATACTGACAAATTAACTAAACCAATTTTTAAACTCTTACGGCAAACCCTAGGCTTGGGCCATTCCTGCCCTGCCTCATACTGTATATAAGGTCAGAGATGGGTCTAACAAATCTTTGTGCATTTAATGACAGCAGAAAATTTTGTTTCTGGCTGAGAACACTGAACCACCCAAAGGAATCAAAAGTCTATCTGTGCCTTAAAGAAAAACAATATTAGCATGAACTTGGATACAGAACACATTTCTGGTTTAACATAGTGGTCAACCTACTGGATAGGTACAGTCTGGGTAAACTTAACATTGGGGCAGAAAAAGGAATCATGATTAGTTTGAAATACAAAAAATATATTCTTAAAAGAATTCAAAATATTTGGCATGAAGAAGATCTAAGGGGAATTAAGGATGCAGCATACTCAAAGTGGTTCGTAAAATATAACTATTCATTTTAACTTAAACCGTATAAAACAATCCTAGATGACTACGAACTTTGAAAAATCTTTATGCTATATAAGTTTGAACACTTCCCGAGCAATGTTTTCCAAGTAAGGCATAACAAACTGTTCAAAGAGTTGGAAGACTGTACCTGTGCAAAGTGGATAAAGAAAATGTATTCCATGTCGCTTGGATATGCTCTTGGTATGAGAAGAAAAGGGCCTACTGTCTTGGACCATTCTTAAATTCAATATATAATACAGATTATGAAACTCTTACAGCTATATTGCTGACACCACAGATGAATGGACAATAGCATGGCCAAATACTTTAAGGCTAACAACAAGACTAAAATTAAATTGATTGTGAGCCAAGTGGGAATAGTGCAATAATACTTACACTGCAATAAAAGACACCAGGACTAAATAGCTTGATGTTTACCATTAACTGACAAAACACCCTTCTTTTAAATGTCTTGTATGTACTCTCTGTAACTATTTAAAAATGTATGTTTTTGTATAACTAAATATTGATGTATTGTACACTGTCTTTGATATTTAACTGTGTGATGGCTATTTAGCCAAAGAATATAGTTTTATGATGATGATATTTATTTTATGTGTATGTTGTGTATTTTACGAGCCACAGGTGTGATGTATTTTACAGGTGGAATTGGCACTGTCATTAGACTGGGTGTCATTAGTAGGGGAGCACGTTTTGTGGTGGATGTGCATTTGGAGTGTGACTTCATGATGGCTCTGCAGTATGTGAGGAGTCAGAGAGTCAGAAAGGAGAAGTGTTGTTGGTATATAATGACTATTTGTACAGGAGAGAAAGAGCACGGCACAAAAAAGTGTACCGGAGGTGCGCTGAGTATGACAGGATGCACTGTGTGGCCTGTGTGCATTTTGTGGTGAAGGAGGTAGTGTTCAGCAAGGAATGATACAATCACATACCTGATGTGGCAAATATAGCTGTGTGAAGTGTCGTGGGTCCCATGAAGCAGTGTGCCATGAACACATTGGAGATGGCCAGTCAGGTGTGATGGCATGTACTAGGAACGTATCATTGGCTGTGTCAGGGAGATTGCCATGTTTAGATAATTTGAGGAGGACTGTGGGTACAGCATGATGTGCAGTTCATCGTCCCCCTGCTGTGTCCACTTTAGCATGTGATCTGGTGGTGCCAGAGGAATATCGTGTGACTGATGGCGGAGAGCTGTTATTGCTATATGACAGTGGCCCTGGAGTGGATCGAGTTCTGATGTTCTGTACGAGGGAGAATGTAGTACGTTTGGAGAGTTGCATGAACTGGTATGTGGATGGTACATTTAAATGTGCTACTCCCTTGTTCTCCCAGTTATATACTCTGCATTGCATTTCATTTTCTGCAGTCATTCCTGCTGTGTATGTGCTGATGACATCCCAGACATCCTCTGCATATTCTCATGTATTTACTAAGCTGAAATGGTTAGGCTCGAACCTTGCTCCCAGCACTGTTATGATGGATTTCAAGCAGGCTGCCATTAAGGGATTTAGCTTTGTGTTCCCCAACTATAAGGTATGGGGCTGCTATTTCCATTTTTACCAGGCTGTAAGGAGAAAGCTGTATCAGGTTGCAGGGGTTACTGATAGGTATATGTCTGATGCAGAATTTGCTTTACATATCCAGATGCTGTCTGCACTGGCATTTGTGCCTGTGGGCGATGTTGTGGCTCCTTTCGAGGAGTTGCGGGAGTGTCAGTTTTTCTATGGGCATGTGGCATTGTTACAGACATTTTTGGATTATTTTAAGGAAATGTGGCTGGGACAGCCTCTCAGTAGGTCTGGTAGACAGTGACCTGTGTACTCCCTAGAGCTGTGGAACTAATATCATGTGGCGCAGTAGGGCATGCCTAGGATGAATAATGTGGCAAATGGATGGCACTGTAGTTTCAGCTCTCAGACTGGTGCCTGTCACCAGAATGTGTGGCAGTTCATCGACTGTTTGAAACATGAACAGTGACTTACAGATGTGAAGTATGAGCAGCTGGTTGCAGGAAAGGCAACTTCTTATGGCAAGCATAAATATAAAACTGTCACTAACATGATTGCTAGTATTGTTGCAGAGTATGATGCACTTTCTAGATATAATTATCTGAAGGGGATCACATATAATCTGTCATTGCAGGTGTGATGTGCCTACATATGTGGTGTTGGCATTCATGAATAAAGCGAGCCATTGTTTTTTGCTGAGGTGTGCCCAGTTTTTCAGGTTGCTCTTCTGTACTGTGGGTGTGTTTGCTGTCACTGTTATTGCTTTGAGGTTGTTACCATCATTATTGTTGTATTCACTGTCTTGACTTAGTGCCATCGTGGTGAGGGTGGGCCTTCATTTCTCTTGGGCCTGGAACACCAGGTTGCCTTAATCTGGCCCTGCCCCTCCTACTTCCCATTTCAATCTTTTTTTTCCCAACTTGTGTCAATTCCCTCAGCTCTTGAAGTAAACTAAATCCTCCCCCTCCTCAAACGGGGAGACTTTTCTTTCCCAGGTGATTACCCATCCATCTTTTTCTTTCTACCTCCGGCTAAGGTGTAGGAAAAAATCTATTATCCCCCAGCTATCTACCTTCATTGACTCCTCTTCTTTATTCTGCCCTGTCTAGTCTGGTTTCTGCAAATACCATTCCTTTGTCTCCTCCCTCTTCTGGATCACTGACTTTAAGCTTAAAAGCATGGACCAGGGAATGTTCACCATGGTCATTTTTACAGATCTAGCAAAGGCCTTTGATATTGTTGCCCACTTCCATTTCTTGTATATGTTAGGTGCTGCGGGCATATCTGACTTGAGGGTCAGGTGGTTCCACTCCTACCTATCGGGCCAGCTCAAGTTGGTCCAGGTTGGTGATACCTTATCCACTCCCCTGCCCATCAAGTTCAGTATCCCCAGGGCTCTGTCCTCGGCCCAATCCTTTTCTCTCTCTTCTTACATGACCTCCTGTCCACCTGTGGCTCCTCACATATCCACATGAATGCAGATTACATAGTTCTATGTAAGCAATAATACCCGACAGGGTTGGCGGTATTGGGCTATACCGGACTGCCCAGGGGTGTAATATGGCATTGGGCCTTATAGCCCCTGGAAGGTCTGATATAATCCAATACTGACCACCCAGGAGGGTATTATTGCACTTAGAAAATGGGCATGTGTGTTAATTTAAATGAAATATTAAAATAACAAAAAAAAACCTTTAAAAATGAATATAAAAAATTTCTTCAGCAAGTAGTCCCTGCACCAGTACATCTGCCAGTAGAGGGTGCTGCTGTTTATCTGATGTGCCATCTACTGTTGCCTGCCTCACACGCATTCACAGTCTCTTCTCCAACCACCCCCCCCCCAGCATGAACAGAACCACCATTAAGAAACAGTTTATCATAGGCCAGCTTTATTTTAGGCAGCACGTGTCTGGTTTAAATGAAACAGAAACAAAATGGGAGACAGAATTAGTATTGGGGTGCCAGTTTTAAGTTTACACGACTGAGGTAAGCATGCAACCTGACTCCTACTGTTGGCATGATGAACTGACTGTTGATTGCTTTCACAGCAAATAAACTGCTTGGCTTACAGAACCGAGCAGAGGGATGGGGTCACTGCTACTCACTCGCTAAGCGAGTGAAAAAAAAAAGCAACTTAATTCAAAATGCATAAATCTGCTTTGTAAAAAAAAACCGTGGCTTGGCAGATGTTGTGGCAGTTGTATATGGAAATTGCTGTTGTTGTGGGAGCCTTAGTGAAACAAACTGGGGGAAGGGGCTTTCCTCAATAGCCATGAAAAAAAAACATGGTGGGAGTTATTTTTGTAAAATTTCATTGGCACAACAATATTAGAATGAAATTAGGCACACAGGGACTGGGACTTATTAATAATTCCTGGTCTCTGTTGCCTTATACTGGACCAGCTGGTTGGTGGTTTTGGCCAATCAGCATTAAGATTTCTCTCTATCCATTTTCTAATTGCCTTTATTTTTTTAGTTCCTCACCTGGAATTTATCACTCCAGCAGGACATGTACAACATTGAATACCTGTTCAGCTCAAACTAACACTCACCAAATGCCAGAAAGATGGTTTCCCAGAATTTTTGCCCTAGGCAGAGATTAGGAAGGCTCCAATTACCACTGTCTTCAAGGCTTGGGATGGCAACCTGCTTGAAGAGGTACCATACTACAAGTACTTGGGCGGGGTGGCTGTACCAGAACCTCAGCTTTTCCATCTACATTGATGCCATGCATAAGAAACTTTGCCTTGCTCTTGATGTACTGTAACCCAACAAATCCTGCCTTCCTTTCCTAGTCTGCTGAGAGACCATTCTGAAGAAGACCATGCTGGTGTCTCACTATGCAGATGTGGTCTACAGAACTGCCCCAAAGTCTACACTTGCTCAGCTGGACAACCTTTTCCATTCTGTTTGCTACCTCACCCTTACGGTACCATCTCTCATCCATTACTGATCTCTCTATACAAATCTCTTTCTCTCCCCCCTCCCTAGATGTCTGCAATCTCTTGCTTTTTTCCTCCTTTCTGGCCAAATACTGGTTTGCCACTGTTCTCACTTACCTCTCCTGTCTCCTTAATCCAGCCATCCCATCCTCCTTGTTCCTCCAATCATCTGATACTCAGTCCTTTCATATCCCTTGATATAAATTTGTAGCCGGTCAGTCTGCTTTCTCTGTCCACTTTCCAGCATTGTGGAACAACCTCCATTTCTCTGTCCATCTCTGTTACTTTCAGGCCCTGCACTCTCTCAAACTGCTCTTATTGGCACACTTCTCAAAAGCATGCATCTGCAGCTAGCCCTCTTCCTCTAATCTTGACATGATAACCCATGACCCCTAGATGCGAATGTTGCCTTGTACCCTATTGTGTAGCTTAAACCTTTGTGTTCTATGTGATTCAAATTATATGCACCATGATTCTGTTACAAATACTTTGACATACAGACTTCCCACTTCCCTAACTCTCATCCTTGCTACTCCATAACCTATGTACTTTGCAGACTTTTTTTGTAAAGGCTATGCCTGTGGTTCGATGGGCAGAGCAACAACGTCACTTCCCCATCAAGCCATAAGAGGCCACTCCCTCCTGATTTGCCAGCTTGTTTGCTGCGGCTCTGCTGGGGCTCTGTGTTCCACCACTCTCTTTCAAACACCTTGCCCTTGCGGTTTATCCACTCCTCGCTCTGTCTGCTTTGCTCCTCACCTCCAGGACTGCATTACCAGCTCTCAGCTTTCCACCATTCAATGCTCTTCATCCGTTCCACTTCTCTGACTGCTCCCTTCATATTTGGAACACCGCACTGACCATTCTCCTCACTCGCTTTCCCGCTGGTACTGCCGCCGCATGTTTCTGTGCCCTCTCCTTGTTCATATTCGGCTCCTCGCCATTTTCCTTTTCTTTTCTTCATTACCTCATATCCATCATCTCGCT
This sequence comes from Neoceratodus forsteri, assembly GCA_016271365.2. NCBI lineage: Eukaryota > Metazoa > Chordata > Ceratodontiformes > Ceratodontidae > Neoceratodus > Neoceratodus forsteri. The sequence continues at coordinate 819,587,390 of CM057455.1, read as the reverse complement.
GCCTCGCTTGGGGAGCTCTAGATTTATATCATCACTTCCTCGCTTTCAGGTTGCAACTGCTCTCCTGTCTTAAAGGTACAAGTACCTCAGATTTCCTCATACGCTATCTCTCTGCCAGCCTGCTTCAGCTGCTGGATTTGCCTTCTTTCTCTCACTCCTACTTTCTGCTGTTTCATGTCCTAGTGCCTCATTTGTGGCTCCCTTGTTTTTTCCCTTGGCAGGGGATTATATTGCCATGGTGGGCCTTGTGACTCCTGGCAGCGAGGGCAGTTTCTCATCCCATGTTCTCTTCTATGCTGCCTCTCCCTGCCTTCTGCTGCTACCTTGACCATCCTATCTTCCCCTCCTCATCCCCTAGACCCTCCCTTCTCTCTCATCCTATGCTTTCTTTTGGGGTTTTACTGTCCTCCAATTCCATCCTCTATTTGCAAATTTCTCTTTCCTTGTCCTATGTCCAGTCTACTCTAGCTGTACCACCTTCTGCTGGAGTCGGTCTGGGTGTGTCCCTCGGACTCCATGGTCAACCTTTGTTTCCACTCCCTTACTGCTGGTATTGTGTCATTTCTTTTCCATGGTCGTGCTCTCTTTTTGGGATTGTTTCCCTATCCTGTTATCACCATACCTATTTGTATCTTCCTCTTACTCTAGTCCTACATTCTGGACCATTCGACTTGTATATCCTCTGCTCCATGTCAGACCTCCATAGTTATCGAACCTCATCCTTCCTTACCCTACTTGCCTTCTTAGCTATCCTTCCTTCTTACCTTTCACCATACCAGCCTTCAAGGCTTTTCCTCCATTATTATATTTCATCCTTTAATGCCTTGCCTTCACTGTACCAGCCTCCAAGGCTTTGCTCCATCATTGTACATCATTCATTTCGTACCTTACATTAACCGTTCTGGCCTTCAAGGCTTCCCTCCATCATCATACCTCATCCATTTCATATTTTGCCTTAACCGTACCAGCCATCACGGCTTCACTCCATCACCATACATACTCCATTTCATATCTCACCTTCACCATACTGGCCTTCCAGACTTCATTTCATCATCGTACTTCATCCATTCTATTCCTCACTTTAAACAGTAAAGTCTTCAAAGCTTTCAATCCCCCATTTATCGTTCATTCATTCCCTACCATTCTGTCTTCCTGCATAGACTTCTCCAGTCATCGTAGGCTGCGGGCTTCAGCCAGCAGTCCTCATCTCTCCCCTTCCCATCCTTCGTTCCCATTCGGCAGACCATGCAAACCTCTTATGCTTCCCTCCATCAGTGAACTTCGTATATTCCTCTCAACCCTCCACTCATCCATTCCAACTTGGTAACTCCTTTGTCACTACTCCCGATACTTGTATCTCCCCTTTCAGCTGCGAGCTTCACCCAGCCATTCTCTTCTCTACCTTCATACTGTTTGACCCACTCCTAATTTGGATTTTTAGTGGACCTGGTTGGCATGCACTCCCGTGGTTACTAACCACATCCAGCCTCCTCTTGACCCACATCAGGGTTTCCTTCACTCAGTTTTACCTCTCTGTAGGTCTACTCATTTACTTTGACTACTTGAGCATACCCCTCAAATGTGTTTCATGCTACCTCAACTCGATCTGCTCTCCATTCAGAGACATACCTTCTGTGTCCATTACTCCATGGCTTGGGGCTAGCCTGTAGCCAATGATCTTGCTCTGCACTAGGAAGTCCGCATCTAGAGAATGCAAAGCTCAGAGCGGGGACTTCTCCCTGGCCCATAGTGAGAATTTCTTCTCTCCAGGTGGACCTTCAGTCATCCCTCATTTAGGTGAGGCATCTGGATGTAGAATTTATGACTTCAAGCTGTGAGGGGTGGGGCTCTCATCATCAGGGCCCCTTTGGCTGTCCGAGTGGGTTCGGAGGCATCCTGTATGCTATTCTCCATCATGACCACCTCTGGTTCACCTAGTCTGTTTCATAGGCTCATGTAGGCTGGCTGAGTGCCTCAGTGTTTTTTTCTTTCTCTCCTCCTTTATTTTTGGGCATCTAGTTGCAGAGTCATCGCTCACAGCCCTCAACGACATTGACTGGGGGGGGTGGATGTGACCTATCTGGACATATACTATACTGATGTTTTAACAACAAAGAGCATATAAAGACAAATATAAAAGAAAACACAATAAGCAAAATAGCACTTATCCATATCATAACAGTAAATCTAATACATAAACTGGTACTCTATTAAAAGGCATAACCTGAAGGTGGACCACCTCATCCCCTACCCACCCACAGAGCCCCAACAGCCCAGCAGCCTGTCTCTGTAGGTAAAGCCTCAAAAGGCATCATATGGACTAAAAGCAAGAACCAGGGTAAATAAAGCAGAAAGGAGAAAAAGGGGGAAGAAAAGGGAGGGGGGGGCTTGAACTCTGGCAGAGCTATGCTCACCCTGAACTAAGACAAAAAGTAAGTAAGGATTCCCATCTTGTATGCAAAATATGGAGGTGTTTTCTGAGACTAGCGATATGCTTTTCTAACATTGGGACAGTCATCATCTCCGCATGCCATTCCCTAACCGATGGGATCGAATAGTGCAGCCAGTGCCTTAAAATCACCAGTTTGGCCACTGCATAGATGAGTGCTATATGGGCCTTTTGAATAGAAAATAAGCCACATGTGGAAACTGACCAACAAGGCAAATACTGGGTAGAAAAAGCTGCTCCAACCCTAAAAGTGGATCTAAAGAGTCTTTAAAATAGCAGCCCAAAAAGAGGCTACTTTTGCACAGTCCATAATACATGATGTAGAGTTCCTTCCATCTGATGACATCTAGTACAGATAGGTGAGGCAAGTTTCCCCATTTTGAAAAGTTTGAAAGAAGAGTAACAAAGAGTATGCAGAATCTGGAACTGTATCAGTCTAAGCCTGTATTGCTTTACGTACTTATAGAGATTTCTCCAGATAGTTTGCCACAGTATGGGGTCAGCGGGGATCTCAAGTGTCTGAGTCCAATAATAACACACACCCATCGGAGCGAGGGTGTCCAAAGTCTGGAAAGATTTAGACAAGGCTGATACTGGGTGGGGCTGAGAGATAATCAGCAAGAACTTGTCGAGTAAAGAGTTGTCCAATTAGTTTCCATGGCTTGGGGCCAAGCATTGAAAGGACATCTTGGGAGATTAGCAAAAATTTAAAATAGCAACTATTGGGAAGTGAGCAAAGCTGCACAGCAGCCTGAAAAGAGAATATTGTGTTGCCCTCTAGCATTTGAGACAAAACACTGCTTCTTTCAGTTGTGGAACGAATGAGGATGGGATTAAAGAGTATGTTGTTGCACCAAACTCGTGCCGAAGAACGTGAATCCAGAAGTTCCACCCACATAATGAACCCAACAGGGATTTCACATTTTTGTAATACAGCAAAAAGAAAAGGCCACAAAACACGATCGGAAGCATTTTCTGCATCCAGGGAGACCAAGGCTGCAGGGACCTTGCCCTCCCTGGACACAGCAATCAGATGACGTAGCTTTCTCAGGTGAGCGCTAGAAACTCGGCCATTCATAAGTCATACCTGCACCAGTTTACTAGGATTACTAGGATTTTAGTGACATATGGGAGCCAACAGACCCATTCAATATGTCTCCCAAATATGTGGGACAATTACACCAATATATTACTATTATAATAGGTATAGTCTAAATAGTTTTTTAAAAACTAAATAGTTTTTTAAAAGATTCCAAACAGGGACTATTTATTCCATCCTGAGAAAGTTTACTCCATGCCAGTGGAGTTCTGATTGTAAAGTATTGATCCCTTTTAAGGGTTTTGCTTTTCTCGACCAATATTTACTGGTCATGAGAATGGAGATTCCTCCTTCTATTACTGTACTGGATGTTAAATTCTTGTACACCAAAATCACTATGGATTAGTTTATACAGCAAAAGAAAATCCCCTCTTTGTTTTAGGGTTACCACCATTTAAGAAGCCCAAAGTGGGACATTTCTTACTGAAACATGATTTTTCACTGGACAGTATGTAACCACGACCATTGCAACAGACTTGTTTTCTCTATATAATCAGAATTAAGGCTAAGTATTGTAGTTTTTTAGTTGCCTATATTGTTTCTTATCATTTTAAGGTATTTTAGTTAAGGTATTGTAGTTTTCTGCAACATTTAGTAGAAAATTTGAAAATATTTTTTCCACTATAAAATCAGGACATATAGTATTTTCCATGTTTTTTTGCAGGACATATCTGCCCAAATCAGGACTGTCCTGCCAAAATGAGGACAGGTGGCAACCCTACTTTGTCTTCATGCCTCAAGTGTATGTGGTCCAGTCTCCTTCAGTCTTACATAATATTGATTTGTTTTTAATCTGGGAATATAACTAGTTATTTTTCTTGGTACCCCTTCTAATAACCTGATATCCTTTTTAAGTATGGAGAGCAAAATTGTGAACCATAATCCATAATGGATTGTACATAAGTTTTATATAGGGGTACAATAAGGTGCTGAGATCTTTCAACAAAGGTTCTTCTTATTCTAGTTAGCAAGGACTGGGCAGATTTTGCTAATTTTTTACACTGACTATCTGATGAGAGAGTTTCATTAACTGCTATTCCCAGATCTCTGACACATTGAGCTGATTTAATTATAGTTTGGTTGAGGATATAAGTATATCCAGGATTGTTTCTGCCAACATGAAGAACTACACACTTGTCAGTATTAAATTTCATATCATTTTCATAGGCCCACTTTTCAATCTCTGCCAGATCTGAAATTAACTTAAAGTGTTTATGAATATTGCTGACTTCACCACATAGCTTAGTGTCATCTGCAAATTTGCTTATATAAGAATGAATATTACTATTCCTATCTTGGACATAGATATTAAATAGTAGGGGTCCAAGTACTGAACCCTGCAGTACCCCACTACTCACATCCCCCTCCTTCAGAAAGTGCTCCATTAATACGCACTTTTTGCCTCCTGTTTAGTAACCAGTTATGTATCCATTTGATTAGGTAACTAATAACTTTTAATGAAATAAGTGAGATAAGAGAATCTAACACCCTGGAAAGCCTAGTGGCTAACATCTTAGAAAGGATCTTGATGTCAGAGTGTATTAATGAAATAGGGTGGAAACTACTCGGAAGCAGCTTGTCTCTGTCCAGTTTCTTTATTAAAGTGATAACGGCTTCTAGGGCCGAGAAATCGGTAATGTCAGACTGAGACCAGAAATTAAAGAGCCTAGTGAGAAAAGGGGCCAACTCTGTGGAACATAGAACATAAAAATTGTTGCTAAAGCCATCCAGACCTGGAGCCTTGTCCAAAGAGAGCTGCTGAATAGCAGTCTGAACTTCTTGAGTTGAGATAGGCTGATCAAGTAAACCCTGAAGAGAAGAGTCCAAGGCCGGCAAAGGCAACTCATCTAAGTAGTCCAAAATATCTTGAGAATTGGAAACCACAGATGGCTCATCCAAATATAAGACAGAGTAACAGTTACAGAAAATGTTTACAATTTCCCTAGGGCCAGTCTCTATCCTCTCATTGTCATCTTTATGCAGTTGATAAATGCCCTTAGCTGCATCAATTTGACGAAGACACAGAGCCAACAATTTACCTGCCCTATCCCCGGACTCAAGATATCTAAATTTAATCCACTGCAATGCAAGCTCAGCTTTCAGGGCAAGTAGGTCAAAATATCGCACTCTCTTCTCATTTAACTTGGCCCAGATATGATTTGAAGCATTACAAAGATTTCATGTTCCAATTCACTAATATCACTCAGCAAGCCACTCAATGTCTGGGTGAATTTTTTCTTTCTAATCACTGCCAACCTGATAAATTCCCCTCGTATAGCACATTGTGCTGCTCCCCACAAGGTATCAAGTGCCGGTACCGAGCCCTCATTGTGTAGGAAGAAATTTTAAATGTAGTCCCTAACCCAATCTACAATATCAGAATCAAGCCAAAGTTGATTACTGAGCCTCCATATTGTATAGCAATCAGACGGTCAGTCAAAATTGTGAAGCATCACAACAGGTGCATGACTGGAAATCAGTTTCATGTATCTGAACTGATAGAAAACCCTGAAGAAATTCCTCATTAACAAGGAAGAAGTGAATACATGAAGAGGTGAAATGTACCATAGAGTGAAAGGTATACGGTCTCTTGACAGGATGAAGGAGGTACCAGGGACCTACAAGCCCCAGGCTGTCCAACATTTCATGTCAGGCACGCCTCGCAGGCGAAGGACCTCTATTATGAATCTCAGACCTATCAATATCAGATTGAAAAACAATGTTCCAGTCCCCACCTAGGACAATGCTGCAGTCCGCCAGAGAGGCCAGGAGGGAGGAAAGTTGCACTAAGAAGGAAGAAGTGTCAATGTTAAGACCATATATATACCCGAGGACTACCTGCTTTAAACCCGATCACTCCTTGCAAAATAATATAACACCCCTCTGGATCCCACAACTCCTGAATCAACTTAAAAGGTACCTGGTGAGCCAGCAGAATGGCAACACCACCTTTGTAGGTGCTAACACCAGCTGACCAGCACCATAAACTTGCTCCCACCCAGTCTCTTCTGAAATACTGAATATCGTCCTTCACTAGATGTGTCTCTTGTATAAGGTGATACTAACCTGGAGGTGTTTATTGTGATGAAGTGTGATTTCATGATTTCATCTATCATGGGCCCCTCTCACATTACATGTAACTATCTTGTAATGACCTGCCATTCTTGAAGTCGGCGAATTTGTGGGAACACCGTATGATATCACATGATCCAGATCATATCAAGGCTCCTGACAGTTGCTGGTCGTTAGAAAATGGGCGGAGATAATCCCAGCACACTGATTGGTCAAGAAGCTGACCTAAGCGGGCGGGTATTTTTCAATAGAGCCCGCACTAAAATAAGAACCAATTCGGGGTGCCCCATTACTAACTGAATTCTTGGGCACCCCAAATGTTAACTCTTACCAGCAGCCATTTCTTTTCTCTTCCCAGACACCCGACAAAATAGTGGCTGGGCCACTCTCCTCCTTCCACCAAAGGCAACTATATAAAAAGAATGTAAGAAATGAAAATGGCACCAAATGTCATAGAAACCATTCCGGTTTCCAAAAGAAACCCTGTGATCAGTTACAAAAAGCGATATCTCAGACACCGCTACTAAGCAGCAGAGCAGCGGTGCTTTCTTAGTTTTCTATACCGCCCATAGATGTCCATCTGCAGTAAAGAAAACCAAGAAAACACCATTCCTCTTATGCACTGCAGCAGGAGATACCGCTTGCTCTCAGCAAAGCAACAAAGCATTTCTGGACCACAACGAATGCAGTTCTAAACTGTTTGTATTCAAAATGAGAAAAAATAAAGCTCCACAGACTGAAATGCACATTTGTTCATTTTAAGTGAAAGAAATACTGTACCCCTACCACACTCAATCTCCCACACTGCAGCTTGCTTCCTGAACCGCTACATCTCTTGTCTCCAATATTTAAAACAAAAATGAAGGGGGGAAGAGAGCTGCTCTATAAGGACCATGCGGGGGTTGGGGCAGTCAGACTGAAGATACAGAAACTGCTCTGGGGGAATCAGTAGCATTCAACCAGCATTTTCTTTTCATTTTCTGAACTACAGCATCTCAGTTAGACCAAAAGTCCTCTATTCCAATACAGGCAGAAGAACTATTTAATTATAAAACTTAATGTTAGTTAATTTTTTTATTAAAAAAAAAATTCTCAAGCATTTCTTTTTACTGTGCCCATTTTTTAAGCACAATAATACCTTCCAAGGTGGTCTTTTTTTTGGGAAATACTGTGCCTTCCAGGGGATATAAGGCCCTCCGCCTGTCGCATCAGGCTTCATTACGCCCCTGGGTGATCCGGAATTTCCCAATAAAGACCACCCTGTCAGGTATTATTGCTTATGTTTATAACATCCCCAACCCCAAACTAACTTGAAACACAAATCCAGAATAAGAAACTGAAAAATATCTGTTTACCTCCATCCAATCCCTTGTATCCCTCAAAATCCCCACTTCCACAAAAAATGCACAAGTCCCACAAGAATAACCAGTATAATCCCAACAAAAAAAGAACAATTGATCCCAGTCCCAAAGACTGCACCTCCTCAATAAAAAGGTCCATGACGAGTGTGATCCACCGAGCTGAACCCCCCCCCGCAGCACCACTCCCACCCATCCAGAAAACCGTGGAAAAAAATAAGTTTAGTCTAAGATATGGTAAACATTACATCCCCTATGAGTTAATAGAGTTATTATTTCCACATAAAGACCAAATGTGTCTCCAAAAGAAAAGCGCAACAACTACTAAGTCACAGAAGAAAATCTCTGTAACAGTATGCAGTCAAAAGGAGAATGAAATAAGCCAGTATAAATCAGAAAAGGCATTCAGGTAAGGTGAAGCATGGCCAGTACCACCCCAGCAAGCATTCCTCCTCTCCCTTTCCCCAGAGTCCATTCCAAACATAACATCCTGGACCCATAACCTGTTTCAGATAAAGTCCACTATTATGATGACAGGCTGAAATAGCCAACCCAATAGTCCTATATTTTATAATACCAGCAGTTAACAGCAACAATCTATGGCAGATAAATCTGGTAAATTAACTTTCTTACTTAGTGTCTCGGAGACTTATCCCACTCACATAGAGAGGGGCAGTAGACCGGGAGACCTCTCCGAATATCAAGTCGCAGTATAATAGCAAACCCCTGTCTGAATCGAAACAAGGATAGCATTGAAAGAATTAAGAAAGAGAGTGGAGAGAGGAGAGAACAACCACCCATCCAACTGGGGGAGAGCAACTCCAGTACCAATTCCATCCGGACGCTATAGTCCCTACACAATAAACCAGAGCTCCATGCCCCCACCGTGGACCATCTAAGTCAAACAAGTAAGACCAAGAGACATAGGGAAGGATTCCCTCTTCGCAGGCGCTATCACATGGACTGTCCTGAGTTATTACTCCCCCAAAGCCACCTTCAGGAATCCAAGGAATCTTCAGTGGCAAGACCAAGATGAGGAGCAAGGGAAAAAAAAGGGGAGTACATTCATTACTCATTATCGACTTCAGAGAACCAGCGCTTTCTCAAACCAAGGACTTGGCTCAGCGAGCCCCTCTATTCAACTCTAAGCTCCCAGCCAGGATGCTAAAGATAACTCCTTTAGTGATCCACTGCTTAAAAGCCCACTGTCCCAGTTCTCAAGCTACAAACATGTATAGTTAGTGAAGGAAGCCGCCGAGTAGGTATTGGCATTCAGGGATCAAAAAGCAGACCCCAGGGATTCTGGATACGTGAGACAGCCCAGAGTAAGGCCCAGGCGCCACCTGGGCACAGTTCACCTAAAGGAGGGAGAGTGGGGGCTACGAAGACCATTATCTAGCCCACCGACTGCAGGGAATGAAGAGCTCCTACTGGAGGGGTAAGGCACTAGAACAGCAGCCCCTCAGAGGAGGAGGGAGCTTCCTCTACCCACCTGATTGCCCCAAAATTATATAGATTGAGAACTTACCCATAGCTCTCTTGGCTTCACTCCAGTCCATTGAAGAATGAGATGTTCAAATCCAGGACAGCCCTTGGGCCAGAACCGCAATCAACATAGGTCATCCCGGTATAACTGTTCAGTACTCAGGTGGAGGCAGTCGGTAATGGCGCTGCAGGATTTCCCAGTCCACATGTTCATGCTAGACAGAAGGCAAGCCCATCAAAATAAGTGAAACTACAAATATAAGCATACAGGCCCAGAGCAATTACTCCCTAACTCAACTCAAACAGGCTATTAAATGCGCTAAGCAACCTGGATGTTGAATATAAAAAAACAAAGTGTAACCAACTGTAAACATCCTTGCAAGGTCCGAACAAGGAGGGACATGCTGACAAATATAACAGCTGTGCACAGTGAGGTTCACTTAAGGGATACCTAACAAAGGTACCTGCCAGCTAGTCCAGAAAGTTCTAAGGGTATGTCCATAGGGGTCCATAGAGAAGGCAGGAAAAATAAACAGTCCACTCGATCCCAAAGAAGCTGAATAGCACATCATATAAGGGAGTAACCATATAGATAAACCTAACAATAATGATTGTTTATTAGAACACTCTGAATAGTGCTCGAGAACCATACCCAGGCTCTACTAAATCCATTCAGGTAATGCTCTTAAATAGGTCAGGGAAGAGCAAAGGCAGTTCCTTTTTCACAATCTCAAAGGATTCGAAAAAGATTTAAGAGTGTCTTTGTAGGTGAATTATAATCTAGCAGTGTATAGCATTTTAAATCTGAATTTGGCCACAATCAGTTTTGAAATAACTGGACCATACGCAGTTCGCTTCAATCAGGCAGAGCAGGGTAGATCTTATGAACGTACAAACATATGAAATTGTCAGCAGATACAAGCCATTTGGCCTATCTAGTCTGCTTGAGTGTGCAGCATTTCAGTCCAATAGACTGCAGCTGCCCCCCTCCCACATATGCCCTCCCACCCATCTCCCACCCCCTCCAGATTTGTACCTCTACTTGAATCTGTTCCACCCCCTCTTGAAGTCCCCAACACTGTGCAGCAATATGAATTCCTCTGGCAGAGCGTTCCACCCTGCCACCACCCTTTCTGTGAATTAGTGCCTCCTCAGTTCCCTCTTTAACCTGCCCCCTTCTAACTTCATAGAGTGTACCCTGGTTTCCCTTCCACCCTTCAGATTGAACATACACCTGGTGTCTAGTTTGCTTGAACCCTTCACGTACTTGAAGGTCTTAATCTTATCCCCTCTCTCCCTTCTTTCCTCCAGGGTATACATATTGAGATTTCAGTGTCTCCTCATATGGTCTGTCCCCCAACCCCAGGATCATTTTTGTTGCCCTGCACTGTACCACCTCCAGTAGTCTGATGTCCCTTTTCAAGTAGGGTTGCCAGAATTGCATGCAGTATTCTAGATGCGGTCTCACCAGGGACCTGTACAGGGGCAAGTTGACCTCCCCACTCCTAGAAGTAATCCCCCTTGCTATGCACCCTAGTATCCTGTTTGCCTTTGCTACTGCCTTCCTGCACTGAGCAGAATGGTTCATCTCCCTGGTTATCAGCACTCCCAGATCCTTCTCCTCCTTGGATTTTGTTAACGGTACACCCTCCAGCCAGTAACTGTGCCCTGGGTTCTTGCCTTCTAAATGCATCACTTTGCACTTCTTGGCATTAAAACCAAGCTGCCAAGTGTGAGACCATTCCTCCAGTTTTGCCAAATCCTCCTGAAGTACTTTTGCTCTCTCCCCCATCTACCTCAGCAGAAATCTTTTTGTCATCTACGAAGAAACTGATCTTGCTCTTAATCCCTACTGCAATGTCGGCTATGAAAATGTTAAACAGAACCAGTCCCAGCACCGAGCCCTGTGGGACAGCACTTGTTACTGCCCTGGGTTCAGATCCCCCCCCCCAACTACTACTGTCTGTTGTCTACCCTGCAACCAGTTCTCGACCCATCTGACCAGTTTCCTCCCTGCTCCCAGACTCTTCAACTTGCAGATCAGCCTACTGTGTGGCACTGAGTCAAAGGCCTTGCTGAAATCCAGGTAGAGGACATCTACTGCATGTCCCCTGTCCAGTGCCCTCGTAATCCAGTCGTAAAAATCAACCAAGTTTCTCTGACAGGATCTGCCCGATACAAACCTGTGCTGCCTGCTGTCCTGGAGATTGTTATCTTCAAGAAATTGCACCAATCTTTCCTTGAGGATTGTCTCCATCAGTTTTCCTACAATTGAGGTAAGGCTCACCGGTCTGTAATTCCCAGGTTCGTCCTTGGGCCCATTCTTATGGAAAGGTATCACATGTGCTTCCCTCGAGTCCCTGGGCATGCACCCCGAGTTCAGAGATGCATTGAACAGGTCCACCAATGGCCCTGCCAGGACCTCTGCCAACTCTCTCAGCACCCTGGGGTGGACTCCGTATGGGTCAGGTGCCTTGTCCACCTTCAGGGACTTAAGGCCCTCCCTCACTCTTTTCACTGTGATTTCCCCATCTGTAGTTGCTTCTCTTAAACAAAGTTACTGTGAAGTAGCATTTCAAATGTCTGCGAAAAGTGAAGTCTGCGGTATTTAGCAGTGCCTTAGCTGAGGTGGAAATAAATCATGATGCATAATTTTCCAGTAAGAAACTGGGAAGGCATCATAGCTGTATATCTGAGGCTGCTGGCCTGAAACTGTGAGAAAGTGCCCAGCTGGCAACACAGGCAAGCCCATTTGGCCACCCAGTCTGTGATGAGTAGTCACAGTGAAAACAGAATAAAGTTAAATAATAGTGGAGTATGTATGTGCTCTATGAGAAAACAGAGTCGATCTTGATCATTCCTGTGAGAAATTATGTGGCACCCCACTGATGCCATGCAAGAGACTGTGAAACTAGCTAGGTGGCTAGTGACTGTTTGAATTTTCAGATGTCCCTGTGACTTTGCCTGCTGTTAATTTAGAAGCCTGGGACCTTCTCCTCATGGGGTCAATGTCTTGAGTGAGGGTGAGAGTGGACATCCTGTGGCACCCTGGACCCCCAAGGGTGTTCTGCCCTCTGTGCCCCTAAATTTAATCCCTTTGGGGATGTGCCCTCAGAATGTGGACCTTGGACTCTGTTCCCATGGGGGTCTGTGTCTTGAGAGAGAGAGAGGAAGGCACTGTCCAGTTGCACTTGGACCCCCAGGGTCAGTCGCTTCTCCTGTGCCATTTAAATTGGGGTTGGAAATAAAGTGTTAAAGTGACACCCTGGGAAGAAATACTGATTCAGGGATAGAAAAGTGCAGGCTGTTTAGAGACTGATGAACTGAAAATGTACTTGTGGGGAATTTGGGAACAGACCAGGGACTGATGCAACAATCTGCCTTTTAATGATATGCTCATGAGCTTGTGACATCAAATAAAAGGATCCTGTTTAGCTTTAAACCTATTTGGATTTCTGTTTCTGTTTGGAAACTGTTTGTCGCTAACCCTCTTTAATCGCAGCTCTGACCGGCTCTGTGAAATGTTCAGGTGCTCCGAAGATCACTCAATTTGAAGGGAGGTCAAGTAAATGCATAATGTTCTTGTGCTTCCCCTCCTTAAATATAAGCTCTCTACTGCTAGGCTGTGGGAGAAAGGGTGTACATGTATTATTGTTGCTTCCATAATTCCCATTTTATGGCCCCTATGCATGAATGCACGTAGAATACACATTGGAGGCGTGTATACTGCTGACATAGCTCCACACCCACAGACAGGTGTGCTCAGGCCGGTATTCACCAATGGCCACCACCTGTACATGACACCCCCCACCGACATACAAGGCCATGTAGGGTGGCCAGGGGCAGGGTAGCAGACCCAGTTGGGCATCCAATCGGTTGCCCATCCTGGGTCCAGGAGTAGATCACTGGTGCAGTAATGCGTAGGTCCGGGTGTAGGAATAGCAAACGGGCATCTGGACCCACACAGCTGCATTGGCCACAGTCCCCTGCCCGAGACCCATGGGCATTGCTGCCCCACCATTGCACAGCCCCCAAAACAGGACCACTCTGGCACAGTACTGCCCTGACCCTGACCATGTCAATCATCCCCCAAAGCACGCCAGCCCCGCCCTGTGAAGTACAAAGACCCCCAACTGACACCTCCCCATCCTTGTCTGCTGTGACCCTCCCACTGCACACACAGGTGCCCAGAACACCACTATCCCATTCCCTACCCCAGTACCCTCCCCATCATTGGTGGCAATGGTCTCCCCCACTCCCATGGCACTGACAACCCCCTCCCCATGGCACTGACAACCCCCTCCCCAAACCCATATCTGACAGCCGGTGCCATAGCTCCAGATGGTCAGAGGCACAGCCCTCTGCACACCTCCTTGGTAGCCAGACATCTAAAAGAGGCTGGAAGCACATTGCTATACATAGGTGGCGCACTCCCAACATCAGTTAGATGGCCAGCAGCTGAGGAGGTGTGTGGAGGGCTGTGCTACTGGCTGTCAGGAGCTGCGGCAGCTGCAGTCAGGTATGGGGTTTGGGGGGTTGTCGCGCCTAGACGGGGTGGAGGGACAACTGTCACCAATGATGGGGTGGGGTCCAGCAGTGGGATGGGTAGTGTGTTTGGGGCAACTGTGTGTTCGTGGGGGGGGCATTCTTGTATGACACCAGTGAGGATCTGACAGGCATGTGTTGGGGCGATGGACAGTAACTGGGTTGGGGACAGCATGGGGGTATGCCCAGCACCACGTGGAAGGGGCTGCCATGTTATGGGTGGAATGTTACTACAGGACATGGCACTCATGTCTGGGCACTTGTCTCTTCAGCAGCCCCAGCCTCACCAAGGGCCTGTGAGCTGGGGCAGCATGGTAGTTGGACTACCGATCTGCCACCACCACAGGTCATGTCCATGGGGCATGCAGTGGTTATAGCAGGGTCCAAGCAACCGTAGTCTGCTCAGTCCTCTGCCCCCTGCATACAGCACTATACGTCTTAGTGAATGGGAGCATAGTGCTGGCATGCCCTCAGCTCCCCACCCGAGGCACTGCAGTCCGTGCACCCAGGGGATCAGGAATGTAGGTGTTGTATACCCCATTGGTGAATGCTGCATGGATGCCACTTTGCAGCATTAATGCGTAATGATGCCAACACGCCTGGTTTACATGGCATGTTGGCATAGTGCATAAGGCCCTATATGTGCAATAAAACACTTCAGAGTATTTGCAGTAGTGCCATGAGCACACACACCAGGGCATAAGACCATTTGGCCTGTGGCCTCGTGCCTTACTATTCCCCTTGGAATGCATTCATTTGGCCTGTGGCCTCGTGCCTTACTATACTCCATGGCATGCATCCATGGCATTACTACCAATACCCTGTATTTTGCTTATACTTACATATATATGGCTCAGCCACTGTGCAGTCTTCCTAGTGACATGGATTATTTACTGGTAGAGCCTGGACAGAAAATAGTATAGGATGGAACAATTACTGTCAGTGCTGAGGAGGTAGCATACTTGCCTCTGGGGCCCAAAGATGCAGGAGCAGACCATGAGGAAATGTTCGTGGAGGCGGGTGTTGAGGTGTCTAAGATTAGAGAAGTGGCGGATATCTGTTGGGAGGTAATTCCAGAGTTTAGGTAAACGGTATCTAAGCACCGCCTGGCCCATAGAGGTATGCATACAAGGGATATGGAAATGCCTGGTATCCGAGTGCCGCAGCGACGGGGGTTGAGAAGTTAAGGTAGAATTCAGGTAGGGAGGGAGGAAGAGTATGGGACCAGTATTTAGCAGCAACTCTAGAGCAGTGGATTAGTCTGTGGGCCGAGAGTGAGGGAAAGGCCAGGGAGCTGTATAGGTCACAGTGGTGCGTGAGTTTAGGACTTTCCAGTATGAAGCTGCAGAAGAAATGAAAGAGTGTGTCCAGGCTGGCCAGAGTGGATGGTGAGGCGGTGCCATAGACTACATCCCCGTAATCAAAAATCGGAAGTATCATTTTTTTGTACTTATTAAAGCAGGACTGGAGGAGCAAGAACAATTTCATTTAACTAGCCAATTATATACAGTAAAGCGATAAAAGAATATAAGGAAGACTCAACAGACCATGTAAGGTGGGCATGGGCCATAGAATTAAAAGAAGACATAAACAGTGACCAGTGGAAAGCTAGCTCCCTCCCAGCTCTAAAAGTTTTAAATTCCTCCTATTGGCAGGATTTTGCCTGGAAATCTAGGATTCATTTTTTCAGACCCCCTGCCGTGGTTGCTAAATACCGCAGTACGGAACTGGGGAGAATGCTGGAGAAAATGTGGTAAATCACTAATAATATTAATTCACATACTTTGGGAATGCCCCTTGTGATAGGGTAAACACAACATCGGGGAACAAGGGTTAACCCTTGATGAGACTGAAGAAATGTAGAGACTGCAACAGGCAAAGGGGGGATGCCTCCACAGGTGTGGCCAATTAGAGGGAGTTTGCTAAAAGGCAGAGGAATCCAGCAAGGAGGGAGAGAGAAGCTGGAAACTGCTGCCCTGTGAGAGAGGAACCAGAGCTGAACACCAAAGAGAATGTTTAAGTAATAGAGAGAGAGTCTTTGAGGAAAAACAACTGAAGCCTGCTACTGAGAACCAGACCATGCCTGGAGCACAGGGTCCTGAGGGTAGGACAAGTTTAGCCAGCTGGGCCAATAACAGTGAGTAGAATATACTGCTGAGAACTGCCTGAAAAGAAGGCTAAAGGGAAAACTGTTAGTGCTTCATTTAAGACTGTATCTTGAACAAACTGCTGGCCCACATAAGTGGTGCAAAGATTCCTTTGTCAAATCAGCCTGAAAGAACTGTTTTATGTTAACCTTTATGTTACTTGACTAGGCTGAGGAAGTTGAACTGGCTGATTATGATTTTCTGGAGTAACAACTCACATTTGAAGTAATACAAGTGCATTTTGTTCTGTGAACCTGAAACACAGTGTGTTGCCTTTCCATATACCATAGGCCAGCTTGTCACACGTGGTGTTAGAGGTGGGATTGCAACCCCCTGCTGGAGTGAGCAGAACTAGTTATCTTCTAGAAAAATGGATCTGGAGAAAGTGCTGAAGTTCCTCACTGAACAGCAATAAGAACAACAAGCTCAGCAACAACAGGTTCTCACCCAGCTGGCTCAGCAGCAGCAGGAGGCACAACAGCGGGTGCAACAAGCACAACAGCAGTTTCTTATACAGCTGGGGCAACAACAACAGCAGCTCCTGCAGTCCCTGGTGCAACAACCACAACAAGATCCTACTGATGAGGCTGGTCCGGCTATCGTGGGGCCAGGGGTTCCTAGGATGAATGCCATGCTGACCAAAATGATGTCTGAGGATGATCCCGAGGCATTCCTGGTAACGTCTGAGTGAGTGGCAGAAGCTGCTGGATGGCCCAGACCCCAGTGGGCTGTCCTCCTTGCCCCTTGCCTGACCGGGGAAGCCCAAGCAGCCTATCGAGCTATGGATGGTACCACAGCCGGGGAGTACACAGAGGTGAAAGTGACAATCCTGGACTGCCTAGGCATCAATGCAGAAAGTTACAGACGTAGGTTCCAGAGCTTCAAATCTGCAGCAGATGCACGACCTAGAGCAGTGGGATAACAACTGCAGGACCTGTGTTGGCACTGGCTAAACCCTGAAGGATGTAGTGGCCCAGAGGTGGCAGAGTTAATCATCTTGGAACAATTTCTGAACATTCTACCCCCAGGAATTTAGAGCTGGGTCCGCAAACAGAAGATCACCAAGCTAGCGGAGGCCATGCAGATCTCAGAACAAGTGTTGGATGCTGAACTCTCCTCCCACTCCGTGATCCAGTTTACAAGGCCACCTGGGAAGAGGGGGAATTATCCTGGGAGCCAGACTGAAGGAATATTGTCTGGAAATGTGAAGGGACCTGGGGCATGTAGGGAGGGGGGTTATGGGTCAAATAAGGGTCAGACTCTGGCAAAGGTGACAACTCAGCAGCCCAGGGAGACATTTCTGGAGGGCCCGCTGCCTAAGCCTGGAGGCTCACCCCATAGCCGAGACACAGGGGCATGTTTCTCCTATGGACAGAGGGGTCACTTTGTGAGGAACTGCTCCCACATGGACTGTACCTTCATAGATTGCACGTTTACAAATGGGTATTCACTGTACAGTGGGGGTGGGGGCCTTGAATCCTGAGATTTTGTGATCCCTGTCGAGGTAGACGGGATAGAGACAGAAGCTCTGGTGGACTCAGAAAGTTGCCAAACCCTAGTCAGGATGGCCCTGGTGAACCCCTGATGTTGGCAGGACCAGAACTCCATCCCTATCTGATGTGTGCATGGGGATGTAAAGGCTTACCCTGGTTCTATGGTTACACTTACTCTGGGGGGGCCAATTAGAGATTATAAAGGTTGGTGTTGCCCAGGGGTTACCCTATCCAGTGTTACTGGGGAGAGATTGGAAATGGTTTGATGACTTATGGAAAGCAGACTTATCTTTGGTAACTACCTGGTCTCAGGGTCAGGAAGGGAGGGAGGGAGGGAGGTCAGCCACCTGCAGCTGGGGGAAGTTTTTCCTTTCCCGGATCCAGGGATTTTTAATGCCCAGACCAGAAGCTGCAAATCTAAGCAAGAATGTAGGGCAGCAAAGAAAAGGGGACCTGAAGGGGCAGATGCACAGCAGGGAGGTGATGCAAAGGCAAAAGTTGGTCCAGACCCACAGCATGACCCTAACACTGACCCACTTAACCACAGTTCAGGACGGCCATCCTTATCAGATCAGGATGTATTAAAGCTCTGCCCGGACACTGCTAAAGAACAAAGGGCTGACAGTATACTCAGCCGGGTATACACCCAGTTGGCTGTCAGGGAAGGGGAGATGGTAGATGAGAATCAGGCAGCATGCTATCCTCATTTTGAGTTACAAGGAAGTATCCTGTATCAAGTTAGTAAAGAGGTCCAAATGGGGGATACCCGGCATCAGTTGCTAGTCCCTCGAGTCTTTCAGGGGAATTACTACGCCTTGCCCACTCTATTCCGGTGGCTGTGCACTGTGGGGGTAGAGAATACACTAGCCCAACCATTACCCCAGTTCTTTTGTCCGGGCATCTATCAACATGTTAAAGATTATTGTGCATCTTGTCCTGACTGCCAGTTAGTAGCTCCAAAGAACAATCCAAGGGCCCCTTTAGTGCCCTTACCTGTTATGGAGGCACCTTTTGACTGGATTTGGGTTGATATAGTGGGACCCCTGGAAAAGAGTGCAGGGGGGTACCAATACATTCTGGTGATTGTAGGCTATGCTACCCGGTCCCCCGTGGCCATCCCATTACAAAGCATTTCAGCCAAAATTGTAGCCGGAGAGCAATTAAAGTCTTTTAGCCATATGGGACTACCGAAGGAAATGTTGACGGACCAGGGAACTAACTTCATATCCCACCTGACTCAGCAGGTTGGTACATTATAGGAAGTCGGCTCCATAAGAACCTCGATCTATCATCCCCAGACAAATGGTCTTCTGGAGTGATTCAACAAAACACTTAAAATGATGCTTCGAAAGTTCATAACCACTGAGATCAGGGACTGGGACAAGTTACTTCCCTTACTGATGTTCATAATGCGGGAGGTCCCTCAAGCTTCTACAGGGTTTGCTCCTTTTGAACTCTTCTATGGGTGCCACCCACAAGGTGTTCTTGATGTAGTAAAGGAGATGTGGGAGAAACCCGGTTCCAAGACTGAAAATGTGGTGCAATATGTCCTACAATTGAGGAAAAGATTAGATCAGGTGGGGAAATTTACCCGAGAGAATCTGGTGAAGGCTTAACATAGACAAGAGAATACAAAATCACACATGCCCCCACAATGCAAAGCATCATGGGCTACATATGCAAATCACCACAGAATGTTATGCGTACTACTATAATCAGGGAGCCGGTTGAGGGAAAATAAAACAGGGGACCAGGTACTAGTGTTCTTCCCAAGCAGTCAGAATAAGCTTCTAGCCAAATTGAAGGGGCTTTATGAAGTGACCTGGAGGGTGGGCCCAGATGACTATGAAGTTTGCCAGCCAGAGAGGCGAAAAGAGACCCTGATCTACCATGTCAATTTGTTGAAATTCTGGAACCAAAGGGGTAGCTTTTGATTTCCCCTGAACCAGACATTGTGGATCTGGGACCCCAAGTGCCAGATGACAATCTGGGGATACAAGTCCCAATGGGAGAGCAGCTGTCTCACAAACAGAAACAGCAACTAGGAGAGTTGGTAAGCCAGTTTTTAGATGTTTTCTCCTTCCTCCCGGGGACATTCCATATGATCGCTCACCATATAGAAACAGAGCCAGGGGAGAAAGTGCAGCAGTGACTGTATCACTTGCCAGAAGCTGTTCAAGACACAGTTAAGAAGGAGTTGCAGGGCATGCTAAAGTTGGGAGTGATTAAGGAATCCAGCAGGGTCTGGAGTATCCCCATAGTGTTAGTACCAAAAGAAGGTGGGGCTACCCACTTCTGTATTGATTTTTGCAATGTCAATGCCATCTCGAAGTTCGATGCCTACCCCATGCCTCAGGTAGATGAACTGTTGTATAGACTAGGGGAAGCCAAGTACATCAGGACATTGGACCTAACAAAAGGGTACTGGCAAATCTCTTTGACCCCAGAGTTTCAGGAAAAGACAGTCTTTGCTACCCCCTTTGGGTTATACCAGTTCCATACCATGCCTTTTGGTTTACATGGGGCCCCTGCAACCTTTCAAAGGCTCATGAATCACTTGCTGCGACCCCATGCCCAGTATGCAGCTGCTTACCTGGATGACATGGTGATCCACAGCACTGATTGGGAATCCTATGTATCCAAGGTGGCAGCTATACTACAGTCCCTCCGAGAAGCAGGGCTGATGGCCAATCCAGCAAGTGTGCTTTGGCCAAAGCAGAGACAAAGTACTTAGGGTACTGTATAGGAAATGGACAGGTAAGACCCTTGATCGGTAAGGTCCAAGCAGTAGCAGAGTGCCCAGTACCCACCACAAAAACCCAGGTGAGGGCCTTCTTAGGGTTGGCAGGGTATTACCGCCAGTTCATACTGCACTTCTGTACCCTTGCCAGCTCCCTTAGAGACCTCACCTGGAAATCTGCCCCCAACAGGGTACACTGGTCAGAGGAGTGTGACCAGGCCTTCACACAACTTAAAGTGGCACTGTGCAGAGAGCCAGTGTTATGCAGTTCTGACTTCAACAGGACCTTTATCCTGCAAACTGACACCTCTGAAGTCAGGTTAGGAGCTGTGCTCTCCCAGGAGAGGAATTTGATGGGGAGGAACATCCTATTTTCTATTTCAGCCAAAAACTCTTTCCCCGGGAGAAAAACTCTGCAGTAATAGTAAAAGAGTGTCTCGCAGTCAAGTGGGTTGTGGACATCCTCCACTACTACCTGCATGGCCGGCAGTTCATCCTGGTTACAGATCATGCCCTCTACGTTGGCTCCAAGTGATGAAGGACGACAACCCCCACATCACCAGGTGGTACTTGGCCCTCCAGCCATTTTGCTTCACAGTGCACCACCAGGCCGGGACCCTGAATGGAAACACTGACTTCCTGTCCCGAGAGGGGAGTGGTCTGGGGCCAACCAACTGTGCCTTCGCACGAAGGGGGGGTGGTATGTGACAGGGTAAACACAACACTGGGGAACAAGGGGTTAACCCCTTGGATGAGACTGAAGAAATGTAGAGACTGCAATAGGCAAATGGGGGATGCCTCCACAGGTGTGGCCAATTAGAGAGAGTTTGCTAAAAGGCAAAGAAATCCAGCAAGGAGGGAGAGAGAGAAGCTGGAAACTGCTGCCCTGTGAGAGAGGAACTAGAGCTGAACACCAAAGAGAATGTTTAAGTCATAGAGGGAGAGTCTTTGGGGAAAAAACAGCTGAAGCCTACTACTGAGAACCAGACTATGCCTGGAGCACAGGGTCCTGAGGGAAAGGACTAGTGTAGCCAGCTTGGCCAATTACAGTGAGTAGAATATACTGCTGAGAACTGCCTGAAAAGAAGGCTAAAGGGGAAACTGTTGGTGCTTCATTTAAGACTGTATCTTGAACAAACTGCTGACCCATATAGGTGGTGCAAAGATTCCTTTGTCAAGTCAGCCTGAAAGAATTGTTTTATGTTAACCTTTATGTTACCTGACCAGACTGAGGAAGTTGAAGTGACTGATTATGATTTTCTGAAGTAACAACTCACATTTGAAATAATAAAAGTACATTTTGTTCTGTGAACCTGAAACACAGCGTGTTGCCTTTCCATATACCATAGGCCAGCTTGTCACACCCCTGTTGAGCCTCTATTGGACAGAGATCCTCACAGAAATGAAAGATCTCTTTGGCCACCAAGATCTTTTCACTCCTACCTATATTTTAACAGCTACCCTCCAAAGGGCCTGAAGGTCTCTAAGCATATACTTAAAATAACCACAACCCTCATTTTAACAGCTAAGAAGGCTATTACAAAACAATGGCATACTGGGAGTGTTCCCACAAAGGAATGTTGGAAAGCCTTGACTTATGAAATGTATAATTTAGATAGAATAATAGCTAAGATAAACTCATGAACCAAATCTTTTAAGACATTCTGGCATGCATGGGTAACCTATCAAGCAACCCATCACAACAAACAAATGGAAGTATAGATCTGCCCTAAAAAAATGTAAAAGTAAAATAAACATGGAAAAAAAGAGATCTGAAAATGGGCTGGTATACAGGAAAAATGGAGAAAAAAGTGTCTATACATATATAAATAAAAAGCAACAAACTTCCAGGACAATAGGTACAATTACACACAAACTGGCTAAGGTCTTTAATGATTACTTTTCATCTGTATTTAATACAAATAATAGTGTACCAGTTGTCATTTCAACTGTTTCTGTCGAAGTTGATTTTACATTCACTAAAGATGAGATTATGACCCAACTCAATAGAATTAATATAAACAAATTACCTGGGCCTGATAGGTTACATCCAAGACTACCATCAGTAATGAAAGATTGGTTATTACATCCTCTTTATATTATTTTTAATATGTAATTTAAAAATAACAAAATTCCGAATGACTGCAAAAAAGCAGTCGTCACACCGATTTTCAAAATGGAGATTCAACTATAGTCTCTAACTACAGACCAATCAGTCTAACATGCATAAATGGAAAAATCTTTGAGACTCTGTTAAAAAACAAACTTGAACTAGAACTAGAAACAAAACTGTTAAGAGACAAATCTCAACATGGATTTAAAAAAAATAGATCATGTCTTACTGGAAACTTGGTATTTTATGAACATATAAGTGAGAACATTGATAATAACATACCTATGGATGTTGTTTATCTAGATTTCCAAAAGGCCTTTGATAAAGTGCCTCACAACCTCTTAATAAATTAAATAAGACTTTTAGGTATAAACTCCAAAATCACCAATTGAGTAGAGGAATGGTTAAAAAAGCGGACACAACGCGTGTGTGTAAGAGGCTACTTATCCGACCCATATCCAGTCACTAGTGGAGTGCCACAAGGATCTGTTCTGGGATCATTACTATTTGATATCTTCATATCTGACCTAACTACTAATCTAAACAGTTTATCCATAAAATTTGCTGACAATACTAAAATAGCCACACCAGTTACAACTTCCGCTGATGTAACAATATTTAGAAATGACATTAAAAAAATTGAGACATGGGCACTTAATAACCAAATGTCCTTCAACTTAGATAAATGTGTAATTATGCATTTTGGTACAGCTAATACATTTAACAAATATATACTAAATGGCCACACATTAACTTCTGTGGTCCAACACAAAGATTTAGGAGTTATAATTAATTTGGAACTTAGTTCAGTGAGTCACTGTAATTTTGTTATAAATAGAGCAAATAGATTTAATGGTTTTATCAAAAGGAGTTTTTCATCTCGTGACAGGGGTTGCATCATGCCATTGTATGGAGTATACATTAGGCCCCACTTGGACTATTGTTCTCCTCTCTGGAGTCCGTATCTAAGCAGACATTGGTAGACAGACAGCAAGGAGAACCAGGGATAAAGGACAACCAAGGAAGGGGCTGGAGTAGAACAGTGAAACAGCCTAGGGAGGTCAAATCATGGAAAGCCATGTGTGCAAATGCCAGAAGCCTTAGCAACAAGATGGAAGATCTGGAGGCTGTCATTGTGCAGTCAGACCTGGACATTGTGGCCATCACTGAAACCTGGTGTAATGATAACCACGACTGGGAGATGGCCATACCTGGCTACAACATATTCAGAAGAGACAGAGCAGGCAGGAAGGGAGGAGAAGGAGTGGCATTGTATGTGAAAAATGACATAAGGGCCACAGAGATCCAGGAGGAACAAAATGGGGGAGAGATACTGTGGGTTAAGCTGGAAAGGAAAATGGGAACAGCCATCCGCACAGGTGTGGTCTATAGACCACCAGCCCAGGAGGAAGAAACAGATAGAGAGCTGATGCTAGCCATCCAAAGGATGGCAGACAAGGGTGAGGTAGTACTGGTTGGAGACTTCAATATTCCAGGCGTGGACTGGAGCATCCAGCAGCAGCATCAACTAGGAGAGAACTTATCCTGTACTTCCTTCAGGGTGCCTTCCTCAAGCAACTGGTCATGAAACCAACTCGGCAGAAGGCAATACTGGACCTTGTGCTCACAAACAGGGACAGTGTGATGGGGTAACAGTGGGGAGCACCTGGGGAACAGTGACCACCAGTCATTGTGGTTTGAAATCACAGAAAGAGCAGAACCAAACCACACAAAACACATATCCTGGATTTTAGGGGCAGACTTTGGGAAAATGGAGATACTTGAAAGAGGCATTAAGGGGAATGGGACAGGAATCAGGGTTGAGGAACAGTGGGCAGTATTTAAAATGGGGATTACAAGAACAACAGAATTATGCATTAAGCAGGTTAGCAAGAGGAAAAGGAAAGAGACCGTTATGGTTTTACAAAGAGGTAGCAAAGAAAGTGAAAGCCAAAAGGATTGCATTCAGGCAATACAAAAAGACACAAGCAGAAAGGGATAGGGAGAAGTACCAGGAGAAGCAAAGGGAGGCAGAGAGGTCAGTAAGGGAAGCCAAAGCTCAGACAGAAGAACACATTGCAAAATCAGTGGGTAGAGGGGACAAAACCTTTTACAGGTACATAAGTGAAAAAAGAAAGACAAAGGGAGGGATAGTGAGACTGAAGTGGGAGGATGGGGGCCACGTGAAGGATGACAACAGTAAAGCTGACATATTGAACAGGTATTTCTGCTCAGTCTTTACTGAGGAAGAGGAGGGTAATGGGTCTGAAGGGAGTACAAGGGGTGAGAATGGTGCAGAAATGGACACAAGTCCCTTTACATGAGAAAGGGTCCTGAAGGAACTGGAAGTAATAAGAGTTGATAAAGCAATGGGGCCAGATGGGGTGCACCCCAGGGTCCTTAAAGAACTAAGAGAGGTGGTGGCTGAACCTCTGGCTATCCTGTTTAGCCGATCACTGGAAACAGGGGAGGTACCCAAAGACTGGAGGATAGCAGATGTAGTCCCTTATACAAAAGGGAACAAAGAGGAAGCAGGGAACTACAGACCAGTCAGCCTCACCTCAGTAGTGGGGAAGATCATGGAAGCACTACTGAAGGAGAGATTGGTGGAACACCTGGTTGTCAATGGACTACAGGACCCAAGGCAGCATGGTTTCACCAGGGGGAGGTAATGTCAGACCAACCTCATTGAATTTTTTGACTGGGTGACTAGGGAGGTGGATCAGGGGAGGGCAGTGGACATGGCCTATCTGGACTTCAGCAAGGTCTTTGACACTGTGCCACATAGAAGACTATTACACAAACTGGGAAATATGGGTGTGGGCAGGACAGTAGTGTGGTGGGTAGGTAACTGGCTGGGTGGCAGGACACAGAGGGTGGTGGTAAATGGCTGTCACTCCACAGAGGGAAGAGTGACCAGTGGGGTACCACAGGGATCAGTGCTGGGACTGGTCCTATTCAACATCTTCATCAGTGACATTGCGAGGGCCTAAAGGCAGAATTTCACTGTTAAGCTGATGACACAAAGCTCTGTAACAGAGTAGACACACAGAGGGTCTAGACAGAATGAGAAGGGACCTGCAGAAACTTGAAGAATGGTCAGGGTTTGGCAGTTGAAATTCAATGCAAAGAAGTGCAAGATAATGCATATGGGCACAAAACCCTGGCATAATATATCAGTTTGGGGGTGAGGATATAGCATGCACCAAGCAGGAAGGGATCTTGAGGTTATCATCTCTGATGACCTCAAGGTAGGGAAACAGTGTGACAAGGCAGCAGGTAAAGCAAATAGGATGCTGGGATGTATGGCAGGGCATCACCAGCAGGAAAGGGAGGTCATAATTCCGCTACACAAGACACTAGTGAGGCCCCACCTGGAGTACAGTGTACAGTTCTGGAGACCATACCTATGTAAGGACATAGACAGAGTAGAGAAGGTTCAGAGGAGGGCAACAAAGATGGTGCATGGATTGCATCACAAGTCCTATGAAGACAGGTTGAAGGAACTGAACATGTACTCCCTGGAGGAGAGGAGAGGAGGGAGAGAGGGGATATGATAGAGACATACAAGTATCTCACAGGGAGGAACAGGGTGCAGGAATACACTATTTTTAAGTGAAAAAGATGTTCCAGGACTAGAGGGCATGGGATGAAGTTGGAGGGAGGACGATTCAGAGGAAACGTGAGGAAGAATTTCTTCACAGAACGGGTGGTGGACAAGTGGAACACCCTGCCAGAGGAAGTGGTGGGGGCTGAAACAATCACGGGATTTAAGAATGCATGGGATAGACCTAAAGGAATTCTGGAGGTCAGGGGTAAGGGGCAACAGACTTCTAGGAAAACATAAACTGAACTTACAAGCTCAAATGGGCAGACTGGGTGGGCCATAGGCCCTTATCTGCCGATACTGTCTATGTATCTATGTAGACTGCAAGGGGTTCAGAGAAGAGTAACTAAAATGGTCATGAATATGCAGGCCAAGAGTTATGAAATTAGGCTTCAGGAGCTGGATATGTATCCACTGGAATTAAGAAAGAAAAGAGGTGACCTCTTACTAATGCATAAAGTTCACACAGATATTGAATTACTACAGTAGCTAAATATCAACAATAACAAAAGGGATTGCACCCTAAGTAGCCATCCCTACCAACTTGCACTCACTTTCCCTAGAACAAGGAAAAGAAGGGCTTATTACACTCAAAGAATCATACCACTATGGAATTATATTCCACATTCCCTATTACAAACTAATAATAAGGGTACATTTAAACATAAACTTGATCATTATCTTTTGTAAATCAATGGTTTCTGTACCAGCTGTGCTGGAGGCAGACACTTATGGGCACTAGCCTTCTGTATACCTACCTCTTCCTAGTATGAAATCCTAGTATCACCCTGACTTCATCCTATAACTAACTCCTTTTTAGCCTATTAAGATTGATATTAATGCTAACACTGATTGAATGATCCTCTCATGGGTAATACTAACCTCTACATAAACATATACCTCCTGGTCCACTCTATATATTTATTTTCTAAACATTTCACACCTCCACATCTGTCTTACTGATTTAAGTCTAATTTTAATTATAATAAACCTTTTAATGCCCCTGAGTCTTTCCCACTATATGTAAAACAGTGGTAAGTCAATACTATCTTTCTAACCTGACTCCTATTAAGGAGGAATATAGATCAGACAGTAAAATAATGTAGAAAATAAGACCCAATTTCCACAGAGGTGTACAAGGTAGTTTTATTTCTACCCAAAACCGAAATTACAAGAGAATAATTTCATTACAGCTCTTATTTTTTCTTTGCCTCTACTAGCATCTGTCATATGAGCTTGTAAACCTATTAGAACTATACATGATTGTGCAAGGATAAGTGATAATGAGAAAACTACAACAATGTACCTAAATGTAATCTGTATTTGGTCTCAAAACTTATTGTGTAAATGCAAAAATGTAATAAAAATGCAATAAAAAAAGAAATATTATACAGGATAATGGGTGATGTTCACAATTGCATGTCTGTAAGAAACATAGAAACATAGACTTTGACAGCAGATAAGAACCACTTGGCCCACCTAGTCTGCCCATTTCCCTATCTACTGGATAAGTTGCAGATCCTAGTTAACCAACAGCCTATTTCTTCCTACCCCCCCACAAGAATTGCCTTATGTCTGTCCCATGCTTTCTTGAATTCTCCCACAGTTTTATATCCCACAACCTCCTTAGGAAGGCAGTTCCATGCATCCACCACCCACTCCGTGAAAAAATACTTCCTCACATTGCCCCTGTGCCATCCCCCTCATCTTCAAATTGTGTCCCCTTGTTCTTGCACATCTCTTTTTCTGAAAGATGCTACCCTCTTGGACTTTGTTGATACCACTGAGCTACTTAAAAGTTTCAATCATGTCCCCCCTCTCCCTCCTGTAGTAACAGAAATACTCACATGAACAAAATACAAAATATAATAATTGGGAGACATTGTCCAGGGTGTAGTGCAGTAAAAACATCAGCACAACACAATAAAAATCTAAGTTTGCTGGACAAGGCATCTAGCTTCACCTGAGCTCTTTTCTTCTAGGTTGCTTGAACGGATGGAGCAAAGAACCCTAACAGAGCAAGGAAAAAGATTAATGCCTCTTTTGGCTAGGCAGATTTACTGTGTGTTGTTGTTTTTATTTTGTACTCACAGGTATTGTTACTGTTTGTTGTTAACATTTTATTGCTTTATTTTTCTCTGATTCAAATTGTTGTTGCTGGGTATACCTTCTGCTGCATTATTACAGGGGGTACCTACAGGTGTGTGCTTACAGATTACTGCTATAATCTTCTGATTCAAATTGTCTTTTGCAAGGTATATCTTCTGTTACTACTTTATTTTTCTCTGTAGCAAAGTGTTTCTTACAGGGTATATCTTCTGTGAAATGATTACAGATGGTGCTTTAGAGGTTGTGCAGTTTTATTTATCATTAGGATAAGCTTTCAGGACAACTGCATTTGTTGCTGGCTGATTGTTTGTGCTCTTACCTCCTTGTTTCTTTCATCCATGGTTCTTCTTTTTCGGCAGGGGAAGGGCCCAGCCACCCACCCCCATCCCCAATCACCCCACACTACACTCTTTTTTTTATAGGGTAGCACAGTCATGACATTTCCTGTAGCAAAGCAGGAAGGGGTGGATCAGAGGGGTATCCACACAGTGGCATCATTTATAGGAGCACTGGAAATGTAACTTGTTACAAGTTATACAAAACAAACTAAACACAAAATCTAAATGTTGCCTTCATTTTCTTTCTTCTAATTACTCTGACCAGGTTATAAACCCAGCAACTTATCTGGAATGGATATCATTAGCTGCAGATACTGTGGAACACTTTTCAGAAGGGCAGTTTTACAGGATGTAGGACACTGTCCTACATGCTGGGCCAATGGAGATCTAAGGGCTCAGCTCCAGGCAGCATGGGCAGAGATTGCACACTTCAAATTGCATATTCAAGAGGAAATATATTATAAGAACTGCCCGCCATTTCCCCAACATCAACAGAAGCACCTCGACCACAGAGGGTAGTTGGTCCGGGAGGTTGGCAGGTGGTTAGGAGGGGCAAATCGGGTGCCCCATCACTTGGTGCTGTCCAACATAACACCTCCATAAACCATATGACAACTACAAACAGGTATCTGCCTCTATCTCCAAAATCAAAAAAGAGGCAGAGGACACTGCAGAGCAGGACACTGCAGCACAGGAGCTAGCACAACAAAACTCGCCCAAAACAGGAACCAAAACAAAAAAGGTAAAAAGGAAATCCAAAAAACTTATGATCATAGGAGACTCCATGATTTGGGAGTTAATACCTATCTCCAGCCGGGGGTAATGGTCTGATGTCTCCCAGGTACATCAGCATGGAGAGACACTGACCACATTGCTAAAATTGTTCAGTAAGCAGGAGAAAACATTGATGTTCTGGTACACATAGGGACTAATGATCTTGCCAGCTGGTCAGCTGTGGAGACCAAGGAACACCTGACCAAGCTGGGTGACAAACTGTCATCCATTTCATCTGGCATCTCCTTCTCTGAGATCCTGCCAGTCTGGGAGAGGGGGCAGATGGGTGGAAGGTCAAAGAAGAGGAGCTAGGGGAGCAAAATGTGACTCAAGGGCTGGTGCCAGGAAGAAGGACACAAATTTGTAGGGAACTGGCAACAGTTTTGGGAGTGAAAGTTCTTTAAACTGATGGACTGCATGTGACTAAGGAGGGAGTCAGTGCATTGGGGCAGAAGTTTGACATCTTTGCAGAATATTTAAACTAGCAAATGGGGAGAAGGGTGCAGTACCCCATACGTTGAATGGGAAGAACACCCCTCCCCCCCTCAGCTTCTTGGTCAAACAGGAGTTCAGCATGTTTGTAGATCATTTGCATCACCATGTAAGGAAAAAGGTCCAGCTCCCCATATGATGCACAGGGGAAAAGCCAGACCTCGCCCAATAACTAACACACCAAAATCTGGAAAATGGAAAATCATGTACACAAATGCTCAAAGTCTGGGAAACAAGATCCCAGACCTGCAGGCAATAATGACAGAGGCTAAACTGGACATGGTAGCCATTAGTGAGACATGGTTTACCAGTAACCACACTTGGGAGACTTTAGTACCTGGCTATGTACTGTTCAGAAGAGACCGAGGAGCAGTAAGGGGGGTGAGGTAGCCCTTTATGTCAATGAAAATATCAAAGCTACAGAAATTCAGAATACACATAAGGAGCCAGAAGAACAGTGGGTCATCCTGGAAACAGGAATGAGGACAGCCATATGAACTGGGGTTGTGTACAGCCTCCAAACCAGGGGGAGAACATAGACACATTACTGTTAGAAGATATACAAAACATGACAGCTAAAGGGGAGGTTCTGATAATGGGAGACTTCAACATACCCGATACAGATTGGTCAATACCAGCAGGAATATCTGCCAGAACTAGACACATGGTGGATTCTCTGCGGTGGGGAGGGCCTCAAACAACTAGTACAACAACCCACAAGAGACAGGGCTATCCTAGATCTAGTACTGACTAACAGGGAAAGGATTTCAGAACTCCAAATAGAAGGTCACCTAGGGGCCAGTGACTATAACATGGTATGGTTAAATCTGGCCACTAGAACTAAATCATCCTATTCCAAGGCAAAAATATGGGACTACAGAGGAGCTGACTTTGATAAGATGGCCAACAGCATTAAACTAGTCCTGGCAAAAAGAAAAACAGGTGAGGGGGTGCAGGGAAGGTGGGCAAGCATTAAGGATGCAATACTTGAAGCAATATCCCATTGTGTTAGACAGAAAAGAAAGTGCAAAGGAAGAAGGAAAACCACTTTGGTTCTCAAAAACTGTAGCAGAAAAGGTCAGAGCCAAAAGGCTGGCCTTCAGGAAATATAAGGGAATGCAGCAGGATGAAGATTGGGAGGCATACCAAACTTCCCTAAAGGAATGAGGGAAGGCAGTACAGCAGGCAAAGGCCCAAACTGAGGAAACACTAGCACAAGCAGTAAAAGAAGGTGACAAGACTTTCTATAGATACATTAGTGAAAGGAGAAAGTCCAGAGGGGGTATTGCTAAGATCAAAGGGGATAAGGGAGCATGTGAGGAGGAGGACCATGTACAGTAAAATCATCTATCCTAAATAGATACTTCTGCTCAGTTTTTACTGAAGAGAAGGTAGGGCAGGGCCCACAGCTCAGTACCATTGACGCAGGGAGGAGGGAGGTGTGCACTAGTCCCTTCACAAAAGAAAGGGCCCTACAAGAGCTCAATAAGCTCAGGGTGGACAAGGCAATGGGACCTGATGGCATACATCTCAGGGTACTAAAGGCGCTATGGGTGGAACTAGCAGAGCCGCTGTCAGAACTGTTTAGTGAGTCTCTGAGCACAGGAGAGGTCCCAGAAGACTGGAGAAGGGCTCATGTGATCCTTCTCCACAAGAGTGGTAGCAGGGAGGAGGCAGAGAACTACAGACCAGTCAGTCTTACCTCAGTAGTGGGCAAGATTATGGAGGCACTCCTTAAGGAAAGGATAGTGCAACACCTGGAATCTGTAGGAGCACAGGATCCAAGACAGCATGGGTTTACAAAAGGAAGGTCCTGTCAAACTAATCTCGTACATTTCTTTGACTGGGTAACCAGAGTGGTGGACCAAGGAGCAGTTGATGTCACCTACCTTGACTTCAGCAAAGCTTTGGATACTGTTCCGCACAGAAGATTGATTAATAAGTTGGGTAGGCTCGAGGTGGGTCAGAAGATGGTCAACTGGGTGGCAAACTGGTTGACAGGCAGAAAACAGAGAGTGGTGGTAAATGGTATACAGTTAGAAGAGATGCAAGTCACAAGTGGGGTACCCCAGGGATCAGTCCTAGGACCAGTCCTCTTCAATATTTTTATCAGTGACATTGCAGATGGACCGGAGGGTAAGGTTTGTCTTTTTGCAGATGACACCAAAGATATGCAACAGAGTAGATGATCCAGATGGGGTGGGCAGAATGAGAAGAGATCTGGATAAACTAGCAAAATGGTCGGAAGAGTGGCAACTGAGGTTTAATGCAAAGAAGTACAAGATCATGCACATAGGGAAGAGAAACCCTGAAGCCAACTATAGGCTGGGAGGGGAGTTGCTGGCAATCACAAGGGAAGAAAGAGACTTGGGCATTATCATCGCCGATGACCTGAAATCATCCAAGCAGACCACTAAAGCAGTAGGTAAGGCTAGGGGGATGTTGGGGTGTATTAGTAGGGGTATCACAAGTCAGAAGAGGAAGGTAATAATCCCTCTTTAAAAGACACCAGTTAGGCCCCATCTGGAGTACTGCATGCAATACTGGAGGCCACAGCTTCACAGGACATTAACCAAATTGAGGCAGTCCAGAGAAGGGCAACCAAAATGATGCAGAGACTGCATCAGAAAATATATGAGGACAGATTAACGGAACTTAATATGTATACCGTAGAGCATTAGTTCTCACACTTTGTGATAGTGAGCCTCCACTGACCTAAGGAAAAGTTTTCAAGCCTCCCTCACATTTGGAAAAAATCTTGGGTCTCCTCACAGGAAAAAAATATCATACTTTGCACAGTGCACCCAGGTATAAAGTGAGACTAATACAATTGACTGAGTATATTCTGTTTTTTATTAAACTTATTGTTCTTCACCCACAACTCCACACCCCAGGTTATCCTTGTCACTCAACTTTCAAACAACATGAAGTCTTGCTATATTATGACAATTGCAGTATGACCGCAGGTTAGAACTGCTCCAGAGGTGAAATAGTTAACTTTCCATGCAGGCATGGAACTTAGAGCGCGAGCTCGGTTGAAAACTCTGTCTGTTGTGCTTCAAACACAAACTGTCAGATTCTTTACTCCGCCTTTACTGAACAGTCGCTCCGAGATTTCTCTTCTGCTCGGTTCATTTTGTCGGTTTAAAAGTATTATTTTTCGTTTTGCTTGAATTAAACACGCAACCGGTCAGTTCAAGCTCTGTCTGTGGTAATGTAAGTAATAGATAGGTTTTACATTTATTTTTTCTGTGTGGAACTTGTAATTCTTTATCGGTTCGGTTTGAACCGATCAGGTTGTATTTAAAATCTACTAGTCCTTTTTTAGAGTGCGGTTCCCGGTTCTTATCGGTTCTAAAAATGGATTTCATTACGGTTTTTTCCATGACCCGTGACACGGTTGGGAACTGATAAGGGTGTCTTGCTTGGTGGATTGCCATAAATGGGCAAGTTGGTTAGGCTGGCATTATGTCTGAGAAACCAAAAGAAAAACCGGACCTACTGGGTTTCAACACTGTAGTGTTTGTGGGGAAGCTTTTGCTAAGGCTGACCCACACACATGTTCTATTGTCTGGGGTTTGCACCTCAATTCAGACTGCCAGATTTGTCACAATTTCCTCTGCCACCATAGATAAAGAGTTGGTAGGCTCAGGGAAAGGGAGGCCAAAAAGTCCGCTGACCCGGATGGCCAGCCCGGTTCGGTGCCAACCGAACCGGAGGGAGTGCCCTCTGACCAGGGCGATACTTCCTCGGGCAAACGAAGAGCCGGTTCTGAGGAGCCGGTTCCAGCCAAAAGGACTAGAAAGTCAGCTAGTGTAGAGCCAAAAGTTCTCTCCCCAACTGCTGAGGAAATAGCTAAAGCAATTCAAATTGTCCAGTCTCTCTCCAGTTCAACCGAAACCAACACCTTCAGGTAGTTGCTTCAGTTCTGCCGTTCCACCGGTTCAAGATTATGATTTTGAGGATTTTTATGAACTAGGGAGGGGGAAGAGGAATATGAGGAGAGTGAATATGGTTTTGAAGATCTGGATGTGCCCATTGATCGGACATCTCTCCAGATAGACCCCTAGGGTTTCTCCTCCAAGGCTTTCGAGTCCCTTCTCATTTCATGTTTTATAAAAGTTGCTGAAACTCTCCAGCTCCCTGTTGAGGAAGCTGTTGATGACCAAGAGGAGCCAGACTATGTAGAAATGATGTATATTCCAGAGTCTAGGAGACTGTCTATTCTTTTGCATAAATCTTTTCGGAAACAGACAGTAAAAGTTTTAAAAACTCCTCACACTGTACCTCCTGTGGATAAAAGGATGGACAAGAGGTATACCTTATCAGGCTCCGACACTGATTTTCCTCACTCAACAATGCAGCCATGTGGGGGTAGTGCAGGCTGCAGCCTGTGACAAGGCTAATATTCCCCTAGCTTCACACCCCCTGAGAAGGACTCCAGGAAGATTGATGCTATGGCAAAGAAACAGTACATGGCAGCATCTTTGGGACTCGCCAAGCAAATTATATGGTTTATGCTGCTGGGTACCAGAAATCAGATGGGATACTGTGCTAGCCCTAGCGAACAAGTCCCTGACCGCTTGCTAGGGAGCTGGAACAGGTGGCTATGGATGGTATTGAGGCATCCAAGGTGCAATTTCATGCTGCAGTGGACTCTAATGATGTTTCATCAAGAGTCATGGCTACATCTGTGGCACTTCGCAGGATGGCTTGGCTCAGATGTACTACCCTGTCTCAGGATACCCAGTCTAAGGCCATGGATTTTCCTGTTGTGGGATATTCTCTATTTGGAGAGCAAACCGAGAATTACATGAAGAAAATGGATGAACATAGGACCACCTATAGGAGTGCACAGACCAAGGAAAGGCAGGCCACTCCTCAAAAGCAGCTTCCTAGAGGCAGGGGCAGGCCTTTTCATAGGCCTTTTTACCAAGCCCAAGCTTCCTCCTCCGCCTATGCTCAGAGGGGGTTCTTTAGAGGGAGAGGCAGACGGGGTATAAGCAGGTCTGCTTCCACCCCTCAGTCCAAAGCCCCTGCCAAGCAGGCACCCTGATGGGATTGCCAGGGCCGATTCTCCTCTACCTGTAGGGGGCAGGCTGGCTTACTTTGTCCAGGACTGGAAGTCTTTAACATCAGACAAGTGGGTCCTGGAAGTAGTAAGCCAGGGACTGGTTCTCAGCTTCAAAAAATTTCCAAAGCTGAGAACCAGATCTTTTCCACCTGCAACTCCATCAGAGGCACTCACCCTAGAGGCAGAGGTCTCTACCCTCCTGGCTCTCAGAGCTGTGGAAAGGGTTCCTCCCCTACACCAGGGCAAAGGTTTGTACTCCAGGTACTTCCTTACCCCAAAAAAGACAGGAGAATGGCGGCCCATCCTGGATCTCAGATATTTAAACAAGCACCTTTTAAAGCCAAAGTTCAAAATGGTGACTCTGGGAATTATCCTACCCTCTCTAAGGCCAGGGAACTGGCTAGCTTCCCTGGACCTCAAGGATGCCTACTTCCATATTCCCATCGAAGCTCCCATCGAAAGTACCTCAGGTTGAGCTGCCCTCAGGCCACTACCAGTTCAGAACAATGCCCTTCGGCCTCACTTCTGCCCCAAGGGTATTCACCAAATGCCTGGCTGTAGCAGTTGCCTACCTAAGAAGGCAAAAGATTGCCATCTTTTCTTACCTGGACGATTGGCTCTTAGTAGGCCAGTCCCCAGACCAGGTCAATTTACACCTTCAGATAACGCAGCAACTGCTTATCTCTCTAGGTTTCCTTCTGAATCTCTCAGTCAGTTCTAGAGCTGGTCCAGCTTCTTACCATCATAGGCACAGAACTTAACACACGGGAAGCCAGGGCCTTCCTCCCCTGGACAGGGCAAAGACCCTAGTCTCCTGGCCTCCTCATTTACCTACAGGTCTCCCGGCCAGCAAGGCATTTTCTGCAGCTCCTAGGACACATGGCTGCTTCCACAGCAGTTGTGCAAGGAGCAAGATTTCAGATGAGGGACATCCAGTTCCATTTGAGAGCTTTTTGGTCTCAAAGAAAGGATCATCTTACCAAGCTGATCCCAGTAACTTGAACCCTGATCCAAGCCCTACAGTGGTGGCAGGATCAGAGCAACCTGAGACAAGGGGTTCCTTTTGTCCCTCAGTCTCATTCTCTAATCCTTACTACAGATGCGTCCCTCTTCAGCTGGGGAGCTCACATGGGTGACCTCTCCACCCAGGGTCTGTGGTCTCCCCAGGAATCTTTGCTTCACATCAACCTGTTGGAGCTCAGAGCAGTTTTTCTAGCACTTCAAGCTTTTTCCAAATCTGTTCAGAACAAGA
The DNA here is from genome assembly GCA_016271365.2 of Neoceratodus forsteri. Classification (NCBI taxonomy): domain Eukaryota; kingdom Metazoa; phylum Chordata; order Ceratodontiformes; family Ceratodontidae; genus Neoceratodus; species Neoceratodus forsteri. Next base: position 819,551,243 of record CM057455.1, on the reverse strand, counting down.
GTATTCAGGTCAGAACAGACAACACCACTACAATGTGGTACATCAACAAGCTAGGGGGCACTCAGTCTACGGCCTTGTGCACCGAAGCGATGAAGTTGTGGTCTCTGGCTTACTCCCTGCACACCTCCCTTATGGCAGTTCACCTCCCAGGCAAGGACAATGTCCTGCCAGATGCTCTCAGCAGGATTTCCCAGGGCCACCATGAATGGTCACTGGATCCCCTGGTCTTGGGAGTAGTATTTGCCAGATGGGGCACCCCGCAGATGGATCTTTTTGCAGCCCCAGACAATCACCAACTTCGTCTTTTTAGCTGCAGGCCCCCAGTGTTGGGCTCACTCCCCTGGATGCCTTAGCCCTCAGTTGGGAGGAAGTTCTCTATACCTTCCTCCCTTTCCTCTCCTGTTCAAAGTGCTAGTCAAAATCAGATCCCAATCATGCAAAGTCATTCTGATAGCTCGGATTGGGCCAGACAGCCCTAGTATCCATTCCTGCTGTCCTTGGGTCCATCCTCCCCTGTGCTTTCCCAGGAATCACAATCTGTTAACCTGTGCCCAGGGAAGGGTCTGGTACCCGAATCTCAAATCTCTCAATCTCAAGGCTTGGTTCTCGAAGAGTTAGAGTTTGCTGATTTACACCTTTCCCAAGGTGTAATGGATATATTGAAGGCCACAAGGAAGTCTTCCACCAGGGCTACTTACAATTCCAAATGGAAAAGATTTTCCATATGGTGCTCAGAAAAGCATATTTCCCAGTCTCTGCTGATCTACCCACAGTCCTGGATTATCGGTCCACCTGAATTCTTGGGGCTGAGACCAGCTACCCTGAAGGTGCAATTGGCAGCTGTGTCTGCTTTATTTCAACAGGTAAATCCTCTTCCCTTTCAGCTCATCCTGTATTTTCCAAGTTTTTAGGGTTGTGTCACACCAACCCTCCATTCAGGATACTGCCCTGCCTGGGATCTTAATGTTTGCATTGCTCAGCTTATGCAACCCCTTTGAGCCCTTGTCTTCAGCTGAGCTCAAGTACTTGACTTGGAAAACTGTGTTTTTGGTAGCCATCACTTCTGCCAGACGCATAAGTGAATTACAACCGTTGTCAGTGGAGCAGGAGTTTATCTCTTTTCACAGAGATAAGGTGGTCCTTCGGACTAACAGAAAGTTCCTGCCTAAGGTGGTTTCAGATTTCCACCTTAACCAAGCTATTTCACTTCCAGTGTACTTCACTGACCACTCCTCCTCTGGGAGAGGATGCTGCACAGCCTAGATGTGAAGAGCCCTTAGTTACTACATAGGCGTACCAAGGGTCATAGGTTTGACTCCCTCAACTGTTCCTCACCTCTGTGAGAAGTTGGTAAAGCCAGCCACTAAAGATCCATTGCCAGGTGGATTGTCTCTTGTATCAATTCTGCTATGAGAGTTGGGTAGTTCCCCCTCAGGCCTGAGGGCTCACTTACCAGAGGTACAGCTGCTTCTCTGGCTGCTGCCAGAGACATTCCTATTCTAGAAATATGTCAAGCAGCTACCTGGAAACAGTTCACACTTTTACCAAGCATTACTCCCTGGACATCCAGGCTAGGAGTGATGCTCGGTTCTTGCACAACCGTGCTTCAGAGCCTATTTCCTAGGTAGGTTCTGTCCCTCCTCCATGGGGGTACTGCTGTGTAGTCTGCAATTGTCATAATATAGCAAGACTTCATGTTGTTTGAAGAAACAATTACTCACCTTAGTATGTTGTTTCTTCTAAAAAGCTGTCAGGGATGCCGATAAGGAGGACTCTGTCTCCACCCCGCTGGGGACCAGGAGGATTGCAGGAAAAGGCCAACTGGCAAAGTGCAGACCAGGGGAAAACAGAATCCCCATGGGAACATGAGCAGCGGAAATGGAACTATAGGTAAAGGGTGGAAGGTAGTCCTGCTAAATGCCAGGAGCTTGGGCAATAAAATGCCTGAGCTCCAGGCTATGCTAACTGAGGGAGCAGTGGATGTGGCAGTGGTCACTGAGACTTGGGCCACTGCAAGACATGACTGGGACCTGAACCTGGAGGGATACACTATGTTCAGGAAGGGCAGGGGAGGAAGGGAGGAGGGTAGCAATGATATTCAAAAACTGCATTGGCATAGGGGAGTAGAGGCGGAGGGAACCGTGGAGCGATTTGGGTCACCTTGATAACAGGGGGCAAGAGGTAAAAATAGGAGTGGTGTATAGACCCCTGCCCTGGCGGAGGAGCTGGAGGACAGTCTGGTGGCAGATGTTAGGAGACACTGCAGACTGGGCAGAGGAATGGTGGTGGTGTTGGGGACTTAAACATGCCAGGAATGGACTGGGAGACTATGACATCCTCTGTGACCAGGAACAGAGGTTGTTGGATGTCTTTCAAGCCGCGTTCCTAACTCAGCAGGTGAGGGAACCGACCAGGAGACCTCGGGTACTGGATGTGGTCCTGGCAGACAGTGACCAGATTGGGGGCCTGGAGGTAAGGGACCCATTGGCGGGAGTGACCATGCCACGTCTGGTTCTGCCTGGACCTAGGAGGGTAGAAGGCTGCACAAAGACGGAAGTAACCGACTAGGGGTGGATTTAAGGAAATGGGAAGGATCCTTAAGGAGCATTTGGATGGGATTGGGTCAGACATGGACGCCTGATAGTAGGTGGAAATCATCAGGAGAGGGGTGCAGGATGCTACCAGCACCTGTGCAAGAGTAAGAACGAAAATGCGGTAGGGCCCAAAACCCTGTTGGTGGACCAGGGAGGTCCAGGAGGTGGTGCGGGGAAAGAAAGCAGCCTATAAGCAATTCAAGTGCTCAAGGGTGAAAGGGATTGAGGGAGCAGAGCTGATGGCTAGAAGGGCCACTAGAGTGGTGGAGGGCGGCTAAGGCAAGGAAGGAGCAGAACCTGGCCAGGGAAATTAGGAGAGGAACAAGGGTTCTTTAGATACATTGGGGAAAACGAAGGGTGAAGGGCAGATTAGCAGGATTAAATCAGGGAGGGATGGGCACAAGACCGGGGAGCAGGCTGAGGTATTAAATGAGTACTTCACCTCAGTTTTCACCAGGGAAAATGGGGTGCTGCATCATACATGGGAGGAGACAGAGATACTGAGGAGGGGGATCTCACCGATCGGCAGGTCTGGGGAGAGGGGAGGAATCACTGCAGGTGGGGGAGGCTAAGCAGGAGAAGGGGTACCGGAAGTGGAAATCACAGCTGAGAGAGTGAGGGAAGCCCTCAGCTCCCTTAAGACGGAGAAAGCACCGGCGATAAATTACATCCCAGAGTGCTGAAGGAACTTGCAGATGTCCTGGCAAAACCCTGGCAGAGCTTTCACCATCTCTCTGAGGACAGGTGGGTGCCCCAAGACTGGAAGGTGGCGCATATAATGCCTATCCACAAGGGGAATCAAGGGAGGTGGCAGGGAACTACAGGCCTGTCAGCCTGACCTCGGTGGTGGGCAAGGTGATGGAGGGCATTGTCAAGGAGAGGCTGGGGGGGGATCTGGATAAGTCGGGGTGCCTGGACGATAGACAGCATGGATTCATCCTAGGGAAATCGTGTGAGACAAACCTGGTGGAGTTCTATGACTGGGTGACAAGTGCCTTGGACCTGGGTAGACCAGTGGATGTCCTCTTTCTGGACTTCAGCAAGGCATTTGACTCTGTTCCTCACGTGGGCCTGTTGGATAAGCTGGGAGAAATGGGGTGAGGACCAGATGATCAGATGGATAGGCAATTGGCTCCAGGACGGACCCAGAGGTTGTAGTTGGTGGGATAGTCTCATCCCCAAGGAGAGTCATTAGTGGGGTCCCACAGGGATCAGTCCTGGGCCCTTCTGTTCAACGCCACTTATCTGACATAAGGACAGGAATCAGGAGTGAGATGAGTCTCTTTGCAGATGACTCAAAACTGGGGGTGGTGGTGGATGGGGAGGAGGGGAAGGTGGCCCTACAGGGGGACCTGGAGGCTCTGAAAAGATGGTCTAGAAAGTGGAAGCTGAGGTTCAATGCAGGGAAATGCAAGGTACTCCACCTGGGGGCCAGAAACCCAGGTCAAGTGTACACCCTGTGGGGGGGGGAATGCTACAAGTCTCGATGGCTGAGATGGACCTGGGGGTGGTGGTGGATGTCAGGATGAACAACTCTGAGACTTGTAGGAGGGCAGCAGCCAAGGCCAACAGGATGCTGGGATGCATCGCTAGGGGGATCACCTCCAGAAGGAGGGAAGTGATACTCCCTCTGTATAACTGCTTGGTGAGGCCACACCTTGAGTACTGCGTGCAGTTTTGAAGGCCACACTTAAAGCAGGACATGTTTATGTTAGTAGCCAGTTGGCTAATGTAGGTTTACAGCTTCCACACAGAACCTTAGTGAGTTTTAGCTCGTAAAGATCTGACAGTTTGCGTTTGAAGCACAACAGAGAGAGTTTTCAACCGAGCTCACGCTCTAAGTTCCATGCCTGCATGGAAAGTTAACTATTTCACCTCTGGAGCAGTTCTAACCTGCGGTCATACTGCAATTGTCATAATATAGCAAGACTCTATTAGAAGAAACAACATTACTAAGGTGAGTAATTTTTTTCTTTCTGACTCTTGAGCCCTTATTACTCTGTTTCCTATCTGGAACAACTAACCTAGCCACTTCATCTCTGCTCCTCTTACCCTGTTGTTAAGTAACTTCCTGTTCCCTTATCCCCAGGTCACACCTGAAACAAGCACTGGCTCAGTGTGTCTTTCCCAGTCACCAATTTATGTATAAATAAACACCTGCTGTAAAAACAAACCTTGACTCGGTGTGATTTTCCCAGTTACTAATTTGCATATTTATTTATTTTATTTAGTTTTTGTAGACCAGGTAAGTGCACTAGACAAATCCTGCCTATTTTCAGGCACAACCTGGGGGGGGGGACACAGATGAATGCCAACTGACCTTGAACCAGATTGAGCTGTTGGTGGTATTTTTAGTGAAAGAGGGAAATTTGGCCAGGACATCAGGGAAATTCCCCTACTCTTTTCAGTAAGTGCCATGGGATCCTTAACATCCACCTGAACTACCACCAATCCAGGCAGATGGCACCTCAGAAGTGCAGCACCCCTCTCATGCTGCACTACAGTGTCAGTACTGGGATACTAACCCAAGTGCCAGATGTGGGAACTGAACCCACAGCCCTCTGATCTCCCGGCCTCAGAGGTGAGTGTGCTGCCTACTGAGCCACTGACACTAAATAATCATCTACTGTAAAAACAAACATTAACTCAGTGTGCCTTTCCCAGTCGCTCATTTGCATATAAACACCTACTGTAGAAACAAGCCATAGGTCAGTGTGCCTTTCTCAGTCACCAATTTATATATAAATAAATGCCTACTTTAGAAACAAGCCTTGACTCAGTGTGCCTTCTAGTCACCAATTTACATATAAACACAAACCTAGAAACAAGTTTTGGTCCATTGTGCCTTTTCTGGTCACCAGTTTGGGCATAAGTAAAGAAATTCAGCTGCCATTATCCATATTTAGTTTGCTTCATCCCATCAAACAAAACATCCGAAACTTAAAATTTAAATACTGTACATTCACAGACTTGACTGGGCCTCTCCTAGAACAGTTTGGGGCCTCCCTTGGAATGCTAGCCCCACCATTTGTGAACTGCTACCGTGGAGCAAAGGAGGGAGAGAGGTGATATGATCGAAACATTCAGAACACCTTAAGGGCATTAACAAGGTGAAAGAGTCTAACATGTTTCAATATACTGTAAGAAAAATAGCAGGACAAGAGGACACAGCATGAGATTAGAGGGAGGCCGATTAAGGGGTAATGTGAGAAAGTTTGTTTTCCCAGAAAGGTTGGTGGATGCAAGGAACAGCCTACCCCAGGAAGTAGTGGATATGAATACAGTGCAGGGCTTCAAACAAGCATGGGATAGGCATAAGGGAGTAATACAGATGAGTATGAAAAGATTGGCCATTGACAAAGCAAAGGCTGATGGCACATTCATAAAGTAGAAAAAAGAAATGGCTAGGCTGGATGGGCCTTGTGGTCCTTATTTGCCATCAACGTCTATGTTTCTATGTAGATAGAGGTTGTATGCATTATCACAAACTCACAAGGCTCTACAGTTGGAGTTGATGGATCAGCAGCACAAGCATGTCGAACAGTTAAAATGCATATTGAATTTCCAAGGCAGACTATGAACAATTACAGACAGAAGCCTTGGAGTAGAAGGAGCAATATCCACGCTTGAAGGCTAGACGAAAGGAACTCAGCCAGACTGAGACAGGGATGGACAGTTTCAGGGCAGAGTAGGAGGAGGGCAGTTCCCCTAATTTGGGTTTGGTCTTGGGGGTGGTTATAGAACTAGTGGATAGGAAATGCTGTCAGGGATTAGAAGCAAATGAAGGGACAAAGAGGTCTGTTTGGACACCAACTTAAAAACCACACCACCCAAAATGAGTGTATGGGGGCAGCAGTTGGAGACAGTGTGGACATTTTTATTTTATGTTAATAGGGCAGCAGTTTAATGGAATGCCTACAAAAAGGAAAAGTTCTGGCTAGGCCACTGACCCTTATGCCACTGTGTTTGTTATTTCACCGCCAAATCACTCCCTTCCCCTTCCATAGGTCACTCCTGGAAATTACCTTTGCAGCCTGCCTATACCTCTCAACTGTCCCTGATTTTGCCTCAAACATTGCTTATGTCCCTCCTCCCTCCTAAATGGATTAGGTCCCTGAAAAGCAAGGACTGAATGCATACAAGTATGAAAAGCATTAGTGTAACATTCTATTTCTCTATCTCAAAAAACTGTTTTTTTTTCATATTAAGCCACATAAGGTTGCAGGCTTCTTGATCTTATTCCCAATTTTCGTCACCTGCCCCTGATTGTTTTAAGCCGTTACCCTGATTTGCAAGACGGGAAGTTGAGACTTATGAGTGTGCCCATCCCAGTAACCGCGAAAGTGTAAATAGCTGTATAACAGAAATAAATAATTAAAGACCGGACCTAGGTCTCAGGGCGGAGCCTGGGCTTCTCTCTGCGATTATCTCCTGCTGTCCAATCCACGAAGCTGCGATAAGGCTTTAAAGCTGCTTCCAAGAATCAAGGGCCGAGAGTAGCGGATTCCCAGCTCCAAATAGAAAAGTGTGCCGCTACAGAACTTTGCCATTCAGCGAAAGAGGGCTCAGTTCTCAGCCTTTGTCTTCCAGCGTCCCCTTCCTGCCAGTTCTCCCCCTTCCATTACCAGTTCTGTGAAAGTGAACTCGTCAAAAAAAAAAAAAAAGGGGGGTGGCGAGAGAGAGCTCCTTGACAGACTGGGGGACATAATCTCGTTGGTCTGCAAAGCAGCACTTGCTGACTCTAGGATTTGTGTGCGTAAGTACTTCAGCGTTCTTTTTTATTTTGTCTGTTTACGATGCCAGTAGACGTATGAATAATACTAACTGCGCCCTTCTGTGTCTAATGTTGTGTTGTTGCATAGTTCAGGACAGGCGAGCGACTGCAGCAGAGCCTTCAGCTCCACTACGAGCGCAGCGACCGAACTCCCCTGCCGCTTTCTTTTGTCCTTCCTAACGGAGTACAAACTGGGCTAGGGGCTCCGTAATTACAAACAAATGTTGTATTCATTTTCTGTTGGTCTTCAGAAATGAAATATTTCGCGGAGCATTTCTTAATGTACTCTAGAGCCTTCCCGAAAGTTATGTACAGTACTTGTATTGCTCAAGTGTGGGGGTGTTGGCAATGAAGTAGATCACTGTTTTTGATATAAACTAGTACTGGGCATACCTCTCAACCTTTTGTCCTCCAGATGTGGAAAATTGCCTCTCAAAATGTGGAACACTTAATCAAATCTTAACCTAGGAGGCTTAGAAGAACACTGTTAAAAGGTTTGCATTTATGTTCAGAAAGTCTGTTCTTAATTGAATTATATATTTTTTGCATCATTTACTATAGATTGTTGCTTTGAAGTGTTAATACTGAATGTGGAACAAGTCCTCACAACGTGGAACAGGGAGCTTTTGTGAAGTAAAATGGGAAACGTTTCTCGTAATGTGGTACAGTTGAGAGGTGTGGTGCTGGGGTGTGTGGTTGTGGTTATACACCGGTTCGGGACTCAAGTGTGCTCTTGTTCTTTGAGCAGTAGTCATTCTTACTGCTTCCGTTTTTGTTCCTCTAGCTTAGATGGACAGTTTAAATTCCGCATCTGTTAGACAGACGCAGCTGGTGCTTGTAGGTCTAGGGTTTTTGACAATATTTACAGGGCTCCAGAGCTACAAGGATTCATGAATTTTACAAGAATATTGAGCCATTTATAGGAAAATTGTTACTATACACTTGCACTGATTACATGGGAATATGGAGCAATTTGGCTTTCATAGGATGTAATGTAATCTACAGGAAAACTGACTTGGAGCTATGGGGAAAAATCAGTCTGGGAGCACTGTATTTAACTGATGTAGAGAAGAAGTTGGTAATGCGCTGGTCACGGGCTGGCTATCAAGTGCCAAGGAACTCAATACCTTTTCACCATATGAAGTCTCTCTCAATTACATCATACCATATTACAGGATACTGTGTATCATGGAACATACTGTATAGGGGATATGGCATTGCCTAACTGAAGATAATATATTTATCTTCATGAAAGGATAATGATATATCTCATCAGTGGCAAAGCCACTGGTGAGCTATTTTAATATCATTGACCTGGAATTAAGATAACTATGATAGCTTCATTCAGGCCATGTCATGTTCTGTTTTTGCAGGCATATGTTTAAGCAATAATCCATGACAGGATGCTGGTTATGGTGGGATTTTCCCATGTCTGGTGTGGTTCGGTCACAGTGCCACAGCTTGAGTGACTTAATCACGCCAGAAATGGATAAATTATAGAATGTCTTGTAAATAAAGAATTAAAAAATATAAAAATGTTTGTTTATAGATTTTAAAGTCTTTTTTTTATTGTCATATCCTTCTTACTTTCATTTAATAGTCCTGTGTTGCTAGATAAACTATGTTTGATGTGAGGAGCTGTCCCCTGCATATACACACACACACACACACACACACACACACACACACACACACACACACACACTTGCTGGGGTGTTTGTTTTTATGTGTGTGTGTGTATGTGTGTTTAGAGCATGATGAGAGTTGTTAGTGTTTCCTATAGTTAAGCATTTCAGAGACAGTGTGGTGTGAACTGTGAGTGGCTCCTGGTGGTCCGTGACAGAGAGACTGTGGTGTGAGTGGCTCCCATAGCTGACCTGTGGGCTGTGTCTTTGGAGAGTGGCTGCAGGACAGATGTGACCTAGAGAAGGAGGGAGAGATAAAGAGAGCGATAAAAAGAGAAATGGCCGAGAGCTGTGATGCATGTGACATTTGGGAAGAGCACTGCCACTGTGAGTGAACGTAGATGGTGAGTGTTGCTACCAATGTCGGCATTCAGGACAGAGCTGGTAGCAAGGGAGGTAAGAGTGAGTTGCATGTCTGAGATTTTATGACAAAGAAAGTACATTTTAAGTTTTTTTTTTTTTTAATTTTTTAGGAGATTGGTCAATAGTTGTGACTGAGCACTTTCCGTTAATGGAAGAGACGCACTTAGTGGGAAACAATATGGTGGCATTCTTGTTTATATTTCACTGAGAGTGGGCAAGGATTTGTTTTAGTTGTTTTTACAAACCGTTTTCTTTTCCTGCTAGATTGTTATCCATGAGTTACAGTAGAATTTACCCATGGGTAAAGACCCTAGTTAGCAAATCACATTTCTAGAAATATAGACCCCATTGTATAATGTAGGATAAACATGATTGGAAATGTGTAAAAAAAAAAAAAAAAAAATGCTTGTGACTTTGAAATGTGTGACTGAAGTTTGGCTTGTTTTACAGTTACAGTACTTGTTTGGAAGTGGTTACCCAGATTTACCACTACTTCTGTTTAACTTGGTGCGCCCTATATCTTTACAATATGGCCAGTAATAATAAAAAGTATGATGTACACTTCTTTTGCTTTTGCTCTTTGGGGCATTTGTTTGTTACAAAAGTGAAAAACAAATTGAGTATTCTGTCATTTCAGCTCATTATAAAAATATATAAAATGCATCTATAAATGAAACACCACTTATTTTGTAGATCGTTTTGTGCTGAACAAATGTCATGCTCACAGTACCATGCTATAATAACTGGTGACCCCCTATATCAACTTGTTGTAGAAACTTTTCAAAAGCCGTAATAACCTGGTATGACATCACACCAAGTTAGTACAACTTTTGCTAACACACTGACTCATGCACACATGGACTTGTGCTTAAGCACAGCTTGGTGAAATCATTGATTTAAAAGTATTTTTACTAACCTATGTCCCTTTGATCACAGCAGTACACGTGCAGAGTACAATAGATATCTGTATTCCTGAATAAAGACAGCTTTGGACATATTGGACACCCAGCAGAAATTGTCAGAAAGTAGGGGTCCTTCCTGAGCAGCATAAGGGGCTAGTGCATTGCCTGACAGCATTTTAAAATTAGACAGTTTGCAGCCACTAGCCACTGCCAGGCGTTGACTCCCCAGTTTAAAAACTAAAATAATTTCACTGCTTCCTGCATGAAAGAAACTTGGAAAATGCTCGATTGAGCTCATTTTTTTTAAACGTACACATTCCCAACTTTAGGTAGAGAGCATCGGCTGGTCACGGAGGGGTAATATTTTTTCCTTTGAAACACCAAGCACCAGTTATTACAAAAAATAAAACAGATATAACTGTGTGTTTATTATTTTTTTTTACACTCTTTTGGTGTGTGATGCATGTATAAACCTCTTGAGCTTCACTCTCACGGTTTATGGGTCATCACATACCTCAGGAGTGTAAAAGAAACCTCATAACATACTATTATATATGCATTATTTCTCTATATTATTTTTGTTTTAAAGTTATTCACATTTGGTCATCGAAAAGGTGAGAAAAGAAACATGAATTTTCTGCCTTTTTTTGCTGATTCTATCTAATTCATTGACTTCAGTACTGCAATTAACTAATGTTACTTCATCAGCATTGTGAAGACTATACTCAGATTGGTTCAGTATGCACTGTGACATGCCTTACTATGCAAGATAACGTTATTGTGCTATATTGGATCATTGTGACATAACCATACTTTGAAAGATGATACTACCTTGCTATGTTGGGTCATCATAACACTTTTTAATATATGGATCTTTAATTTAATACCCCACTAAAGTATACAAAAAAATGTTGGTAATATTATC